>LDEF01000054.1:0-154047 GCA_001455505.1 Leptographium lundbergii
GCTTGCGATAAAAAAAAAAAAATTTCCAAAGTAGTCGTTCAACCTCCTACCTTAGTTTGACGCTTGTTGTCAACGACACGAGGGCTGTAAAGTGACCCCTTGAGATTTCCAAAGATGTTACCACCGCCTTCGGGGGAATTTGCTGGCCGTTTTGACCTCATCTGCCCCATCCATCGCTTCCAAGACGGAAATGTTGGAAGAACCAAGTACCGAATCCGGGGTGTCGCTAATTGCATCATGGTGCTCATGAAAGGTCGTGCCCGACCATGGACCGAAGAAGAGCCTTGGTCTTGGGGAGCCAATTCTCGCTCCTTGGATGAAAGATCAGCGCTTTCGGACGACACAAATTCAAAGTCGGCATCATCAGATCGATTCGGGCCAGCCGGCAGGCGTGTGCCAGACATTGTGGAAGGCAGCTTGTCTCGTTTTCGACTTTCGTTCTGCCGTGCTCGTTTAGTTATCATGGTCTTCCACGAGGTGGCTGCCATCTAATAAAGTAGTTACTTGTTAAACCAGAACATGACATTCGAAATGGAAGTAAGTCGTTACAGAATCAAGACAGTGAGGACTGGAAGGGAAGCCTCCAGTCAAGAGTTGAAAAGACAACGGCGAGGACGAGATTCAGAAAGAAAGGTTGATTGAATAAAAACAGAAGGGACACAGTCATGACACGTACTTTTAATTCAGTGAGCAAAGAAAAGAAAAATTGTGCGTGAATTTTCTGCCTTGTCATCAGGCTCTCGCTTCCTAAGCCTCATCTAATACTGTGCGACGTCCATCCACTGTCTGCTCTGCACCATGTTCGCGATTTCTTGGCCTCTGTTGGCAAGACGGCCCCGAAAGGCATCACACCATATTAGCTCAATGGCACCGTCGCCAGACGAGGCATTGATGCCCTGGTAGTAGGCCTCCACGATGAAGAGCGGCACCGTCAACAAGTCTGGCTGCACGGTGGAAGCAAGGGCAAAATCGAGGCTGCGACAAACGCTTGCTGAAAGATCCATCACCTTGTCGGCACTGTATTTGGAAGGATCCAGGATGTATAGGTCCGGTGGCAAATCGGGAAACGTTGAGGGGAAGGCATCGAACACGGGTTGAAAAATGGCGGCGTAGAGGCGCTCGATGCACGGGTAGAGCAGCACCAGCGTGGCCCAGTAGGTCACAAACATGATGGCTGTGGTGGAGTCCCGGAAGGCGATCGCGTCTGTGAAAGGCATTGCACCTTCCATGTCCGCGGCGTGGCTCTGCCAAAAACTCGGCTCATCTCCTACCCCCCCGCCCTCTTGCAGATTGCGGTGCCACTGGTGCAGACTGTGTTCGACGCGGAGGCAGTTGCCCAAGATATCCTGGGCCATCAGACGTCGTTCCATGGTCATGGAGTGAGGCACAATCTGGTCGGTCTGGCCTAGGATGGCAGGGACCAGTGCTACTATATCCAAGAGCCGATCAAACCACGCCTTGGGATGCACTTCCCACGGTCCATCCCTCCATTCGGGCTCGGAGAGAAAGGTATCTGTACGGTTGATCAGAGCAGAGAATATCTAATAACAAACAAGGGAGGTCAGTCTCTGTTGCCATGTGCAAGGGGACCATGGTCAGAATACTTACTGCCGTTGGTCGATACACGCGTACGAAAAAGTGATGGGCTGGAAAAGTCGTAAACCAGCTTGGTCCTTGTTGTTGTATGCTGGGTAATTGTATCGCCAATTCATCCCAGATGGGCAACGTGCTTGTGGAAACAGAAGAGTTATGCTGCGAAGGCAGGATCAGTATTCTTTCGTTTCCCTCCTGGTCGCTCCTTCCATTTGAAACTTTGATTACTTCTTTCGCCCTTTCCCCCCAAGATTTTCAACATCTTTCCTCTCAAGTCTTCCGTCATATAGTCTTACCTCATAGAGCAGCATGCAGATATTGTCTGCTGTCGTCGATTCAAATACGAAACCTGCATTTTCACCAACGGCGGTAGGCGACGTCAAATGCACCATACATTGTGAATGCAGCTGAAAGTCGGTGCCATGCAATGTCGGACGGACGTCCGCAGATGTATACGGCGGCATAGACGAGATGACAAATGAGCTACTAAAGTTGGGATCCTCGATTTCCGTTTGTCGAAGGAGAGAGTGGATGCGTGTCTCGAGGGCGGCAATCGAAGCGGTATACACCATTCCTCCACTCAAAAGCGTAATACTGTTATCCCATGCCGGGCGGGGTGGGTGAACGGGCACCAGGCCATGTTGCTCATACGCAGGGAAAGGAGAAGCCCCGGAGGCCGTCTGTCGGGATGATCTCGGCCGTTTCGATGACGAAGGTGATGTCGACGAAGATACCGGACTGGATGTCGTGCTGGTCGCAGAGACCTTGTGTTGACCACTGCTGGAGCCTTTCTTCGACTTGACAACTCGTGGCGGATGGGACGAGCAGCGACCTCCATCCTCTTGCGTACCGATGATGAAAACGGTTTCTCGCTCGTAGCCAGCGCAGTCTCTACCGGTGTCGATGCACTTCTTGCAGAACGGGCGCACATTGTCACACTGGGCAGTTAGAAATCAGGAGGGGAGGCGAACAGAAACTAGCCTGGGACCATTCCCTGTTTTTCAAAAACACACCTTGACTCTCCGCATCCTGCAGGTTTCGCAACCTTTGAACTTTCCGGGAACGCCAACCATGATGGAAATCGGATCTGTCTTGTGGCTTTCTCTTCAAGTGCGGTACTCTGTATCTGTGAAGCGATCTCGCCAAGAGGGAGGTCGGGAGAAGGTGATTGGCTATGGCGTGGAAGGAATTGAGTATAGGCCAAAAGGCAATAGCATGGCGAGCAGGGAAAGAAAAGAGTGTGCAGAGGAAAAGCCTTTTATAAGAGAAGAACGCTGTGCAGACCAAGCATCACCCGATGATACGTATGTCTCCTTCATATGTCCATGGGAGGTGGTGTGTAAGTCGGAGCCGCAAGCGATAAGACACGAGGGCAGAGAAAAAAACGAAAAAAGCAAGCAAAATGCCGAATCTGATGTGAAGTTCAGCTATGGCAAGCCCGAAGGATCGGAGACAGGGCCGTAGATTTTGCAGGTCGTCACGGGCTGCCAATGAGAGAAAGGAGTGAAAACAGGGCAATGTGGAGAGATAAGGATTTTAATTTTGAAGCCGAGCACTCGATCCCGGAGGAAGCCAGGATTTGTCCTGTTTCCCACCGTTTCCCACCGTAGCTGCAAGCATGGACTACGTAACAGGTGGTATTGTCTTTCAATCACTGACAGAATGGGGCGAGACGGGACAGAGCAGGATGGAATGGGCTGGGCGAATGGGGGCGGGCTGACGTAGAGGAACAGAAGCCAAGCCGAAGGAGCAGCACCTGCTAGCTGTTCATACGCCTGGGTGGTGGCAGTCGATTGACGAGTCTGTATCTGGATTCAGACTCAACGGCTGGACGAGCCGCTCTCCTGGGAGGAAAACGCATCCTCCCGAGAGACGCTACGGATGCAAGGATGGAAGAGAGACAAGAGTATGCTCTACGCCTGAAAGTATCCTTGGATAGCCGTTTCTCCAGTACTGGCGCTGTTCTAGAAACCGGCCCTTTTTGTTCTAGAACAGACAGCGGCAGGGCGGCCAGCCAGCTGCGACCTGCCCGTAGGAGACGGTAAAACACATACGCGTGTGAGTGTGAGACTCTGCTGTACCCACAGCAGAAGCACAAAGAGTATAAAAATGGGGGGCGGTAGCAGCACCCGTAGCGTCCAGCTGCCCTTTCGGATGTGCTCTGCTGCAGCGGATCGGCCACGCCCGAGTCGGCTGACGACAGCTGCCCATCGCCACGATTGCGAGACGGAAAAGCGAGAGATGAGGCAAGCTCCCAGAGGCGGATGCGGAAATGACTCTCGTCGGGGAGACCGTCTGCAGTCTGTTTATTTCCACAGTAAGGAGCGATGGAAGAGAGGCAGGCGACGGAGGCTGCGAACTAGCAGGACGGCCAGGAGCAAGCACTCCACCGTAGGGCTGGATGGGTGGAGAGAAAAGGGGGGAAGCGAAATGGGGAGAGGATGGAGAGGAGGACCGGCGAGGAAAAAACTGGACAGGATGCCGAGAGGGCCATTCGCTTCTGGAAGGAAGGAGCAGGTGAATGGAAGGATGTGCTCAGCCGACGCATCGGTATATGGGGCAAGGCACAATTCACCGTTACCCGGGCCAGCCATGCTCGTAGGGCTGCAGAACGACAAGGGGGTCCGTGGCTGATCTGAGCAATCGCTCGAATCCTTCAGTGTTAGTGCCAGCCCGCCCCACTAGCGGCGTATCATTGGCTGCGCCCGCCAGAGCCCGCTGTTCCTGCTCGCCAGTCTGCTTCCTACTCGTACAATCTCCGTATTAGTACAATGGCCCGCGAACGGCGGACGGGCCTCTATCGGGACGCAGCGACGGGCTTGACCCAATCAAGCTGCCCTTTTGATGCTCGGCTGCTGGTGCATCCTCGACGCCGAGCATCGTCACCGGCTTTAGCTACCGCAGCAGGACCGGTGGGTTGACCATTGTGGCAGCCCGGTCGTCTTGCCTCTTTCGTTTCTTTTTTCGCTTCCTTTTTCTCTTTCCCTTTTCTGTTTCCTTTTTCCTTTCCCCCCTTTTCTTGACTTCTTTCCGCTTCCTCTTGCTCTTTCTTCTCGTGCTCTCTCTTCCTTACCGCTTCCTACAAACTTCCTTTTCCTTGATGTATTTTTGTTCCTCCAAGTCCTATCTGCTAGATAAATATCGTAGATCTGGAAAAGAAAACAACGCCTCGTCCACGGTCTTCTGGCTGCATACGTGACAAGGCCCATTCAATACAGCTGGCACATCAACCCAACAGCGGGTCCAGTCGTTGCTTTTTTTCAGTATGACGCCACATGTGCATTCTGCTGCGGCCTTGTGTCGCATGCCCCCTCCCTGGGCCACCCTCTCACTATTTGCATACACCTTTACGGCACAGTGCTCAGAACGCAGAAAAGCTTATCATGTTCGTCGCCAGGTTCGACCCTGTAGCACATCGACCTGTCTAAGAGACCAACTGCCATGCAAACAGCCCTTCCCTGTATGGGATAAGCCGTAGCCCGACATGCGTATAAGGAGCCGACAAAAGAGTAACAAAAAACACAGGAGGCCACATGCCAAAGCCCCACACCACTGCCTTGCTTCTATATTACGGTTCCTGGTCCGACCTCCATGCTGTGTCCGTGACTGTCGTTTAGATGCCCAGAGTAAACTCGACGCCGACGTCAATGTCACGAGCTATCGCCGGTTAGCATGTGTCAGATGGAGAAATAGCAGGCAGGAAACTCACCCATCTTCACAACCTTGGACAGCTGCACGGCCTTCTCGGCAGCGCTCTGCAGGTCGTCGATGGAGAAGATCTTGAGGCCAGACTCGTTGAGGATCTGGTGTGCCTGCTCGACGTTGGTGCCCTGCAGACGGGTGATGATGGGGATGCGCAGGTTCAGCGTCTCGACCGTCTTGATCAGGCCGTGTGCGATGGCGTCGCAGCGCACGATGCCGCCAAAAATGTTGACAAAGACGGCCGTGACGTTCTGCTCGCTGGTGATGAGCTCAAACGCCTCCTTGATGGCGGCCGGGGTGGCGCCACCGCCGACGTCGAGGAAGTTGGCCGGGTTGCCGCCGTTCAGCTTGATAATGTCCATGGTGGCCATGGCCAGGCCGGCACCGTTGACGAGGCAGCCAATGTCGCCGTCCAGCTTGATAAAGTTGAGGTTCGACTTGGCCGCCCGCACCTCCTCGGCGTCCTCCTGGCTGGTGTCGCGCCAGTTGAACACCTCCTCCTGCCGGTAGGCCGCGTTGTCGTCAAAGTTGAACTTGGCGTCCATGCACATGACCTTGTGGTCCGACGTCTCCGACAGCGGGTTGATCTCGATCTGGGTCGCGTCCTTCTCCTGGAAGATCTGGTACAGCTTCTGGATCGTGTCCTTGCCGTCCTCGACGCACTGCTCGCTGAAGCCCAGCTTGACGGCAATGTCGCGCGCAATCTCGTCCGTCACGCCTGTCTCGATGTCAATGTACGTCGAGTTGATGGCCTCGGGGTTCTCCTTGGCCACCGCCTCAATGTCCATGCCGCCCTGCGACGATGACACAATCACCGGCTTCTGCGTCGCCCGGTCCATCAGGATGGCGAGGTAGAACTCGCGCCGCGCAAACTTGCGCTCGCAGATGTACACCGCGTTGCACATCCGCCCGCCGGCGCCCGTCTGCTTGGTGACCAGCTTGTGGCCAATCATCTGCTCCGCGAACATCTTGGCCTCCGTCGGCGAGTAGATGACGCGCACGCCGCCCTTGAGCCCGTTGTCAAACGTGCCCTTGCCGCGACCGCCAGCCAGCACCTGCGCCTTGATCACGAGGTCGCCGTTGCTGATCTTCTTGGCCACCTCCTCGGCCTCGGCTCCATTGCGCGCCACTGCGCCATCCGGAACCTGGATGCCATACTGCACGCCGAAGAAAACGACAATTAGTTGCATTGATCCCAAGGTGTGCCACGCCCGGAAAGCTCGGGTAGATATCTCGTGTTGTGGGGAAGACGGGGTCGTAAGATACCTTGCGCATCAAATCCGCAGACAGATACTCGTGGATGCTGAGCGCTCTCCGCTGCTGGGCAAGACCAGGAAGGCGGGAGACGGAGGTGGGCTGTGAATGCCGGTTCGTCAGTTGCAAGATCTGCTTCAATGCGCCCTTTTTGTCGCCTCTCGTCCAGTCGAACCATCACGAGAAAACGCGGGGTATAGCTTGGAACAATTGGGACCGAGACGGCTGGAGACAAACAAGACGACATACCCTGACGGCAGTAATGGCCGAAGCCACAGCCCGGCTGCGACCTAATTTGAACATGTTGGCAACGGTGGGTATTGCTTGAGCTGCTCGAGTGACGGCAACAGGTGTTTGGGACGTGAAACCAGATGGTTGTTCGTTGATAGCTGTTGGTTTTCACTCGGCACTGAAATGTCGGCTGTCGGAGAAGGTAGGGAAATGCCGCTTTGTTGGGCGGAGCTGTCTCACCGCCCACGGCCAATGGAATGCACCTGCTGTATCGGTGTCAGCTCACCCTTTTTTTCTGCCACTCGGAGCCTGATTTATCGTACTATTGTTCGGGGAAACTGCCGTGAACACTCCCGTATAGCTGCGGGATAAACGTACGTTCCATCCTGCCCAGTATAGCAACCGTTCTCCGGGGGGTCTGGTGGATTAGCGTGACGAGAAGTGCCATACTAACGGGCGCTGAGGGTTATTCCGGGGCTTGCTGCCCCGATACCGTGCTGTACCTCGGCACCGGGATAATTCAGAGGCAATCCTTCCGATGCGAAGTAGCTGGTTGTATACTTCCCATTCACATGCTTGCAATGGCTGCACACTTTTCACAACGCCAATTTCCTCACCACGAACCGAACAGCTTTATCCTTGTTTTGTCCCCTTTTGTGTGAAAACTGTCTACTTTTAGATGTACTTGTACGGGTTCAGAATGCCGTTCTACAAAAGTCAGCAAAAATATGAAGGCCGAACGTGGCCTTGCAAAGGGCCGCCCAAAAGCGTTTCACTCACCGGATCATAAGTGTTCTTGATCTGCTTCATCAGCCCGACCGTCGTCGCATTGCGGCTGTACCCGATGTACTTCTTCTTCGCCAGCCCAAGGCCATGCTCGGCGCTGATGCTGCCCTGCCGCTTCGAGGTCCACTCGTAGACAAACGGCTCGAGGGCCTTTTCGACCCTCTTGTCGTATCCGCGTACGGCAATGTTGAGGTGCAGGTTCTGGTCGCCCATGTGGCCGTAGCCGACCACCTGCGCGGCCGGGAACTCGTCCGTGTCGCCGATGAGGCTGGCGCCCTCGAGCTGCGTCCGCGTGTCGTCCACGAGCTGATATAGCTCGGCCAGTGGGATCGACAGGTCGTACTTGTACACGCCGCCGAGGTGGCCCAGGCACTCTGTGATGCCCTCGCGCCACGTCCACAGCTCCTTCACCTGGGTTTCGTCCTGCGCCAGCACGCCGTCCTCCACAATCTCCTCGCCCAGGACGTCCTCCAAAAAGGCCTCCAGCTTGGCCATGTCGTGCTCGGCGTTGGAGCCGCTCGTCTCGATCAGGCAGTAGAACGCGTGCTCGCCCTCGAGCGGCCGCCGCTTCTCGGGCCGCACCGTGCGCACAATCTGCTGGCTGCCCGCGTCCATGAGCTCAAAGGCCGACAGGATCTCGGACAGCTGCGACTTGGCCTTGCGGAAGGCCTGCTGCACCTTGTCGTATGACGACAGGCCCAAGAAAGCCACGTTGACCGCCTGCGGCCTCTGCGGGCACTGGATCGACACGCCCGACACCACGCCCAGCGTGCCCTCGGCCCCGATAAACAGCTGCTTCAGGTCGTAGCCCGTGTTGTTCTTGCGCAGCGTCCCGAGGTCCTCCAGCACCGTGCCGTCCGGCAGCACCACCTCCAGGCCGAGCACGCTGCCGTGCAGGCTGCCGTACCGCAGCAGCCGCAGGCCGCCGGCGTTGGTCGAGATGTTGCCGCCAATGTGGCACGAGCCCTTGGCGCCCAGGTCCAGCGGGAAGAGGTAGCCGCGCTCGGCCAGGTAGTTGTCGACAATCTCCAGCACGCAGCCGGCATCCGCCACAAGCGTGCCGCTGACGTCGTCAAACGACCGGATCGTCTGCATCCGGCCCATGCTCAGCACAATCTCGTCAAACACCGGCACCGACCCGCCCACGAGACCCGTGTTGCCGCCCTGGGGCACCACCGCCAGCCGCTCGTCGTTGCAGAACTTGAGGATCTTGCTGACCTCCGCCGTCGAGCCGGGCCGCAGCACCAGCTGGCAGTGTCCGCGGTACTTGCGCATCCAGTCGCCGTTGAACGCTTCCACCTCGTCCTGCAGCGCCGGATTCGTCACCGCATCGATCACCGCGTTCTCGCCCAGCAGCTCCTTGAAGAACGCAAGGTGCTCCTTAGTGATGTGTGCGAACCGAGGATCACGCTGCAGGCCAGGGTACTTCTCAGACGTGGGTGTGATGTCCGAACGGCAAGCGTGCGTCGCCCCCAACGCCCGCACAGCCGTGGTCGACAAGCATCGCACCGCCGGCACCGCTGCTCTCACAGCTTGCCGGTATGCAATAGGCCTCTTGACGACCGGCGTAGAGACCTTTCGCAGTACAACCCGGAGCTGTTGTCTAGACGCCATGCTAAGTTTTTTGACCGCAATTACAGGACGAACGCTCCCACTTTGCCTCACAGTCCAAAATCCAAGAATCTCTCTTTTGGGGGACGGAAAAGAAGGAAGCCGGCACCGGATACCTGGTCGAGGCAGACGGCCCTCTAATTAACTAGTTATTTTTTCTGACCAATATATCCTTACAGGCGGAAACCGGGCCGGTTCACTGACTTAGAGCACGTTCCAGTCACGTGGTTCAGCGAGGCGTACGAGTACCCAAAGCGCGGCTCCAGTTAGCCAATCACAGTAGGCGTTCCGCTACAGCTTCGTCACAGCTTTTGCAGCCTGGATGCGTTAGTGGTTGCGAAGCAACTCTTGTCACCAAACGCGCAACGGGAGTTAAGTTCGGTTTCATTTCGCCTTTCGCATCAACGCCCTCTGCGCAACGAAAACGACGGTTATTTCCGTTACATCGGACACTCCGCGGCCTTACTCGCAACCGCTTTGCCCCCCAAGGTCTCTGTCCCTCATCAGAGCTGTTCAATTTGATACCTCTCAGCAGCCATGGCTTCGGGATACGACAGAGCTCTGTCTGGTAAGCCACTTTTCTGGCAGCGTGCCGTGCTTGCACGCTGCAACCAGACCTTCCTATGTGACGCATACTGACATTGCTCTCTATTCCAGTCTTCAGGTTCGTGCTCCATTGCCACATCACTCGCAATGTCTTTGGCTCCGTTCGGTATCCGCTCTGTCTAACTTCCTTTTAGTCCGGATGGACATGTGTTTCAGGTCGAATACGCCGGAGAGGCAGTAAAGAGAGGTACGGAGTATAGTCCGGATAAAACCGCACTCCGGTGAGAATCGTGCGAGTAGACTGACACGTGTGATAGGAACGTGCGCTGTCGGCGTCAAGGGCAGTGATGTGGTTGTGCTCGGCTGCGAGAAGCGGTCTGCGATGAAGCTGCAAGACACCCGTATCACGCCATCCAAAATCGGTCTGCTCGATCGGCATGCTTGCCTGGCCTTTGCCGGCCTCAACGCCGATGCACGCATTCTGCTCGACAAGGCCCGGTTAGAGGCCCAGTCGCATCGTCTTACCGTCGAAGACCCCGTCACCATCGAGTACATCACCAAATATATTGCTGGCGTGCAGCAGCGGTACACACAGAGCGGTGGTGTGCGGCCATTCGGCATCAGCACGCTTATTGTTGGTTTTGACAAAGGAAGCACTGTGCCGCGTCTCTATCAGACGGAGCCGTCCGGCATCTACTCCGCATGGTGAGCACTGTCGTTTTGGATGTCTTGGGAATCATTTTTGGCTCCGATTTTTCATGCTGACGATCACCAGGAGGGCAAATGCAATTGGCCGGTCGAGCAAGACTGTACGCGAGTTTCTCGAGCGCAACTACAAGGAGGACATGGACCGTGAACAGACCATCCAGCTGGCTATCAAGTCTCTGCTGGAAGTGGTGCAGACTGGTGCAAAGAACATTGAAATTGCCATTATGGCTCCTGGCAAGGACCTAGAGATGCTTCCGGTTGAGGACATTGAGAACTTTGTCAAGAACATCGAGCAGGAGAAGCAGGAGGAAGCGGCCAAGAAGAAGTCTGGCCGGACTCCGGGTACAGGGAGCGCAGCCATTCTCACGCGAGGGGCCGCGGAGTCCGAGGATGCATAGACGGAGAGTCGTAGGTGCCCGTCTATGACCGGCTGGACTTGAAATAGGGGTTGGTAGTGGAAGACATTGACCCCCATATACTGTTTATCTGGCAGCTCACAGACAGCAGTCACGCGAGCATGTAATCGTATGTCATTTGCCTTTTTCATCCAAAAAACGTCATGAAACACCTTGCGATAGTCATACTATCATGTTTTTTATTGGTATGTACAAAATGGCCTCGTAAATGATGGGCCGAGCAATCCGGACGCCTGGCTGCAGTTCCTTCCCACCATGCCGTCTCGCTCTCTCATCCGAGTTTGTCAGCGTCGAGGTCTGGGTCGAAAATGTCGCGAAACTGCTGGGGTTTGACACGATCGTCCTTGATCATGCGGTTGTCGACCCGTACATCATCGCTCTCCACCGTTATTGCGGCCTTTGGTGTGATTGCATCGAGAACATAATGGTTGTCGCAGTGTGGACAGTACTCGTCAGAATCTTCGAACTCGCGGGCGTCCTTGCGGAAGCACTTCTTGCACTTCTTGCAAGCGAAGACCATCTCGAACCGTTGTGTCAGAGGGTGGTCCTCCTGCTCCCGATGACACTCAACACAATCGAACCATTTCTGGCCTGGTTCAGGCGGATCAAGCGTTAGCAGCCGAAGTGCAAACTGTCAGAGCATGTGGTAGGGTGACGAACAACAGGGCGACCGAATGGAGACCTGGGCGTTGAGAACGTGTTTACTGAGAAGGTCATGAGTCAGTTGTCTGGTTGCCGGGGTCTGGAGTCCTAGGATGGCATACCACATGGCCGGCGCTTCAATGATCGGCAGTAGACGTTGTTGTCGAGTCGATAGTCCGGTGTCTTACGGTGATACGTTGAACACTGAAGTTGCGGGGTCGTGAAAGTAAATGACTAATGGGTTTTTGACGGCTGATACTCCGTACCGCGAACACGTCGCGTAGCAAATTTATAGATAGAGATAATATGGGTGGGGCCTTCTAGGCCACATATTAAGCTCTAGTTTACACAACGAACTCCGTACGGAGTACGGAGTACCGAGGCGATATTTCACGATACATATAACTAAATTGTGTATCATGAAATCGTGTTCTTGTATAGTTTTTATTCTTGCAATTATCTGCATTTCTGAGGCGTAAGATCAAGGTTGGTCACGACCGTACTCCGTACTCCGTCGAGATTTGGAAGAGATACGAGTGCATGTCGCACTATTAATTCGCCGATCCGGCCAAACGCATATTGGTAATACAGCCTCGCCACACCTAGTACGAACGAGCTCTCCGCCAAACTCGAAGGTCGGCTCCATTCTCGTTGACAAGCTCTTATCAAGTGGACGCTCCTTACCGAACATTCTGCGATCAAACCCTCGGCCTGTGCTCAAGCCGAGAGCTAGGACTGAGCGCGAAAATAGGAGAGGCTGAGTGAGGCCACGGCAAGATCGCAACCATGGCCCCGAAAAGAAAGGCACCGTCAGGGTCTACGAAGGCGGTGGCCTCGAAGAGTGGGAAGCTATCCGACACGGCCACTCCTGGGCCTGGCACGCCTCGCAGCGTTGCCAGCTCGGGGCAATACTCCGACGACGATCCTCTCAGCGAGACAGAAGAAGAAAATCTCGATAAGGCTGTGCACAAATTCAGCCTTGACAACATCCCGACGGCTCGTCCCAGCCATCTGGATGCCGCGTCCCGTTTCTTTGGTAACCGGGACTTCTCATTCCTGCAACTCAAGCCTGACCACCATAACCGACCTTTATGGATGGACCCGGAACTAGGCTTCATCATACTCGAGAGTTTCCACCCACTTGCACCGCCTGCCCAGGACTTTTTGATCACCATTGCCGAACCTATCTCGCGACCAACCTTCCTCCACGAATATCGGTTGACGATGCACAGTCTATATGCTGCCGTGTCAGTCGGCCTGAACCCATTGGATATCATCAATACGCTGAACCGATTCCTCAAAACGCCTGTGCCGGACGGTGTACGGGAATTCATAATCCGAACTACGGACAGCTACGGCAAGGTCAAGCTGGTGTTGAAAAACACAAAGTACTTCGTTGAGAGCAATGACCCAGCCATCCTGCAAAAACTACTCAAAGACCCTGTGATCGGCCCGCTACGGGTGCACGAAACCGAGGAGATCTCGACGACAATGGCTCCCAAGATGAACGGTCTTGTAATCCCGGGTACAAAGAATGCGGCCGGTGTTCGTCAAGCAAAGGATCTACAAAAAGGGGCGCCAGAAAAGGGCGCGGGTGGTGCGGAAGAGACAACAGGAGACGATGCTCCTAGAGCCGGAGCCATCGGCGACCATATGTTTGCAGTTCTGAACGAAGAGGAAGATGCGGACGATGACGACAAAGACGCCGTCCACGCATTTGAGGTGAAAGACCAAGGCATCGAAGTGGTCCAAAAGCGGTGTCTTGACCTAGGCTACCCAGTCCTCGAGGAGTACGACTTCCGCAACGATGAGGTGAACGCCAACCTGGACATCGACCTGCGACCAAACACGCAAATCCGGCCGTACCAGGAGAAGAGTCTGAGCAAGATGTTCGGAAACGGTCGGGCAAAGAGTGGCATCATCGTGCTGCCGTGTGGCGCAGGAAAGACGCTCGTGGGAATCACTGCAGCCTGTACGATCAAGAAAGGTGTGATTGTGCTCTGCACAAGCTCTATGTCGGTGGTGCAATGGCGGCAAGAGTTTCTTAAGTGGTCCAACATCAACCCCGACGATATCGCAGTTTTTACGTCTGACAACAAGTCCATGTTCACGGGTAATACGGGCATTATTGTGACGACATATTCCATGGTGACGCAGACACGTGAACGGTCGCACGACGCCAAGAAGATGATGGACTTTCTGGAAGGACGAGAATGGGGAATGATGCTGTTGGATGAGGTGCATGTGGTGCCAGCCAACATCTTCCGAAAGGTGACATCGAACCTCAAGACGCACTCGAAGCTGGGGCTGACGGCAACGCTACTCCGTGAAGACGACAAGATCTCTGATCTCAACTTTCTGATTGGGCCCAAACTATATGAGGCAAACTGGATGGAGCTTTCGCAGCAGGGTCACATTGCAAGGGTGCAGTGTGCAGAGGTTTGGTGCCCGATGACGACGGAATTTTACGAAGAGTACCTGAAGTCGTCTAGCCGGACAAAGCAGGCGCTCTACGTGATGAACCCGCGCAAGTTCCAGGCCTGCCAATACCTGATCAATTATCACGAGTCGCGCGGAGACAAGATCATTGTATTCTCGGACGATGTCTTCGCGCTGACAAAGTATGCGACCAAACTCGGCAAGGCATGCATCTATGGTGCGACGAGCCAGAGCGAGCGACTTCGGATATTGGAGAATTTCCAGCACAACGCCAGCATCAACACGCTGTTCCTGTCCAAGATTGGTGACACGTCGCTTGACCTGCCTGAGGCTACGTGTCTGATACAGATCTCCTCCCACTACGGGTCTCGACGACAGGAGGCACAGAGGCTGGGCCGCATCTTACGAGCGAAGCGCCGTAACGACGAAGGGTTTAATGCGTTTTTCTATTCGCTGGTCTCGAAGGACACGCAAGAGATGTTTTACTCGTCCAAGCGGCAGGCCTTTCTCGTGGACCAGGGATACGCCTTCAAGGTGATCACGCAGCTGCAGGACATTGAGAAGACGCCAGGGCTAGCGTTTGCCACTGCCCGCGAGCGGCGGGAGTTACTGCAGGAGGTGTTGGTGGAGCGGGAAAAGCTGATGGAGGACAAGGTGGACGACGATGACCTATGGGAGAAGACCAAGGGCCGGTCGATGAAGCGGATGCCTGTGGCACGGCGGACGGCAGGCACTCTGGGCGAGCTCAGCGGTGGACAGGACATGGCGTACATTGAACAGAACAAGTCGGTGAACAAAATGCTCAAGAAGGCGGGCAGGAAGGGCGAGAGCAATGCCTTCTTCAAGAAGTTGCAGCGAGAGAAAGACCGGCGCAAGCACCAGGATGACGAGCCACAGTAGCGGCAGCATGCAACCTGCATTGCCTCTCTCTTTTGCATTTCTCTGCTTTTGCATTCTTTTCTTTTTTCGAAAGCCTCGGTTATGGCATCGGGAAGGTCAGGAAGTGGCAGTATCAGTCGACGTATCATTTATGATGGAGCATACGGTGTGCTATGTAAGATAGGATAGGATAGGCTCGCAGAGCCACAAAATTGCACAAGGTGTTGGTGCCTAAGAGTTTATAAAATAGAGCAATGGGAAACGGACAGGACAGGTAAAATCAGGGAACAGCGGGAGTGGAAAATTGACAACCAAATCACGGAGTTGACGACGGACGTGACAACACGGCCGATCTCGTTTGGGACTGGCTCAAGGAGGCCCCTATTCGTTGTATACGGGCGCGGTACGGATCCGGATTCGTTGCATTATCCGCCGACACGTGTGTCCGAGACTGTGCCATGCTGTGCTGGCAGCCATGCCGAGATTCAGGTTCCCAACGACGACTTTGTGCCCGAAAAGTGATATTGATGTCAGCAGCAACGGCGCTACGGTCAAAAAGAGCAGCATTTCATTAGCCGAAGCGAGCTGCTCCAGGCGTTCATACATCGACTAAAATCTGTGCTCATATTGGCATTTGTTGACATACTTGTGCATCTGGCAGGGATTTGCAATGGTATGAGCTGCGCCGGGGAACCGGCACAGGTGGACCCGCTGTTCAGCTACAAGATGTAGCTGCTACGGAGTACATACATATCGGTAAGATACGAGTATCTTGTTGCGAACATTCATACGTACGGAGTACATTGTAAGATGAGACTATGCAGTACGGGGTATATGGAGCCTTATGTAGCAATACGGCAAGCTGGAGTGGGTCAGAGGTGGGTCAGAGGTAGCCAATCCCCTATTCATTAGATTTGGGTGTCATATTCGGGGCATACGACGTTTGTTTTGGGCAATAACCTTGCTTACCGATTGGTGCGATTGTGGGCATCCAGGTATAAATCCATTTTATGGAGAATATTCTCGGAGTCGAGACATCGTCTCTGGAGGCCATGCGTCATATTCATGAGAAAGCTGTTGCCGGGTGTCGCCTCATCCCCTTGTCGACCACACGATGTTCGTTGGTAAACCTTGCCACATCAAGGTCACGTGGCAGACCGGCAGAGGATCGCTGATGAGCGACTGACAGGTTCAATCTTGTAATATTAATGAGAGGGTCGAGACTTCCTTATACTACTAACTTTATCGTTATCAGCTTTAGCTCACGTCTTTTCGTCTTTGGCCTCTTTTGATCCCAATTCGGTCTTTTTTATACACAAAACACAACTTCTGGCCGTCACCAATTGCATCCCCAATCGCCTGCCACCCATCGGTCGCTCTTTCAGCGAGCCGGCTCTTTGAGTCCTGTGTCAGCTTGACACCCTCTTTTTCTCTTTTGCGCCTCCGCCTCCGCCTCCTTCTGCTTCTCCCTCTACTGCTTCCCCTTTATACGCGCCAAAATGAACATTAAACAGCACAACTGAGTGCCGTCTTTCGGCCTCGTACCCACAGATCTCCGGTGCCACACTCGCATCAGCCATCGACCGATCTCCTTCTTTCCTCGAACAGGGAGGAGCGCACTTGGTGCTTTCGCCTTTCTGACCGGCTTCCCTTCCATCTTGACCGTTCTTTAATATATCGCCCCAGCCCATCCTTACCTTCTCATCGGCTATCCACGGAAGCAGGAAGAACAAAACTGCGAACTCGCATCCGCCTTTGTCTGTAAGACATAACGAGCCGGATTCGACAAAGAGCTAGCACTGGATCGAGCACGATCAAATTTCAACAAGCGCAGGTTCTAATAGTCCAGATCGTTACTCGCACAGTCGCGAAGCATTCGTCCAAGACCCATTTTCATAATGGACTCTCTTCGGGATATCGTCTTGACGGAGCTCAAGTCCTTACGCCCTTCGTTCCTGTCAAAAAACCCACACTTCAATTTCATATCCGTGCATTGTAAGTCCCAGCTTCCGGGCCCGTTATCCTTTATTGTCATTTCTTCTCACCAGCCATCTAGATTTTTGGATTGTCGGTCTCACAGTGGTCGGGTCTATATTATTATACGGGCCTGGGCGTGGCAAGCTAAAATACATCGATGCCTTGACCTTTGCTGCTGGTGGAAGCACACAGGCAGGCTTGAATACAGTTGACGTCAACACGCTAGACACGTTTCAGCAGGTGGTTTTGTACTTGATATGCTCGTTGGCGAACCCGATTACAATCAACTCCTTCGTCGTCATCCTTCGCCTCTACTGGTTTGAAAAACGCTTCCAGCACATAGTGCACGATGCACGCCTACGCCGAGGAACAATTTCCAAGTCTAAGGCCAAGGCCGTGGATGACCTCTATCTTGCGGAAAGAGGCGTCAACGGAAGACACATAACCGTGCTGCACAGCGACAAGAATTCAAGGATCGCAAACGACGGCACCTTTCTAAGTCCAGTACCGTCGGCGACATTGGAAGAGAATGTAGCGGGAACGGCAGAAAATGGCGGAGCCGAAGTTGGCGGGAATCATGCTCACCACCGATCCCGATCGGGCGATGCGGCACAAGCTAGGCTGTCGACCACCGAACAGTTTGAACTGCGCAGACCGGAGATCAAATTCGCCACCACGGTCAAGCGAAGCGACGGACTTGGCGACCAGGACATGAAGCCGCCCCAGCGAGTGTCGGACGAAGAACATATTGCCATCTTGGAACGGCAGCGGAACCCTGAAGACGACGAAGTACTCCACATTCCTGGACCTCGAGATGCTGAGAGAGGAATACTTCCCAGCCGAATTGTGCGCCGCAACTCTAACGAAAGAGACGAAACAAATTCCCACAGTGGCTCTGTAACTCGGGAACACTCAGTTGACTCTGTCCGGTCGTCGCCTATGCCAGAGACAGTAATCAACCCATCAATCAGCACAGCCGACCACGCGACTGAAGTTGCAGTGTCTGACGGAACGGGCGGAGGACACCCAATACTGAAGCCAGCTATCACGATCCAGGAGCCAGAAAAACCGCCACTGCGGGATGAATTTACAGAGGATGCTCGTGCCTTTGTGAACGTTTTCACATCGTTCCGCGCACGGGTCAACCCATTCGGCAAGAAGAAGGCTGCTGACAAGGAAAAGACCCATAATGCGTTCCCGTTCACATTCACGCGGCGTCCGACGCTCCATTCCCTGAGAATGGCGCTCACAAGAGGCAAAGACGAGGACTCGGCCCCCTACATCAGCTTTGCGCCGACATTGGGCCGCAACTCTGCCTTTCTTGGAATGAGCGATGAGCAGCGGGAAGAGCTGGGTGGCATTGAATACCGATCATTGAAGACACTTGCCCTTGTATTGTTTGTGTACTTTTGGGGCTTCTGGTTGCTTGGAACAGTCTGTCTGATACCGTGGATCATGCTGAGCAAGAAGTACGGCGCAGTCGTGGATGCGGCCGATCAGGGTCGTGTATGGTGGGGATTCTTCACGGCACATTCGTCGTTTATGGATCTTGGTTTCACCCTGACGCCGGACAGCATGAACTCGTTCAACACGGCGGTGTTCCCGCTGCTGCTGATGAGTTTCTTGATTGTCATTGGCAACACGGGTTTTCCTGTGATGCTCCGGTTTATGATTTGGGTCGGTTCCATACTCGTACCTCGTGGCAGCGGCTTGTACGAGGAGCTCAAGTTCCTGCTTGATCATCCGCGCCGCTGTTTCACGTTGCTGTTTCCATCAGGCGCCACCTGGTGGCTGTTTTGGCTGCTTGTTATTCTCAACGGCATAGACCTCCTGTTTTATTGTGTGCTTGACGTTAGTGCCTGTTTCTTTGTTTTGCTGTTTCTGCCCCCTGCTCTGTCCGTCTGGACAGAAAGAAGTATGCGTGCTGACAGCAATGTTGTAGCTCGGATCCGGCCCGATCGCGGAAATGTCGGCAGGGTCTCGTGTGCTGGACGGGCTGTTTCAGGCCTTTTCGACACGCACGGCCGGCTTCTCGTGTGTGAACCTTGCGAACCTACACCCTGCCGTGCAGGCGTCATACATGATCATGATGTACATCTCGGTGTTTCCCATTGCGATCTCGGTTCGGCGCACGAACGTGTACGAGGAGAACTCGTTGGGTATTTACGTGGAAGGCGAGGAGCTGGACGAATCGGCCAATGGGAACGATCTGGAGTTTGTTGGAGCTCACTTGCGGCGGCAGCTGTCCTTTGACCTGTGGTTCTTGTCTATGGGCTTCTTCATCTTGACCATCTCAGAAGGCACGCGACTGCAGAAGAACGACTTTTCGATGTTTGCGGTTCTGTTCGAGGTGATCAGCGCATACGGCACAGTCGGGCTCAGCCTTGGCTATCCGACAGTCAATGCTTCACTGTGCTCCCAGTTCAGTGTGATTGGCAAGCTGGTGATCATTGCGATGATGATTCGAGGGCGGCATCGCGGGTTACCATACGGCCTCGACCGAGCAATTCTCTTGCCCAGCGAGTCGCTGAACCAGAAGGAGGATGCGTTGACGGAAGGACGGAACGCGCCATACGTCATGACAGGAGCTGGACGTCGCGGGTCTGTGACGTCGACGGGAACGCAGGCGGCCACACTCCGAGGGACGAACAGCAACCGAGACCGCGGACGCAGTCGCAGCATGGACCGTGGCAACGGCCACATCTTTACGCAGTTCCTGCATCCAGGCCCGCCTATCAAACACGGTCCGGTCATCAGGCCGCATTCTCGCCGGTCGTTCAGCGACCCTGTGGTGGAGGAGAGCACGGCACAGACGACTGGAATTGATGTGCCTGGCCAAGAGGGAAGAGCCCAGGCTTGAGGCAGATGCTTTGGCCGGTTCAAAGTGCAAAGCTGGGCTCTCCGGGCGCTGTGCAAGCAGCGGGTCTTGGCAAAGAAGTAACTATTTTTGATTTGTCCTTACGATGCACCTTTGGGCAAGGCCCCGGAGTTATAGCCGGTTTAGAATGGGAGCCTGCTTGGGCATATGATTGTCACACTGACAGGGGAGAAGTTTCCCTCGGCGCAATAGGGCACAGTTGCACGCGCTTTGATTTTTGTCACATATCTGGGCGACAACACATACGGAGCAATACAGCGTTTGGAGGGGCGGGTACAGAGGCTTGCTTGTCGGGTTGGATTATTTGGTATACAAAACATAGCTCACGCTGCGGCCATAACGGTGTTGACCATTGCGTATACATGGAAATGGCACACAATTGATTTGAAGAAGCACACAAGGCACGGCATGATATATTGTATACGTTAATGGTACAGGCAGGGGAGAAAAGAGGCCAGTTTGGGCTGCTTTTGGTCTTCCTTGGCCATCTCGGGCTCTCACCTCTTTGCGGAAGCCGACTTTGCGGCAGCGGCCGAAGAAGTCTTGGGGGCAGCGCTGCCGCGGGTGCGGAGGACGTTGCGGCCGCGGCGCCAGGCCTTGACGAGGTCGTCGACAGCGCCACGATCGTGCTTGGGCTGGCGCATGTAGGTGAGGCGAGCGCGACGGGCGCGACGAGGCCGGCGCTGGATGATGTCGATGGCGGCGACGGCGCGGGAGAAGATCTTGAACCAGCGCTCGACGCCGGTCTTGGCGAGCTGGCCGCGCAGCAGGATGGCGGTCTCGATGCCGGAGCGGCGGACGGCGAGGCAGACGCCGGCAAAGGTCTCGCCGCCGGCGCGGCTGGGCGTGACCAGCAGCACGTCGCCGGGCTTGGCGCTGTCGGGGTTCTTTCGCGAAAAGAGGCGGGCGCGGGCGCCGGTGGGGTCCATGCGGGCGATCTGCTGCTCGTGGTAGGCGCGGATGACGTCGACGCGGGGGGTTTTTGGGGAGGCGGAGGTTGAGGTCGACGAGGTTGGTGATGGTTCGGTCAAAGTTGAGGTCGAAGATGCGGGCAGCCGTGGTGGTGCATAGACGGCAAAGGCAGTGCGGATGCGGCCCTCCCTGGTGGGAATGGAGTCTGGCCAGCGTGTCAGAGGGGCGAGGAAAAGACAGGGGGCCTGCTCGGCCAGGAGGGCAGAGCCAGACGCTGTCAGAGAAACATACGGAAATGCGAGGGAATGGAGACGGCCGGAGATGGCCGGACAGCCAGCGCGTCCGAGGCAAAGCGTCGGACAAGCCGCTGTGTGGTCATCTGCAGCCAGCTGGTGGGCAGGGGCCGGCGGGCCAGGGGGGCGGCGACGCTCATGTTTTGTTTCCTGGTCGGTCTGGTGATGTCGGATGCAATGTTTCGCTTTCGGGTTTCGATTTCTGCTATTAATAATTTTCCATTTTTTCCGGCCCTCTCGCCCTCGCCTGTCGCTGCGCCGGCAAGGTGCTGCTCGGCCAGGGCGCTGCAGGCCCAGACGGCTGACCGCCCGGCAGAACGGCCGAGACGGGCAGCGACGCTTGGGCCAGCCATGGGCCTTCCCTGGCGCATGAACGTCTGCCCAATTTTTTCCCCTCTTAGCCTCTGGCCAAACTCTGGTTGTCGAAATAAGTCTCTCGAACCGGACGCATAGTGTATGCGAGCGAGCATAGAACGACAGGAGCCCACCCCCCGTCCGGATCCCTGGGTCGGACCTTTTACGTTTTACGCTTTCGGTATCCCCTTTTCTGGGTCGTGCGGGTTGTCATCTCCTTTTTCCTGCTTCTCTGCTTCTCTGCTTCCATCCTGCTTCCGCCGCATAATGTCTGGTCGTTCGATCGGCAGCGTCCTGGCCACGACAGGCCATGTGTTTGGGGAATCCTCGACCATGGCCGCCAGGCTGTGCCGCCAGCGGCTGCCGGCTCTCGTCTCATCGACACAGCCTGCCGCTGCTGCCTGCTCGCCGAGGTCCCCATTGTCGTGCCAGGGGACGGGGCGACTGCTCTCGACGACAGCTCCACGCCACGGTGCGTAAACCTCTCTTCTTTTCCGTCCTGCCCGTGCTGTCTGTCTTTTTCGTCTTCACACCCCTCCCCCGCCGGGGCATCCTCCACCCACACCTCTTGCGGTCGTGTATGGCTCTGATTGCTATTGCCGGCGCATTGCATCTTGGAGATGGCTCGTACCATGCGAGCCCAATCGGGGCATGGACAGCATCACAGACCAAGGCAGGGGGGCCGACGCATACGTACACGCGCGAGAGAGCGGGCGTGTGTCTGCCGGAAGGCGGGCGAGCAATGGGAGACGGGACGAAAAAGAGACGCCAGCACAGACGCCTGGGGAGGAGCAGGACGAAGAAAACTATAAAGGCTGACGCTGACGCTGCCTGGCCGTTCTGCTGGAGATAGCCCACGCCATCGACTTTCTGCGCTCGTCCTCGGCCGAGCTTGACGCTGTTCTCGAGACGATCCGGCTCAAGATCCTGGTTCCGTCGTACCTGCGGGCCGAACAGCGGCGACAGCTCTTCAGCCCGCGCCACCGCGAGAAGCTGCGGGCGGACCCCATCACGCTCGAGATTGACGGCACCGTGCTGCGCTTCACCGGCATGGACCTGCTGCGCGACATGCCGAATGCGCGGGCGGCCGCCCGCGACGCCGTCGGCCGCATGACCACGCGCGACGACTTTGACAACCTGCCGCGCCTGCTCGAGGGCCTGCACAATGCCGGCCGCCGCCTGCGCCCGGCCGACTATGCCCGCATCGCCCGCCGTGCCGGCGAGCGCGGCTGCATCTACGCCGTTATCGAGAGCGCTCGCACCGTGCGGCGCACTGGCTTCCGCCTCGACGCCTCCGAGACCGTCGCCGAGATCCTGACCCACGTCCAGCTGCGCGCCGTCGACAGCGCCTGGGACGAGGCTGCCACCCGCCAGGCCCTCGTCTGGGCCGAGATGGTCGTCGACATGCTCGAGGACGACCAGCACAGCCGCCGAGACCGCACGCCCGCTGCACCAGCCCCAGCCCCAGAATCCGACTCGGCACCCCCACCGCCCGCATTTCCGCTGGCACGTGACCCCCAGGTCCTGGCCGCACGGCTGCACCTCGCGGCCGTCGTGGCGACCCAGGCGGCCGACGGCGCCGATCCGACCGCTGCGACCACGGCTGCGACCAAGGTGGCCCAGTACGCGGCCGAGCTGGTGCGCCTCTGGCCCGCCGACAAGGGCCTGCGCAGCCTCCACCCCGCGGCCACGTACGCCGACCGCCGCGGCGAGATGCACTACCTCGACGAGGACAACAAGTTTCTCGGCGTGGCGGCACCGCTGCTCTATGGCCTCGACGCAGCCGTGGCCCTGCTGCGCGGCAGCGACGGCGAGCTGGCGACGGCACTGCAGGTGCGACGCGACGCGCTGCAGGCTGAGGTGGCGGCAGCACTGGTTGGGGCACCAGACCGACGAGGCGCGGCTGTCTACAAGAAGCTGTTTGGCGAGGAGTAAGTGGGGATGGTCCAGAATATACACAAATGCAGCAATCGCATATATGCATGTAAGATAGATGCGCTTAACGGTTAAAATGTATAGAGTTTTGGGACAATCCTTTGGGACAATCCTTTGGGACAATTCTCTCTGTTCCCTCACCAGTCTGTCCCGTCCCTCTGTCCCGTCCCTCTGCCCTACGGCAGCACAATGTGCCGCTGCAGCTCCGCCGGGATGGCGTCGACGAGCTTCTTCTGGGTGAGCCAGGCGCGCGAGAAGAGGCGGTCGGCATAGCGGTAGGCGCCGTCGGCGAGGATGGTGACGACGGTGTGGCCGGGGCCGAGCTGGCGGGCGATCTGCTCGGCGGCGACGACGTTGAGGGCGGAGCTGGCGCCGAGGTAGAGGCCCTCGTCGTGGAGGCAGCGGTAGAGCATGGCGATGGTGTCCTCGTCGGGCACCGAGAGGGAGCCGTCGAGGAGGTCGAGATCGGGCTGCAGGTTGGCGGTGACGCGGCCCTGGCCGATGCCCTCGGTGATGGACGATCCGGAGCGGTCGACGAGGCGACCGCCGCTCTGCATGTACGTGTGCAGGACGCTGCCGGGGGGGTCGGCCAGGAAGCAGCGCACGCGACCGCCCGAGACGTCCTTGAGGAAGCGCGCGGTGCCGGCCAGCGTGCCGCCGGTGCCGGTGGCACACGTAAACGCGTCGACCCGGCCGGCCGTCTGGTGCCAGATCTCGGGCCCAGTCGTCTCGATGTGCGCCCGCCGGTTGGCCGTGTTGTCAAACTGGTCCGTCCAGACGGCATTGTCGAGCGCCTCGGCGTGTCGCCGTGCCTGGTGGTTGTAGTTTTGCGCATTGTCAAACGCTACCGCCGGCACCGGATGCACCTCGGCTCCCAGCAGCCGCAGCAGGTCGATCTTGCCCTGCGCCTGCGTGTCCGGCATGTAGATCACCAGCCGGTATCCCCGTGCGGCACAGACGTGTGCCAGCCCGATGCCCGTGTTGCCGGCCGTGCCCTCGACCACCGTGCCGCCCGGCCGCAGCAGCCCGCGCTCCTCCGCGTCAAGCACCAGGTACAGCGCTGCCCGGTCCTTGACCGAGCCGCCCGGATTCGCAAATTCCGCCTTGCCCAGGATCTCGCAGCCCGTCGCCGCCGACAGGTGTTTCAGCCGCACCAGTGGCGTGTTGCCAATTGCCCCCACAAACCCGTCCACCACGCCCTGCGCCTGTGCCACCGCCAGCGTGTGTGCTGACGGCGCTGCCGGTGCCAATGCTGCCGTCGGCCGCAGCATCCGTGCCGACGTCGCAAACCGCCGCACACCCGTTCGGAACATTGTGCTCGAGACGGAAGAGAGAGTAGACAGGGAAAAAGGGAGGAAGCGGAAAAAAGAGAGAGGAAAAGAGAAAAGGACAGAAGACCGAGGGAAGAACAGCTCCCCTGTACTAGGTGCACGTCCGTTGCTCGCAGTTGAAAAAGTCCAGTATCCGGCTTCCTTGAGGGGCTGAAAACGTGCTGGCAGGATGGCGCAATCGGGGCGGTGACCATATCGGGTTAGCGTCGTTGTATGAACCCCAGGCTGACATGTTTGATCTTGGCTTCCACTCCTCCTACTCCCTCCTCCTATTCTCCCATCCAAACGTATCCCCCCGGGAAGAGCCCCTGCCGGCCCATGTACGTCCCGTAGAACCACTCGCCGTTGACGTCCTCAATCTCCCGCACCTCGGCCTTCTTGGGGAACGCCAGCTCGTCGTCCGCGCCCGCTTCGGGATACCACGCCCAGCGCGCCACGGCTGTCCGTCCGATGCCGCCCGACGGAGGAAAGCGCGCGTCTTCGGCGGCCAGGCCTGCTGCCGGTCGGGACGGCGGTGCCTCGACGCGCACGTTGGCGCTCACGAACCGCTCGAACCGTCGCTGCTGGCCGAACCAGATGTACCACGTCTGCGGCTCGTCCTGCTCCATCTGCAGGCGTCGTCCGCCCACGAGATCCTGCAGCACCACCCGTCTCTGCATGCCGCTGCTGTCGTCCCGGAACGCCACCACCACCATCCGGTGCCCGGCCGGACACCGCCGCCAGCCGGCCGGCCCGTTCTCCGCCGCAATGTTGCTGCCGCCCACCAGCGCGCCCGGTGCATAGCAGTCTTCGCACAAATCGTAATCGCCCGGCGTCTCCTCTGACTCTGGCGACGCTGATGTCGGCGCCGACCGGTGGCACGTGTAGCAGTGGAATCGCGGCCGCGTCGGCCCAATCGTCCGCCGGCACATGTCACACTTTGTCGCAAACGTCAGCGGCCGGAACGAGCCAATCTGGGGCTTGTTGTCCGTCTTGCTGTCGTCCTCTCCCTCGTCCTGTCCCGATGCCGTCTGCAGCGGCCGGGCAGACCGGGGAGCCCGCGGGGGAACCGGCAGAAAACGCCCTCCACCACCGCCACCGCCACCACCCGAAAACAGGCTGCTGCTCTGGTGGGCCAGCGGCAGCAGCGCGTGCGTGCAGGCGCGGCCCTGGTCCACGCAGCCGTTGCAGAAGCCCCAGTCGCCGTCGTTGCACACGTCGCAGCGCCAGTAGCAGCTGTTAGCCCACGCCTGACAGCCCACACAGAACACGCCGCTCTGCAGCAGGTCCTGCGGGTCCTCGCTGGCCGTCTGTGGTCGCAGATAGCGGTTGGCCGTCAGCATGTGCGGTGGCGCCAGCGGTGTCTCTCCTGCTCCTCCTCCGCCGGCCGCCTCTTCCTCTGCCCGCTGTCGTGCTGCTGCCTTCTCCCACCGCCGCCACGCCGTGTAGCCGAACCCGAACCAGTGCTGGCACCCACGGCCGCGTCGGTAGCAGTCCAGACAGATGTTCCAGTGGCCGTGGCTGCACACCGCACAGTTGTAGTGCACCTCGTACTCGATGTGCTCGCGGCCACAACCCCCGCACGTGATCGCCGGCTCTGTGAACTGCAGCGACCGCTGATGTCGATGCTGATGCACCGTCGAGAACGACGAGCCGGCCGACGAGGGCGGCGACACTGCGGCCAGCGGCATCCGGTCGAACCTGTCGCTCAGCGTCCCCGGCGACGACACAAAGTGCGCCGTCGTCAGCGGCAGCTCGTGCACGTCGTCGGCCGGCCCCTTGCGGTGGTCTGGCGCTGCCGCTGTCGACCCGGGTAGCTCCAGCCCGGAAGCCCGCTGGCGAAAGGGCAAGGAGAGCGGCGATGTACTGGACGTCGCATGGCGTGAATCCAGCTCTGCCAGCGGCGACGACTCGCCCTCCAGCTCCTGCCGCAGCCCGAGATCGACCTGCGATCGTGCGCCCGGTCGCGTGCTGTCGGCCAGCTGTGCCACCGTCGGCAGGCTGGTGCTGCGGCCCTCGCTGGCCGCCCGGTGTCGCCGGTGGTGCCGCGGCTCGTCGCGGACCTCCAGATGGGCTGCTGCCACCTGTGGACGGCTCCGGTCGGCCGCAGGCAGGGGAGCCGGCAGCGACGACGACGAGGCCGACGGGGAATGGCCGGCCGGCCGGGATGGCTGCGAACGTGACTGCGACTGCTGGGACGAGCGCGACTGCGACCGCTGGCGGCTCGACGACGGCGGTGGCCGCGAGACGTCGGACCGCCGCGACACGTCCGAGTGCCGCGACGTGCCGCTGGCATTGCTCCGTCGGCCGCCGTCCTGCCGCGATCGTCCCCGCTGTCGCCGCTGGTACGCCTCGGCGATGCGCCGGCTCAGCTCGTCGTCGTTGCCGAGGTCAATGTTGTCGAGGTCCAGGCCATCCAGGATGCCCTCCTCCTGGATCTGGCGCGCAAACTCCTCAATTTCCCGCTCAATATCGAGCAGGCCCGACGAGCCCTGGTCCGACCGGCTGATGAGCGACCGGAGCGACGACTGGTGGCCCATCTCGCGTCCAAACGCAGCCGCCGTCGCGCTTTCGGCCGCCGTCGAGCCGCGCTGTCGACTGCCCTCTCGATGCGAGCGAGGACGGACTGCCGCCAGCCCAGACCCTCCCGCCACCGCCTCCTGCCGGCTTCGCTCGCGCACCTCGTCGACCAGCCGCTGCTCCTCGGCGTCCAGCCGCTGCTGCTCGGCCGTCCGCTCGGCCAGCCGCAGCTTCGGCAGCACGTTCTCGCCCGGCCGGTACTTGCTGTCCATCTCGGCCCGCTCGCTCGCCGGCTTGCGCTTCTCCGGCTGTGCCGTCAGCAGCATGTCCAGCAACGTCACCACCGTCGCGTTGTGCCGCGTGCTGCGCACTGCATCCCGGCACGACGGACACGTAAACACCGCCTGGCCCGGTGCCGGTCGCGTCGGGTTCGTCTCGGCCGCGTATGCCTGGAAGCTGAACCACTCCTTCACACAAGCGCCGCAGAACGTGTGCAGACAGTCGAGCAGCGTCAGCGGCTGGTACAGCAGCTCCGTGCAGATCTGCGAGCGCAGCTGTCAGCGAGACACAGACTCACAAACACATGCTCACACACACACACACACAGAGAGAGAAATACTCACAGAACAGGTCAGCTCCTTCTCCAGATCCATCTTGGGCGACTCCATATCGTCGATTCGATAGCTGCGAGAGAGCTCACACAAAACACCGTCTCAGATCGCTCGCCACTGAAAGATGCGTGTGGTGCACAAAAGAGAAGCAGAGAGCTGCGCCTCCGTCACCTTGACCGTAATGTCATCCTTCTCTAGTAGGTTCTCTGCTCGATTTTCTCTTATTGTGTTTTAAAATCGGAAATCTAGCAGGCGGGGCCGCCGATTCGCCTTTCCTTCCTCTTTCGGACCTCATGTTCTTGGCTGTCTGCTGACTGCTGCCTGCTGCCCTGTTTGCCCTGTGGCAACTTGTCCACCGGCTGTTAGCAGCTGTCCGTAGTGTCCCCGCCGCCGCCTAATTCGCAGCGCCCGCAGTGCCCGCATGATCCCAAAAGCCTCTTTTTGCGTCTTCATCCGCCCCTCTAGCCCCCCATCAGAGCAGTAGCTTCGACGCCCGCCAGTCTCGTCCTGTGCTACGCCCGTTCGCTTCTGCCTGTCGCTTTGTCCGTGTTGGGCCGTATTCGCTTCCCGGACAGCCACTACGACATGCATCTCCAATCTGAATACGAACTGTGGGGTATTTCCACTAATCTTTGTTGCCTCTGGTTCATTGCGCAAGATACCCCGTAGCCATGGCCCCTGCTGGACGAACGCATACAAAGAACGGCGTGCCCCGTACTCCGTGCTCCGTGGTCGTCTACGACTCTGTAGAGCCCATCCCGTTCGCTACTCGTTGGTCCAGACGGGCTTCTGCTTCGCGGCAAACGCCTTCATGCCAATCTTCTGGTCCTGGCTGCCAAAGAGGCTGTGGAACACGCGCCGCTCGTACTCCACGCCGTCGCGCAGCGGCAGGTCCTGGCTCTTGTTGACCACCTCCTTGGCCGCCAGCACGGCCACGCGCGAGTAGCCGGCAATCGTCTCGGCCGTCTGCAGCGTCGCCTCCATCAGGGCCTCATACGTCGCAAACGACCGCGCCGCCACGCCCCACTGCGCCGCCTCGACGCCCGAGAAGGTCCTGCCCGTCAGGATGAGCTCCATCGCCCGCGCCTTGCCGATCGCCCGCGTCAGCCGCTGGCTGCCGCCGGCCCCCGGCACCGTCCCCAGCTTGATCTCCGGCTGCCCAAAGCTGGCCGTGTCGGTGCAGTAGAGCGTGTCGCACATCAGCGCCAGCTCGCAGCCGCCGCCGAGCGCGTGTCCCGACACCGCCGCGATCACCGGCTTCTTGATCCGCAGCGCCAGGTCCGACCACGACTCGATGAACGCGCCCGTGTACGCCCGCGAGAACGTCAGCGGCGCCATCTCCTTAATGTCTGCCCCCGCCGCAAACGCCCGCTGCGAGCCCGTGAGCACGATCGCTAGCACCTCGTCCGCTGCGTTGAACTGGCCCAGCGCCTCGTTCAGCTCCGTGATCAGCGGTGTCGACAGCGCGTTCAGCGCCTTGGGCCGGTTCAGCGTCACTGCCCGTCAGCACAGATTCTCTCTCTCTCTTTCTCTCCAAAAAAGTACCTTGGCCAACGCCCGGTCGTGGCTCCGACACCTCGATAAACTCGTAGGGCCGCACCGCAGAGGCCGAGAAGCTGCGAGCAAGCTGTCTTGCCGCCAACGGTACCCGCAATTGTGCCACAATTGGCTGCACTCTCTTGAGCGTGTTCATCGTGTGCTGGTGGGTGAGGATCAGACGTGAATGGGCTCTCGTGCGGATCACGGATTCGTGGACAGATGAATACGCCGAACAGTGTGCCCGTCGTCACTTCCAGCAGCTCGCATGCTCTACCGCGTAATATGTACTGATTCCACGCATAAGCCGTGCTGAGCCGAAGGGCCGAGGGACAACTGCGCAGTGTACATAGTACCGTTGTTGCTGGTGTACGGCACGTGACAGCACACATGATAGAACTGCATACTAAGCCACCATAGTGGATGGTCGTTAGCACAACTGATTGGCTCTGGCGAGACGATTAGAATCGGGCCAGATTGATCGTTATTTCAACTCGCTGTAATTTGTTTGCGCCTCGTGCGAAAGACCGCGTTGACATCTGTCGCGAATTTTCCGACACTACATTGTTTTCCTGCTGCCGCCATCGACCACGCGCCGGTCTCTGCTTCGCTCCACCGCTGTTCAGCTTTCGGCTCGCATCACTTTCACGCCGGCCCCCGCTCGAGCAATCTGACCGACGATCTCGATCTTTATCCCAACCCAATCCCCCTTAAACCCCCATCCCACTCCTCCGCCATGGACTCCGTCGAGCCCGACCAGACCCCCTTTGAGGCCGTGACTGCACAGACCTCACGGCTGCAGCGAGTATGTTCCCTCCTTTCGAATGTCTCCCGCAGCGTCGAGACACGTCTCTGCGAGCTTCCCTGTGGCCCAGCGAGCTCTTGTCACTAACCAGGATCGCGTGTTCCAGCACTACCAGGCGCTGCTTGACCAGTCAACACCGTACGTCACGTACCGGTGGGTGGGCACGGGCGTCTTCCTTTTCCTCTTCTTCCTCCGGATCCTCCTCGCCCAAGGATGGTACATCGGTGAGTCGCTCTCCGTTATCCGACCAGGCTTCGCAAGAATCGTCTCTAACTTGGCAACTCGTCCTAGTTGCATACGCTCTGGGCATCTACCTGCTCAACCTCTTTCTTGCCTTTCTCCAGCCCAAGTTCGATCCCTCCAATGAGGCCCTCGACAGCGAGATGGAAGACGGCGCGGCTAGCGGCCTGCCGACCAAGCAGGACGAGGAGTTTCGTCCCTTTATCCGCCGCCTGCCCGAATTCAAGTTCTGGCACTCTGCCACTCGTGCCATTGCCATCTCCCTGGTCTGCAGCTTCTTCGCCTTTTTCGACGTGCCTGTCTTCTGGCCTGTTCTGGTTATGTACTGGATCATCCTCTTCGTCCTCACTAGTACGTGCATTTGCTCTTTGCTCCTACCCCTTGAAGCAGCCTCTTCTGACCTTTCCAGTGCGGAAACAAATCCAGCACATGATCAAGTACCGCTACGTTCCCTTCACCTTTGGCAAGGCGCGCTACGGCAAGACCAGCACCTTGTAAGCTCGCTCTACCGGGCGCAGCCGACATCTGACGCAACGACGGGAAAACGGGCATCGACTCTTTCATCAGAGGGATATAGGGATTGGCTACTGCTTTTCCCTATATGGCGGTTCTTCTGCTAATTCGGTTGGAATGACCGCTCATACGAAGCACACCAGCTGTAGTGTGCGTGATGTAACGTCTGGGGACCATTTTGGTAAGATATCTCATGCAGTAGGACTAGGGTGGGATCATTTTTCTGGTATTCTTTGGGGCATCTACTGTGCAAGGAGAGATATTGACCTCAGAAACCAGTGTATCTGGAAGCCGGCTCGGAATTGGACGGATTATTCTATAGAGTAATACGGGGAGGTGATCGTGGAGTGTATTCCTATACCAGCTTTGTAGTTTATGTTTACAGGAAATAAATAAAAGACCAGTCCTAACGATCGATTGAGAGCTCGGAGCTTGCTCTGTAATTTTTGGTGGGTTAGCGGCTGAGTTCGCCATGGAGTCCCCTATTCTTTTGGCAGCCTTCACCGCCTAGACGGCAATTTTTAATAATTATTGCTTTCTCCCTAGCAAGGCAATCTAATAAGCAACACGATTTCTGAGCCGCGACTGACGAACAAGCAATAATTCACCACTTTCGAAACCATCTGCGCAACACTACAAGACGGGAATGGGCTGCTAGGACCGAGCGATCTTTTTCCACGTCCCAGAAAAGCCTCGACAAGGCACCATGTCGTCGTCCGCGTCTCGTGGCGGCGGCACCGGCGAGAGGATGGTGCACCAGGACTTCATCGCGCGCATCCGATTCTCCAACACGTTGCCGCCACCACCGAATCCGCCAAAACTGCTCGATATCCCGAACACGGGACTGGGAAGCAGCCATTACACGACGCCGGGATTTGCATCGCGCCTGGCACGAGAGCAGCCGCTGAACATCGAGGCCGATGCCGAGTTGGGCATGCCGCTTGACCTGACGGGAATGCCAGGCGTGTTTGACGGTGATGAGAGCTGTATGTAGCATGGGGCGAGCAGCCGGGAGCATCTGCGTGCAGCCGTGTGCAGCACAGTCTAAAGATGTACCGGGTTTCTGACAGCACAAACAGCCATACAAGCGTTGCCGCACCCACCGCCGATCCATCCTCACGACCGCGCCCTGCTGAAGCCTCTGTCTTCGCTGGGCAAGCCACGGACGACGGAGGCGTCGGTCTCGTTTCTGCGGCGGACCGAATACATCTCGGCGGGCGGTGCCAAGGCTGCTGCGAGTCCGCTGCGGGCCGGCGCTGGCAATGGTCCTAAGCGGGCTGAGAAGCGGCGGTCGGCGGAGCCGGACTCGGGCACGCCGGCCTACGTCAAGCGCAAGATCGAGAGGAGCTTTGAGGCGGCCCAGATGGCGGCCCGCGACCGCTACGCGCGCGTGCGCCACCCGACCAAGAAGAACCTGCGGCTGGTCAGCGCGTTTCCGCTGCTGCCGGACCTGGGGGCCTTTCCCGACAGCGGGGCGTACGTGACGCTCAAGTTCAGCAACAACCCGGTCACAGCGGGCACGGGCGTCTACGACACGCGCCTGCTCTCGGGCATCTTCAAGCCGATCGAGCAGTCGGACGAGGAGCGGGCCGCCTTTGAGGCCGCGCTCAAGGTCTGGGAGCGCGACCCGCAGCGCAACCCGCGGCCGCAGAACCGGATGCAGTACGACTTTTTCCTGCCCGACACGACCACGGCCGGCGAGAGCTTCCGCGGCGTGTTTGACAACACCGCCGCCGAGGGCGGCGCCGACCGCTTCAGCTTCAGCCGCGTGCGAGCGTACGAGTCGGCCGAGGAGAAGGAGCTGAGTCACACGACCAAGTACTCGGAGGAGATCCTGCTGGCGTTTGCCGACAACGCGCTCGTCTCGGCGCCCGACCTGGGCGGACGCGTCACCGGCGGACCAGGCGCGGCCCTCTACTATCCGGTCATGCAGCGGACGGTCGTGCGCAGCCAGCGCGGCAAGCCGATGCTGCGCGACGACGACGCCGGCGGACACCCGATGGACCGCCTCCAGGTCAGCGTGCACGAGCCGCCCGAAGACATGCTGCAGCACATTGCGCGGATCCGGGCGGACCCGCTGCACTTCCACGAGGCCGAGGAGGATGCCGAGGGCGAGGAAGACGACGGACATCGGCGGCATCAGCATCACGACGACGACGACGACGATGACGAAGGCCGCAACGGAAGCGTGACGCCCGGAAGGACCAACGGGAAGAGCCGTGGTCACGTTGTGCACGACGACGACGACGCCGAGGGCGAGGAGGAGGACTGAACGGGCTGATGGGCTGATGGGCAGCGTAAAGGGACGAGAGCGGGCATCTGTTTTTGTCAGTGTCTTTTTAAAAAGGGAAATGTACTACAAAGTTTCATCAAGCTGTCGAAGGAGGGATGCAATCGGTGAACAAAGCGTACTTAATCGTATCAGGCGTCTATGCTTGCTGTCCAATAAGCAAGCAGTATTACAAAAATAAACAAAGAGCAGGGTTACAAGAAGCGCTGACTGAAGGATGAAAAGAACAGAAAACAAGCACTCAAACGCCTATCCGGATGCAACGACTGATACTCACAACCCAACCGGCCTTGCAGCCTTTTTGACTTACCATGGCCTAGAATAAGAGCCCTTGAAATCATCACAAGTCTCCCGACCTGGACCAAAAGAGCCAAGACTATATATGAAACAGAACAAGCAAAAAGACCACCCCTTATTAGATATCTCATCACACAGTAAAGCCAATAGTTTCCCGGTCGTCGTCGATGACGCGGCCATACCTGTGATTAGTCAGCACAAATTTAGGCAATAAGCGAAGACGGAGACAAGCACATACTCTAGGAGCAGGCGGAAGAACCATGCCTCGAGATCGACGTTGCGGACGACCTTGTTGGACCAGTCACGGCCCTGCAGGGCGAGGCGCTCGGCCTCCTTCTTGCCGAGGGCGCCGTCGCTGAAGAAGCGGACGGCCTCGAGCCAGTCGTCGCCGCGGAGGCTCAGGGGGACGTAGTGGACCCAGGGCTTGAGCCACTCGTAGTGCCACTCGCGGAAGACGGCCAGCTTGTAGACGAGGCTGAGGCTCTGCAGAAAGGCGTAGAAGCGGCCGGAGAAGGCGTTGCCGTCGAGGTCGACGAGGTGCTTGTACTGCCAGGCGTCCTGCTGGTCGACGCGGTCCTGGATCTTGAAGAACTGGCGCTGGGCCTCGCAGTCGCCGTCGTCGCACTGGCCGACGTGCGAGAAGTAGACGTTGAAGAGGTCCTTGTAGTCGCTGCGGGCGACCGGCTTGGCCTCCCACTGCTGGGCGCCGGCCTCGCCGGCCGTGTCGACCATGATGAGGGCCTGGTCGGCGGCGTTGATCTTCTGGACGAAGCGCTGGCGGTGCTGGCGGCGCCAGCCGCCGTTGCGACTGAAGCCGCCGGTGGTCGAGCCGCGCCAGTAGAGCTGGTCGGCCTTCTGGGCCCAGGGCCGGTCGCGCGACTCGTCGTACGACACCTTGGCGTACCAGTACCACGGCGACGGGTAGAGGATGTCGGCGTAGGACGAGACCTTGGACTGCGAGAAGATGGGGAAGAGGTCGTGCACGACGCTGTAGGCGTTGGGCCGGTCGAAGAAGCCAAACGTCTCGCTCAGCGACGGCGTGTAGCAGACGTCCGAGAGCGCGGTCGTGTTGTAGACGAAGCCGAGCTCGCCGAGCCCGTAGCGGGCCACGTCGTCGCGCCGCTCGTCCTCCTCGAGCGCGCGGGCCGGGCTCTCGGGCGGGCACGACATGCGCGAGTGCGTCCAGGTGGCCTGGTGGGCAAACACGTTGAACCGCGTCAGCGGCGTGTCCTCAAAGCGGGAGCCGTCGTTGAGCCCGGGCACCCGCCGGGCGAAGCTGTTGCGCAGCTTGCCCGGGCTGTCGGCCGCTGCTGCCGCCGCCGGCAGCGTCTTCTGCTTGGCCGTCGCCACCAGCCGCGCCATGTCTTCGTGCGGCACCACCACGCGCGGCTCGTCGTGCGTGTTGAAGCAGAGGTCCATGTCCGGCAGGTGCTCCAGAAACGGCTTCAGCATGCCCTGCAGCGCCTCCCGCTGCCAGTCGCCACCGCCCTGGATGTTGGTCACCCGGCCGCCGCGGATCGCCACGCCCACCAGGTTGTTCGCGTAGCCCAGCGCCTCTTTCGCTCGCGCCCGCGTCGTCGCCGGCTTCAGCCCCCAGAACGGCGTCAGCAGCTCCTGGATCGTGTCGAACTCGTCCACCAGCTGCACGTTGTTCTTCTGCGCAAACGCGAACCACCGGTCAAAGTGCGGCGGCGGCGCGATCCCGTACCGCCGTCGGTACTCCGTCACCGCCGCCGCCAGCGTCTTGGACTGCCGCCCCTTGAGCTCCTCCATCTCCTTCTCGGCCTTGTTGATCAGCGTCCACATCGGGTGCGAGCCCGTCGACGCCGTCTTGGGACTGCCCGCGGGCGGCAGCGGGTCCGGAGCTTGCGGCAGCGGCGCCGCCGACTTCTTGCTTGCGTCATCGCCGCCGGCCTTTCCCGACGAGGCGCCCCCATTCGCAACCGGCAGTGGCAGCGACGGTGCTTCCAGTCGCAGGATCGTGCAGAAGCAGATCAGCACCAGCACCGTGCCGCAGAGAAATATATACTGGCGTGGTCGCATTCTGTCGTCGACAAACGGGCGCGAGGGGGGGACAGAGGGGGGAGTCCAGGTGGTCGTTGTATTCGCGAGACTGCAAAAGGGGGAGGAAGACACACTATGGTATCTTAGCATCAAAAAAGTCCGGGAAACACAGTAAGCTTTATCGCCGCAATCTAACGGCAAGCTGTTGGTCCTCTCTGGGAAAAGGTATAGCCACGCAATGCAATGCAATGCAACATTGAGACCGCAGTATGCGACCCCTTTTGCCTCGGCGAAAATAACAGTAATCGGCGCAGCTGTGAAAACAGACAGGCTGAGATTATTCCACCGTCGACCCGCGCGCTCATTGCGTCTTGCCCAGAAGCGCAAGGATTAACGCAATACACGCTAATACGGAGTACTCTGTAGTGCATTGCGGGCCTCTCACATGCAACGGACACAGCTCTCCAAGCCAGCCAACCAGCGGCTTCCGGGTAGCTGATGCCATTGTGGGTACTTGCTGGTAACCTGATGACTAAGCATCGTCATTACATCGCTGCTTTCTTTTGCCATCAAGTCCATCACACAGTGAGACAGCCAGTAGGCGAGTCACGTCGGAGCACTTTCACACCGCCTGTATCGGAACGTAGCTTGTGTTTTACTTGGGATTGACTTGAGCCAGTCTTTAGACCTTTGTTTAACAAAGAAATACAATTCATTGGTATTGTAGCGCTGCATGCGCAGGACACCCGAAAAAACAGCGAGGAGTTATCATCATCCTTTTCCATCTGCTTTATTGTCTCGTAGTCTTGGTCATCCTTTTCCAGTCCCAAACGCCGAGAATGCCGCAGTCCATCCCTTCCAATCCCGCCGCTCACACTGCCTTCTCTAGTAGAAGAAGCCAATGATCTTGCCAGACACGTGCTTTCTCCGGGCCTCCTCGTGGTCCATGATACCGGCAGACGTGGTCAGGATGATGTAGCCGAACTGACGGGCAGGCAGCAGCTTGACGACCCACTTCTCCAGGTCCGACAGGCGCACGTTGTAGCGGGGGGAGATGACGGCAGTCTTGTTCAGGCGGCCGTTCAGCTGAACGACAATCTTGCCCGACCGGTGGTCGTCGACCTCCTCGAACTCGCCAATGTAGCCTGGACAATGAAAATGTCAGTATGGATGTAGCGTAGGGTTAAACGTATAGACGTCATGTAAATATGCCAATAACAGCTCCGAGAAACGTGTAAGCCCTCGCAAATCAATCTATCGGCAACTTAAAAGACTAGTGTCGTGGGGATTGAAACCGTCGTCCAGTTATCATGCCGAACAAAGTGTTCGATTCGTCGGAGAGCATTGGCATACAACATGACGGAAGTTCAGGGCAACGTACCGTGCTTCTGCATGACGCTCAGGAACTTGATGATGACCTTGGAGCTCGGGCGGATCAAGACCTGGCGCTTGCCCGCCTTCTCGGCGTTGTTGATGCTCTTGAGAGCATCGTGGAGGACGGATGTGCGGACCATTTTGGCTAGTGGTTCAAGATTATGATCTTTTCAACCAAGTTAGTCGAAGAGGCTCAAGAGCATGGAGAGTGCCCTTCGATGGAAAAGAAAGAAGGGTTCTGCCTGCTCAGTGCTGAAGGAGAGCAGCGTATCAAGACCGTTCAGGGAACAGATCTTGATTGCTGTCTCCGGCCTCAAGCGTCGAGACGCTGGTCGTTCCGTTCATGATTGCGTTTATGCGCTCACGGCAGAAAGAATCTCATGTCCCCCTTTTTTCTTTTCCCACGTCGGGCATGGCCTGATGGACCATGTTGTGTGGAGGGATCAAACCTACCTGAATTGACGATGTGAAAGTGCCGGTTGGGTGCGTGATGGAAATGAAGCTTGGTTCTTGCTTTTTTCCCACACCTAATTTTATTGCCGCCGATTTTTTTCTCGTGCGAGAAAACCTACCGGATAAACCTTGCCCCAGGCGCCGCACACACAAAAATGTCCTGTGGACCCTAACCTAAGTGGGCTGTAATTGGTGAATTTGGATATCATGTCAGCGACAGCCCGCAAAAAGTGGCTCACACAAAATGTTCACTACTAAGAGATCCACCACTTTTTTTGTGAAAAACCACACCTTCATGAATCCCATCTTTATCAATTTATAAATCACCAACTCTTCGAGGATCGCCCCGACAGCTTTTTGACAAAAATACAGCAAAATGGTGAGACTTCGAATATGCCACACCCTACAATTTCTACCCCCAGTGGCTCGGCCGCGCAGAATGGACATCGAAAAGGAGGGGGGAAGCTCGCGGCGCATGCGGCGAACCACTGGGGCGAGGGGACGAAGCAATCGACCGAGATAACGCTGGGAACCAGGCTTGCTGACTTGTGGAATTCATAGTCGGACGTAGAAGATACCCAGCCCGAAGTCCAGGAGGAGGTCGAGGTGTCTGCGGACGCCGCCTCCAAGGGCCAGATGTCGGTCCTGGACGCCCTCAAGGGTGTTCTCCGCCTGGCCCTCATCCACGACGGTCTTGCCCGCGGTCTCCGTGAGGCCTCGAAGGCCCTCGACCGCCGCCAGGCGCACATGTGCGTCCTGAACGAGGCTTGCGAGGAGGACGCGTATAAGAAGCTCGTCATCGCCCTGTGCTCCGAGCACAAGATCCCCCTGATCAAGGTCCCCGACGGCAAGCAGCTCGGCGAGTGGGCAGGTCTCTGTACGTTACGATCCCCCATCTTGCCCATCCAGATCTCTACTCAGCAGTGACTAACATGTTCGTGTCAGGCGTTCTTGACCGCGAGGGTAACGCCCGCAAGGTCGTCAACTGCTCTTGCGTCGTCGTCAAGGACTGGGGTGAGGAGTCGCAGGAGCGGTCTATCCTTCTGAACTACTTCCAGACCGAGCAATAAACGCTACGAAGCTGGAAATGGGAAGATAGATGGAGAAAATAGAAAATTTTATATCATCAAACGGGCTCTGAACGAAAAGTCTTCCCCCTGTGGATTTAGGGACGAGAGGACCGGTGGGGTACTGGATACCAGGTAGACTAAATGTCAACTGTATTGAGTGCCTTCTGCGACTGTCGGACAAGCTCAAGTCTGCATTGCCTGTGATGTTCCCGTACCATTTCTCGTTCGTATCAAGAGCGGAAAGAACTATTCCCTATTTAGACACTATGGCTCAAGCAGAGATTGAGCCCCATTACCGATCCACGCCATATTTCACGGCCGGATATTAAAAGCATTCCTGTTACACGGTCCATTACTAACCATAACATAGTCACGTGACTCCGAGTCACCCCGGATTAGAAACCCGTGCACGGACCGGATAATTGCTCAACAACTTTTTAGCCGTCACCGTTACCAGCAGGCAGGATCTTTTCCCCTCTGCAGAACACGACACACGACGCGTTCTCGTTATTGTTCCCAACCCTTTGGCTTTTCCTACCGGCCTTTCTCTCCTTGTTTTGGCCGAGTCTGATTGGAGGGCCCGCGCAGTACCTCTTTGTGCAATCTCTGGGCCTCCGAGAGACGTGCAACCGTTCTTTTGTCTCGTCAGCGTGTCTACCATCGTCTGATGTGCATCCATATCATTTGAACCTCTCATCTCTCCATCCTCGCGCCGCCGGGTTGGCGATGGCGGCTAAACCCCTCTCTCCCGCGGAGGCGGAGCTTGTCAGGTACGTGACGATGACTTTACTTTTCTTCACATTGCACTCATTGACCACGTGTGCTTTGCAGCTCCCTGATGGAGGACGACATTCCCACGAAATTGCGATGCGCCATTTGCAGCAAGCTGGCCGTGAATGCGTACAAGCTCCCGTGCTGCGAACAGCTGATCGACGAGACCTGTAAGCAGACGCAATTCGCGATACACCAAACCAGCAGAACGATAGCTAATCTGGCGTACAGGCCACGGCACTCTGCCGTCGACATGTCCTGTCTGCGAGCACACGCCGCTTTCCGCGGCGGACTGCAACCCGAATAAGGTGATGCGGTCGACGATTCGCGTCTTTATCAAGACCGAGCTCAGGAAGCGGGAGACGAGCCGCGCCAAGCAATCGAAAGACACGCCAGCGGCGACGGCCGTGCCTGTGGAGGCCAAGGAAATCACACAGTCTTCTGGGACGGTGGGGGTGGCTGCAGTCTTGGCTGGGGAGTCTCAGGAGGTGGAGGCATCCTCAAATATAGTTGATAACGCTGTTCTGGCGAAAAACTCGCAGATGCAGGAGGTGGTCGTTGCAGAGCCAACAGAGGATGCCCCGAATAACCACGACAACACCAGCAATTCTGGGGCAGCTGACAAGATTGTTCGTAATCCTCATTCTTTGTGTGATGCTCTGGCACCTACGGCGTACCCGTCCGAGCCGGAAGGCTGTTCTTTGCGTTCTTTGCTAACATGCCGTAATCGTCACGCTATTAAGGCGACAGAGAACCCCGAAGGGATTGCAGATGTCGAAGCTGCCGTTAGCCAGGCCGATGGGGGGATTGGAGCCGACTCCAACACCGACCCGGCAGCAGCCACCGGCGGCCAAGAGGTGGCCGAGACGACCGAGGCGACCGAGCTATCCGCGCCGCAGGGCGAAAAAGGCGATGCAGCCGGCAACATCGCGAATGGCGGTGGAAGCTTCGATGGAAGCACGGCAGCTGAAAACTTTGCCGGCATGAATGCGAACTTCACCGGAGACTTTGGCCAGATGCAGATGATGATGGCCATGCAAAACGGGATGATGCCAGCCGGCTTCGGCTTTCCTATGATGGGTAAGCCTGCACGAAGGACAGGCGGATGGCCCCAACTCTTTTTGGAAAGCAAGAATCTGACAAACGGTCCCGATTTAGGCATACCTGGCATGGGCATGGATCCCGCAATGCAGGGCATGTACATGAATGGCGGATTCGGGGCGCAAGGCATGGGCATGAACGGCATGAACGGCATGAACAACATGAACATGATGGATGGCGGGTTTGGCGGCTCAGGGTCCAATAACTGGAACGGGCAACAGTCATGGCATATGGCCCAAGATAATTTCAATCATCAAAATGCTGCTGGTATGGGCACCGGTGATTTTGGGTCGTATAACGCAAGTTTCCAAGCAGGATACAATCAACCAGGTAACTTCCAACAGAACCAGTTCAATCAGTTCCGTGGGTTCGGACGCGGACGCGGTCGCGGTCGGGGGTTCTACAACGGTTACGGCCGTGGCGGGTTCGTCAACAACATGGGCTATGGACCGAACGCAAGCTATGCGGTCCAGGGCCAAGGGTTCGGACCTCAGCAGTCGATGTATAGCGACGGTAGCGGCAACGCGATGAACGGCGAAGATGCCGGCAACATCCCGACGGCAGAAGAGGACAGTGCGATGCCGGCGAGCAACGACGGCCACGACAGCAACAACGGCAACAATGATGCAGCAGCCGGTAACAGTGTTGATGCGGCGGAACGCAGCGCAAGTCAGGCGCCTTCTCAACAGCCGGCCGAAGGGTCGGAGTCCGAGGCGGCGGATTCGCGTGCACGAATCCCCGTGTTCGAGTCTGGTGATCGTAGTCGTCTACAAAATGGCGACCGCTCTGACGGAGGACCGGGTACTGGGACACAGGCCTTCCCGTTCAGCCCCATGCAGATACGAATGCACGTCGAAGGCAGTAACGGGCTAGCAGCAGTCGCCAGCGTCCCCGACATCCCTTTAAATGCGCCATCAGGCCCTCGCGCCATGCGTCAAGGGCTTCCTAACACTAGTACTCTTCACCTGCGCGCGCGTGGGTATAATATTGACGATGGCAGCCAGACGATCAACCCGGCCACAGGCAGGTCAGGCAATAACAGTCCGGCGCTTGAGCCCAAGAGCCAGAGAGAGTCCCGCAGTAATTCGGTCAGCTCCAAGCGGCGAGACTACGGCCGTTATAGAGAGCGCAGCCGGGATGGAAGTAAGAGCGGTGGTGGAAGCCGCAGGGAGGCAGAACCAGACATTGGCCATGGCGAAGACGGCGGCTTTGACGACCGGCCAGCGGACGAGGGCCATGCTGAGGGATGGGACGGGGACAAGGACGAAAAGCCGGTTGCGGATGAGGGACGAGGCCGCGACCGTTCTGAATCTCGCAGCAGTCACAGCCGAAGCCGCAGCCGAGACGGGCAGATGGACGATGTCAAGCACAAGCGGAACTATTCAGAAGCCTCGGCAGCCGATCTGCAGCAAGAAGCGGCACCGCCACGACGCGGGCGGCAGCGAGGCCGAAGACGGCGTGGCCGCAGAGGAGGCGACAAGAAGGGCGACGAGCCACCAGCACCTGCGCGGCTAGACGACGGACACGGCCGCATGGGGCGTTCTAGGTCGGCGTCACCGCCACGAGACGATGCCAGACGGCCTGGCAGCCGCGGGCACCGAAGCCGCAGAGATCGGGAGAAGGAGAGAGAGCGGGACCGAGAACGGGATGACTACCGGCGACGATCGCATAGGGATGGCGACCATGAGCGGGAGCGGGAGCGAGACAGGGACCGAGAACGCGACCGTGAGCACCGGGACCGCGATTGGGATCGGGACCGAGAGAGAGACCGCGACCGAGACCGGGATGACGATCGAAGCCGGAATAAAGAGCGAGCACGCGATCGAGATCGCGACCGGGATCGAGAGCGAGAGCGAGAGCGAGAACGAGACCGCGACCGCGGACGTGATCGCGACCGGGAGCGGGAGCGAGACCGGGACCGCGACCGTGGCCGAGACCGCAGTCATGGACGCGACCGCGATCGGGAGAGAGCGAGAGAGGGAAGTGGGCGAGGAGCAGGACCAGGAGGCAGCTCGCAGGCGCCTCCTAGCGGTCCTAATGGGGCTACAGGGCCATCCGGGGCGCCGGGCGGTAAGGGAAGCCTGGACCCGTATGCGGCGGAGCGTGAGCGGCGGATGCGCGAGCGAATGGTGGCGGAGAAGCAGAAGATGGCTGGGATATCGACGCTCGCGGGATCGAAACGCGGCCGTGACGACTATGAAGAGGGCGGTGGCCTAGGCGGCGGCGGCGGTGGAGGAGGCGGTGGTGGAGGAGGAGGAGGAGGCGGTGGTGGAGGTCGACGAAGCCGGCGCCGAGGCCGTAGAGGCGAGGCGGTGCCGACGGAAGATGGGCAGAGGCTGCGACGCAGCGAAGCTGAGCGAGATGGTGCCCAGAGATAGGACGAGGATGGAACTGAGAGCAGAAATACAGCTGGGCCATGCGTTTTCTCGCTCGTTTTGTTATTTGTATTGACGTTGATTAATGTATGGGGAGAGGGGGATAACGTGGACATGGAGAAGGAAGGGTGCAGAGAGCAGTGTTGTTGTGATGGTGCATCTAGTAAGATTGTTTTGAGGCCATATTATCACCAAGACTCGAGACTCTATCTTATCTTACGATGCTCTGAAGCGACCGTTTCTGTCCGTGTCTGAAACGGAGGCTGGCGATGGGCCCTGCACGGTCGAAACGGTCCAACGACCAGTGACAACGCGCCATGCGGACCAGTCCCACGCGCAGCCCCGCTCATACTCCGTCGACGACTGGCAACGGATTGGGCGGGAAATGCGGGGTTGCCTGATGTCGACTGAGCTGACGGTCAGCTGGCGGACGGGTCTTGGGAAAGACCCCCGGCCTCCAAGACGGAATCCCCCCCATCTCTCCTTGTTGTTGCGTATGTCTCTCAGTCGGTCTTGGTCGACCCCCCTACAGTGCAGCTGTCTCCATCCTACTCGTGCTCGTTCCTGGACGGATTCCATCCTTCTTCTCTTCCTCCTCACATGTGCCGCACACCAGCAGGAGCTCGCCTACGACGTCCCATGTCCCTATTGTCTTATCTGGATTCCTCGCTCACCGTCCCCAACATCTTATCATGCGGCCGCCCGAGGCGTTTGCACGCCGCCGGTCTGTCGCCGCGGCGGCCGAAGCCGACACACCGCTCTCCGTACACCTGGCCGGCGATGGCAGCGGTGGCAGTGGCAGCACGGCTGCGGCCATGACCTATTTCATCGCAGCCGAAGACGAGATGGACGCGGCCATCGAGAGCTCCTGTGGGGCCGGATTCCACCATCGCGACCGCGAGCTGGCGAAGCGTGGCCAACAGCAGCAGCAGCAGGTGCAGATGCAGCAGATGCAGCAGATGCAGCAGATGCCGCAGGTACAGCAGCAGCAGCAGCAGCACGCCAAGATGTCGGGCCAACCGCAGCTGCTTCAGCACCGCAGAGTGGAGGCCACGACGGTGGAAGCTGCTGCAGTCGTGGCATCCAGCTCCACACCGCCCGGTCGGGACGACGGCCACGTCAGACGCGGTGGCCACCACGACCAAGACGACAGCCACGACGACGACAGCCGTCGTCCCCGCACACCTGCGGCCAGGCGCGACCTCGACCCGAGCCTCAGCCTCGACCACGATCTGGGCTACGCATACTCGCCCCTCCTCTCGCGGCCCAACACGCCGAGCCTGTTTGGCACGCCAGGCCCGGCGTCGCTGTCGGCCCTCAGCAGCCCGTCGTCGCGCCACGACTCGCTGACGGGCTCGTTTTTCGACGACAGCGAGTCGGACCCGGTCGGGCTGCCCGAGGGCGCCGGAGGACGGCGCCGGTTCAGCAGCTTCGACAGCCCCTGTGGCGGCGCCGCCTCCGTCCTCTCGACGCCCGACGGCAGCCGGATGATGGACAGCGGCAGCGCGCCCCAGCTGATCATGCCCAGCATCAAGATGCCCAGCCGGCGACCCTTTACCGACACGGGCCGGCAGCTGGGCCGGCTCAAGGTGCTCATCGCCGGCGACTCCGGCCTCGGCAAGACGTCGCTCATCAAGGCCATTGTGCAGTCTTGCCAGCACATTGTGCACGTCGACCCCATCGCCCCAGCGCGTGCCGCCGGCCGTCGACGGTCGGCTCCGGCCACTACGACCACTGCGACCACCACGACAACAACACCACCGCTCACGGCCGGCCGGCCGGCCCTGGGACGCTCACACACCCACCGACGGCCGTCGCGGCTCGCGCGCCCCGACCAGTCCACCGGCCAGATCACCGAGGTCTACGCCAGCACCAAGCCGTATCCGGCCTGGTGGAGCGAGCTGGACGACAGCCGCGCCCCGACCAAAAAGAAGAGCCTCGGAGACAACGTGCTGGACCGCAACATCTGCTTCGTCGACACGCCCGGCTACAGCGGCCAGACTTCGGTATGTATCTTGCAGCTCGACGCCCCTGTCTCCTTTCTCTCTGCTGACCTGTACGCTTGCCAGGTCATGGATGCCGTCATGCCGGTGGTGCAGTACGTTGAGTCGTTTCTGCATCGGCTGCGCTCGAACGCGCTGAGCGATGCCGACCTCATCAGTCTCCTGACCGGGGACGGCGGGCTGTCGATCGACGTGGTCTTTTATCTCGTCTCGGGAGGTGAGTTCTCGTGCACCTCAATGGTCCTTTGTCACGTGACTTTCTCTGACACGCGCTGTACAGATCTGAAGCCGGCCGACATGGAGTACCTGCGCCTGCTCGCACCACTGACCAACATCATCCCTCTTCTGGCGCGGGCAGACACGATGGCGTCCGAGGCCGACGTGGCCCGGGCCAAGGAGCGGATTGCCCGGCAGCTCGTGGAAGCCGACATACAGCCGTTTGCCTTTACGTCGCCGGGCGCCGTGTCGGAGCGGATGACAGCAGCCTCGTCGTCAGCCACAGTCCTGGCGCTGCCCTATGCCGTGTCGAGCACGCCCGGCGTCGACCTCGACACGATGGACGCCAGCCTGCTGATGAGTCCTGACTACGTGCAGCCGCTGGTGCCGACCGAGCTGGCCGAGCTGGTCGACCGCGTCTTCTGCCCGGACGGCGCGTCTCGCCTGCGCCATGCAGCCGCCCGCAAGTCTGTGCAGTGGCGCAAGGGCGGGCTGGACCCGGACGCGGGCAGCTTGTTGTCGTCGCCACTGTCGCTGCCGTCGCCACCGTCACCGCCGGCACCACCACGGCCCCAGCACCTCTACCGACCCCTGACCCTGGGCGGCGCCCTCCCGACGTCGCCGCTGGCCCTGGCCCGGATGGCCGACCACACGCAGCGCGAAGAGCGGCTGGCACAGATCCGGCTGGCCACCTGGGCGGCCGAGCTGCAGCGCCACCTGGACAGCGAGCGGGCGCGGTTCGAGAACCTGGCCCGGAGCGAGCGCGCCGTGTGGCTGACGGAGCGGCTGAGCGAGTGCGTCCAGGACGGGACCCTGGTGGCCGTGGCCGCCGACCAGCACGGCCGCAGCACAGGTCACGGGCTGCAGCGACACGGCCGAGGCACCACCGCCCATCACGGCTACCGGGCCGACCTCTTCGGGCACAAGAAGAAGAGCAGGAAGCCGTGGTCGACCACGTCCATGTCGGCGTCGCTCTGCCGCGAAGACCCGCTCGGCCTGCTCGAGGTCACGGCCAGCCTGAGGGCCCGCGGCTGGATCGTCCTCGAAGTGCTCGGCAGCCTCAGCATGCTCGGCGGCATGGCCCTGTGGGTGGCCCGCTACAACTACCACCTGCAGCTGTACGGCTGGGTCGTGGACGAGTGGGCCAGGTTCTGGAACGGGGGCCGCGGATGAGGCGTTTTTTTTTTGCCTTTTTTTGCCTTTTTTTGCCTTTTTTTCTTCTTTTATTTCCTCTCCTGTTTGCTTATTTCGTCCTCTGCTTCCTTGACCACACACCAACGCCATGTCCTCTTTTTTTTTCATCTTACTCAAACACAAACGGTCGGATTCGGCATAATCATCTTACATCATTCATATCCAACGGGATCGTCGGGCGTTGTGGACTCGTGGGAATCATTCTTCCCTTTTATACAGGATAATCCGCTATAAATACAGACAAGATTAATGCATTTTAGTGGACGGTTGCCGGTTGGGCCGGCTCTCTGGTGACCTCGCGCGCGCTAAGCTGTAATTGTTCAATTTTGCCGTCGGCTATTGAGTTTAGTCAGTAGCGTTCACTCGGTCCTCCGTCCTCGACCTGTCAACGTCGATTGTGCCGTTTTCTGAGATACGTCGTTTGCTGCTGCTGCTGCTATCCTCCGACACGACACAGCTTCATCGCCAGCACGCTCCCTCCTTTGCGTCGGCCTATTTAAACCCTTCTCGCTCCCCCTTCTCCCGCCACTCCCTTTTTATTCCGCTTACGGTCTGTACGCTCTGAGAAGCAGATTGCCGCGTGTTGTTGCTATTGTGTTGGAGGTGTTTGCTGTTTTGACACCACAATCGTCCCATTTTTTTTATTCGCGTTTTTGACAAGTCTTTCATCGAAAGAACAACAGTCGACTGCATAGATTCTCGCGCCCCTCCCCCCAACAACGCACGTCGACAGTCTCCTTTTCTTGCGCACCTCCACCGTGGCCGCGCCCGAGTTCATGACAGATTCGCAGCTCGCCGATCTCACGCCCCTTTGCACGCTGCAGAGCATCTGCCAACGAAAGACGAAAGACGGACGAGGCGCATAGAACGAGGAGGACCAATCCGCGGCCATGAATACCGAGAAGCAGTACGGCGTCACGCCGCCGCTGTCGACAGAGATGCCGACCGAGGAGCAGCGTCGCCAGACCGACGCGCTGCTGGAAGAGCTACGACAGCAGGGAACGTTTGAGAGCACGGCCGAGACGCAGAAACGGTGAGCTTTTGCCGCGTGCACGGGGTGGTGCTCGCCGCGGCCGGTTGGCCCCCTCCTGCTAACGCCTGTTCCTTTGCAGCTTCAAGGTGCTCGAGTCGCTCCGCATGGTTGCCGACGCATTTGTGAAACGCGTCGCGAAAGAAAAGGCGCCCGACAACCCGACGCTCTTCCGGGACGCCTGTGCCAAGATCTTCACGTACGGCAGCTTCCGGCTGGGCGTCTACATGCCCGGCTCCGATATTGACACGCTGGTGGTCGCGCCCAAGTACGTGTCCCGCGAGGACTACTTCAACTACTTCCCCGAGATGCTGCAGGCCATGACGCCGCCGGGGTCCATCACCGACCTGACGCCGGTCGAGGACGCGTTCGTGCCCATTATCAAGTTTGAGTACGACGGCATCAGCATCGACCTCATCTTCTCGCGCGTGCTCCTGACCCAACTGCCGTCCGACGACAAATGGGGCCTGAAGGACTCGAACCTGCTGCGCGGCCTCGACGAGGCCGAGCTGCGCTCCGTCAACGGCACCCGGGTCACGGACGAGATCCTGAGCCTCGTGCCCGAGCAGCGCACCTTTCGCGACGCCTTGCGCGCCATCAAGCTGTGGGCCCAGCGCCGCGCCATCTACGCCAACATTGTCGGCTTCCCCGGCGGCGTCGCCTGGGCCATGATGGTGGCCCGCGTCTGCCAGCTGTACCCCAAGGCCACCGGTGCGGTCATCGTGTCCAAGTTCTTTGGCATCATCCTCCGCTGGCCGTGGCCGAACCCGGTCCTGCTGAAGCCCATCGAGGACGGCCCGCTGCCGGTGCGCGTGTGGAACCCCAAGGTCTACCGCGGCGACCAGTTCCACATCATGCCCATCATCACGCCGGCATATCCGTCCATGTGCGCGACGTACAACATCTCGCAATCGTCGCTGTCCATCATCAAGCGCGAGCTCGAGCGCGCGTCCGAGATCTCGCAGATGATCATCTCGGGCCGCCAGCAGTGGAAGGACCTGTTTGTCAAGCACACCTTTTTCACCACCGACTACAAGTACTACATCTCGGTCATCTCGGCCAGCACCGAAAAGGACGCCCAGAACACCTGGTCCGGCTTTGTCGAGTCCAAGGTGCGCGTGCTCGTCCAGGGCTTGGAACGCCACGAGTCTATCGCGCTCGCGCGGGCCTTCAACAAGGGATACGAGCGCACGCACATGTGCAAGAACAAGACCGACATCGAGGCTGTCCAGAACGGGAGCCTCGATTTCATGGTCCACAAGTCTGACAAAGCCAAGACCGGCGACGGCGCTGATGGCGCGGCGACAAAAGAGGAGAAGCCGGAGAAGCCGGCCGACGCCATCGAAGTGTTCACACTGACGCACTACATCGGCATCGAGCTGGTGGAAGGAGCCAAGTCGCTCGATCTCTCTTTCCAGGTGGACGAGTTCAAGGAGCTCTGCTTTGGCTGGGATAAGTACAAGGGAAAGCTGTCGGACGTTTCGACCCTGAGCATCCAGCACGTGCGAAAGTAAGTGGTACCGGCGCCATGTTCTTTTGGACCGAGGTGCTGACAGCAAGCAGCTTTACCCTTCCAGACGACGTTTTCGAAGCCGGAGAGGTGAAGCCTGTACGCCCGACTAAAGGTCTCCGGCAAGGTCGCCGAAACCCGGCTGCAGCTGCAGCCAACGGGAACAAGAAGCGCATCGCGTCAGAAGTAAATTAGTCTACGACATGGTTGCGACGCCTTTCCCTTTTGCATGGTGCTAACAGAATCTCAAAGGACAACTCGTCAAATGCGCCGCCGCCGAAGCGCCAGCAGCCACACGCAACCCAACAGCAGTCGGCGGCGATTTCTGCCACGGCAGCAGGCTGAAGGCCGACAGCCCATGTCAGAAGGCGTCTATGACTATCGGAAATGAAGACCTCCAAAGTGAGACGGCATGCCGCCAAGGACCACTTGCTGGGCACGGCTAGTTTCCCCGTCCTTGAACTCCAAACAGCCAGGAAAAGCTGGCTCTCACACTTTATTCCAGAAGCACACCCTTTCCCCCCATTTTCTTACAAGTGCTTTGTCAAACGGCGTCTGCGCACCTCGTTACAAACCAGGCTGACATTTGATCTACTCCTATTTTCAAAACAACAAAAAAAAAGCAAGATTGGGCCGGACTGCCAATCAGATACGCAACTGCCGCCCTGTATTTGGGCAGCAAGAGGAATTCCGAAAGGAAGAGCAAAAAACAGTTGACGCAAAGGACAGAAAGGAGGTGCAAGAAGCGAATGGGGACGCAAAAGAGCAATCTGCCAGCAGTCGACACGAAGCTGGATATCCTCATTCCGGTTTGGTATTCCATCGAATGCTAACGAACAGTAAAAGAGTTGCCAACAAAGCTCACGGTGGGCGAAGCCGGTAATATCGGGCAATCTCAGGGCGAGGACGCGCCTTGGTTGGTTTCATTTCCTGCATTTTTCTTCTCACCTCTACACCTTCTCCCCGTTATACTCATTTTAGTAAAGGAAACCCCTCGGACAGAAACCGAGGCAAGCGCCTACTACCCCTGTCTTTTCAAGAGATAGTGCATCTTCATCGCTCTTCGTCATCGTGCATTGGGGTTTTCCTGAAGCCTTACGTTAGGTGCCGTTTTTTTTTTTTACTTACCCACAGTGGGAAGACCATAATCGGCGATGCTTTTTCGAATTACTTATCGTTCGCAAAAGCACCAGCAAATAGGAGACCATGTAACCTAATATTTTACATAGTATAAATTGACACGTAAATGTGCTAGAAACGGAAAACGTGACCTTTGTCATGAAGTGAAGCGAGATAGGCAACGTAGTATAGCAACCTCGCTCCTTCCTGTAATAGCGATTGGTCTTGTATGGGTTGATATAGCAAAGGTAGGCGCCCCGGACAGCTCCTGCTGAAAGTGGCTAGACGTTTTGTGATCGGCAGCGAAATAGAATAGGTTGAGAAATATATTTCTCTATTCACTTTTTCAAGTTTTCGTTACAGCGGCATTTATATTCTGAAATACTCGCTTGCGCACATCCGGAAGCATGCCTCATGCCGCTACAAGCTGCCGATCTCTCGCAGGTCTTCGGCCTAATCCATGTACCTCTTCGCCGACACTGGACAGCGACGATGATCTGTCTGATCACCAGGAACCTCTGTTGATGCCGCTGGCAAGAATCGAAGTGGAAAGTCAGGCCTGTGGGAAGTTTAAACAGCGTACGGGTACGCCCGCCTTCTTGCGGTTTCTCCAGCTGACGAGTTCCCCTGTATTACTCGGCAGTGATCACGATCCCGATTCGGAGGGACCAATTCATACGAATCGGCAGCGGCGAGAAGAGGTTACGAGCCATGCTCCATGACTGACTGCGTTTGGTTGCTCTGTTACTGACACGCATCAGCAATCTTCGAATTAAGAATGTCCATGTTTCGCCCGTACACTGTGAAATCTATTCTGTTGTCTTTGAAAGTGACGAACGTTGCATATCCCTGATCTACGTCCGCGACTGCCAGTCAAAAACTGGGACGTACGTTAATGGACACAGCATTGGCAAAGGACCCTACATCACTGCAGCCAAGCTCCTCGAAAATAAAGACACTATTCGTGTTGGTCCCTGTACACTTTGCGTCCGCAGTGACATGGCCCAAGGAGGAGATATGGCCTTGAGCCGGGCCCAGAGAGAGGAAGCCTCTGTACGTACAAAGACACCACATACGCCGTCCTTTTGGAAACTTACTCGCAGCAGCTTTTCGAGGACCAATATCTGGTTAGGGATATCGTCATAGGACATGGCTCGTTTGGCACAGTGCACCTGGCTGTGGACGTCAAGAAAAACCGGCAAGTGATTTGCAAAGTCCACGACCTAGAAAGGCTCAAAAATCTGGAGCCGTCGGCGATTCGTGGTGTGGACCAGGAAATGTTCATCTGGAGCCATCTTGATCACGTATGTGCAAACAAGCGATCTTAGGACCAGCAATTGTCTGATAATCTAGCAGCCCAATATTATTGCCTTCCAACGTGCGTTTCGGACAGATAAGAGCATGTAAGCAACTGCTTACAGTCCGAAACTCTCGCATGGCACTTATGCGATACAGGTATACAATTGCAGAATTAGCAACAGGGGGCGACCTTCACTCTCTCTTGCGACGAAAAAAAATGCTCCCCGAGCTTGAAATCAAGTGGATTACAAAGCAAGTCCTCAGTGCGGTAGTTTATCTGCACAGTAAAGGTGTTGCTCACCAGGACATAAAACCGGAAAACGTCCTGTGCACTGTCGGCCCGCAGGCCACGCACCGAATCGTGTTGACAGACTTTGGCTGCTCCGGGGCAACAAGCCTGGGGAGATTGCCTTGCGATAGTGGAACGATCAATTGTCGAGCACCGTAAGGATCTTGCCAAGACTAGGCGTCGTCAAGCCAGACCATGTTACTGAACCACAATTAGGGAAGTCTGGTTCGCAGGCGGGAGACACGGGGTCTCAGTCGACATCTGGGCTATTGGGGTCTTGACACTGCAGCTTGTAGCTGGTGATAATGCCGTCGACATGCCGTTGGAGTTCGCAGACATATCGGAGGTTGGAGAGTTCGTCTGGTCGGTCTTATCAAAGAGGATGGCGTCAATGTGCGATCCCATTTCAGACTCTGGCCTACGGTTCCTCATGGCATGCTTGAATCTTGACCCCAGCAAACGGCCTTCTGCGAAAGAGGCGTCGGGACACAAATGGTTTAACAAGCAGCCGGAGAGGTCCATCTTCGAAGAGAGAGAGAAGCGGTTAGCTTGGGAACCACGAGACATGCTCATTCCAGCCGTCGTTGATCTCCGGAAAGCTACTAGCACGGTATTCGGCAGCGAGTATTGTGAGATGCACGATGCTAGTGAACTGGAAGGATCGCAGGACTCTGAGCCTGATGAGTGCAGAACAACTCGAGAGACGTCGTTGGGGTCGAATGACGGGGGTTGCACAAATCAACGCAAGAGAGTGTGTGAGCGAAGCTGGACGATGATAGTCGCTAACGGGAACCTCGTAGCTGCGATTGGCCGGAATCACTCGGCGCCTTGATTGTTTGATCATACTGAAGTAGACCTTGTTCGGTTTGTGATCTGTGGCATGGGATATAGTATGGTCAAATGTCTCTCAAATATCTGAAGAGAGTAGAGACACTGTACTGTAGCTAATCAAAGACCGCTCCATACTCGTCCTGAACATGGGCCATCTCTTGACTCGGTGCTTCGGTCTCTTTGATGAGAGTGCATGTGCTGCCAGGTCACAGCGGCTCAATCGGTCGCTCCCTTCTGGAGACTTCCCTACAATACGCCGACGCCGTCTCGTCTCGGCTCGGTATAGAGACAGCAACATGACAGGACTGGGCAGCCGACTGCCGTCTGTTGTAGTCCACTGTCACGTGTTCTCTAGATGCGTGGATCCGTGTGCACGTGTCGAAGAGCCTTCTTGTCCCTTTTCTCCGCCCTTTGCTGTTCGCTCTCGGCCTCAGACCTTTCCGGCCAGCCGGGCGCGGCGGGCCTCGTCCTCGCGGATGGCCTCGCTGCGGGCCAGGAACAGCTGGCGGTCGGCGTACGAGCCCTTGGCGCGGCCGGCGAGGGCGAGCTCGTCCTGGATGCCCTCCTTGTCGACGAAGCCGGCCCAGTCCATCCGGCTCATCTCGACCGTGTTGAGCTTGCGGGCCTTTTCATGGGCGGCGGCCTTTTCGCGGGCGAGCAGGCGGGCGCGCACGCCGAGGTCGAGGTCGGCGCGGCTGGACGGCGGCACGGCGATGACGGGCTCAAAGGCCGAGCGGAAGGCCATGCGCGGCGGCAGCCGTTCAGGGCCGTCGCCATGGGCGGCGGTATGGGTGGCGTCCGCCAGCACGGGGCCCTGCTTGTCTGCGCCGTCCAGCGACGACAGGTACAGCCGCGCCTCGGCCGAGTCGCGGGCCACCCGCTTCTCTTCCGTGTGCACCTTTCCGGCAAAGTTGTAGGTGCGGCGGATGGTGATCATGTCGTCGTCGGGCCGCGGAGCAGCGGTCGCGGTTGTGGTCGCGGCAGCAGCGGCCGCTGTCGCCACGGCCGCCAGGCTCAGCACGCCGTCCGGCAGCCCGCTGCCCTCGTTGTCTGTCGCGTCGGCCTGCTGCTCCGGGCCGGCCGTCATCTGCGCCCAGAGCGCCTCCACGTCCACCGTCACGGGCCCGCGGACCGTCGCCGCCCGGCGCTCGGCTTTCCTGCGACCGTCAGCAGCTGAAGCAGAGATCGGAGAGCCGGCGACCTACTCGTTCGCCCGCTGTCTCCGGGTCTTGACAAAACCGCCGGCGCCGCCGCCCTCGTCGTCGTCGCTCTCCGGCCGGCCCTTGTCCCGGCGCCGCCGCTTCTTCTTCCCCTTGCCAATCACGGCCTCGTCGCCGGAGTTCTCGAAGCCGGCATCCTCGGCCTCGACAGCGCCGTCCACGGCGTCTCGTCGTCGCTTCGGCGTGGTGGCAGTCGGCTCGCCATCGCCGTGCGCAGGTTCCGCTTCGTCGTCTGACTCGGCAGACGAGACGTGCTCCGGTGCGTCTTCGGGGGCAAAGTCGGAGTCTTCCGACGATGCGTAGTCCTCTTCGTCGATTGGTGGTTCGGGAGGCATGGCTAGTGGCCGTTGGCTGACAAGTTGCAAGTCGAGCGAGTCGCGAATTTTGTGAAGAGAACACGTTAGCTTTAATAAGCACATGTATATAAGAATAACCATGTATGCATGTATCCGATCGTCGGTAACATGCCGACTACGGAGTCGTACGTCATACTCCGTACTCCGTAATCTGTACGGAGTACATGGTAAGATATCTTACACTTAGCTGCCGACGACCTAAGCAGGTGCGCTAAAAGGCTTGTTTCTCTGGGGACAGTCCACTTTGCATTGGTACCTGCAGCTCTGGCTGCATCCGCAAATGATGTTCGACTCTTTGCGCGCCGTCTGACGATGCAGCCTCTTTTTACACGGACAGAAGCCGCCAGGGCGACGGCATCACACCGTCCGGCATGTTCCCGGTCACGCCAGAGATAGTGGGAGTGAGGCAGCCATTGCCAACACAGGAACATTGGGAGCTGCGAACAAAAGTACCGGAATGCCTGCGAAGCCGAGATGACGCATGCTCGTATTCTTGCTGGCTGCTAGAAAGCACAAATATCGTCAGGGCCCAGGTGTCTACCCAGTCTATACAGTCTATCCAGTCTCCAAGGCCGTCACAGCCACTCGGGGTCAGAAAGCACTGCTGTCGACGGAATCTCGCTCTCATCATATACGAGTCCTCTGTGCCGTCTGCTCCCGGCTGCCGACATGTGGATGCGAAGACCGGCGGCCCTACCTGCACACATCCCTCGTCAGCTCTCGGCCCGGGCGCACCACCTGCTGCGCGGCATCGCCACCGTCCGCAGCGCCGCGGCCATGGTGCCAGCGGGTGCCTGGGACACGCACATTCACGTGTTTGAGCCGGACCGGTTCCCGTATGCGGAGCCACGTCGCTACACGCCCCAGGCGGCGTCGCTGACGGCCTATGCGGCGGCGGCCGGGACCGGCTGCTCCAACATTGTCGTCGTGCACGCGTCGATGCAGGGCCAGACGGCGGCGCCGCTGGTCGACCTGCTGCGCCGCCAAGAGACGGACCCACAGATCCGGAGCCGGTTCGGCCTGCTGCGGGGGCTGACAGCACTGGACCCAGACGCCGTGACGGACGACGAGCTGGACGCGCTGCACGAAGCCGGCGTGCGCGGCTGTCGGCTACACGAGAACGCGGCCGATGCCGGCAATGCCGGCGTGGTGGCCGCCATAGCCGCCAAGATCGAGGCGCTCGCCCGACGCACGGCGCGGCTGGGCTGGATCGTCGACGTCTTCTGTCCGCTGGCCGTCTGGGCGGCGCTGGCCGATGACTTGCGCAGTGGCAGCACTAGTGGCAGCAGTATCGCCCCCCACGTCCGTCTGGTGGCCGACCACCTGGCCAGCACGCTACCCGGAGCCGAGACCTCGCCGGCCTTCCGCGAGCTGCTGGCGCTCGTGCGTGAGCGTCGCCTCTTTGTCAAGCTCTCCGGCTTCGACCGGCTCTACCACAATGACGGCATCGACAGCCTCGCTGCCGCTGTCAAGGCCCTCGTCGCCGCCGGCTCCGACCAGATCCTCTTCGGCTCCGACTGGCCACACACCCAGCTGGACGCCAGCCGCAGCGGTAAGACGGCCGAGCAGCGCCTGCGCGACGTCGAGGGCTTCCGCCGCGTCGACAATACCGGCCATATTGCCAAGCTGCGCGAGTGGATCCCCGACGACGAGACCTGGCACAAGCTCTGGGTGACCAATCCCCAGCGGCTGTTTGCGTAGTCGGGCGTGGTGGCTGGCCGAGGAGGACCGAAATAGGACGCCAGATCAATGCATAACTCTGCCGATATATGCTCAAAGAGCAGGCATTGCCACAATGTAATCCATCTCAAGAATCATCAAATAAGAAAACGCCCGCTTGGAGGGATTGATGTGGCTAAGGAATACATGCATCTATTTGTCACGTTGTACGGTATAGATACTCACGATTATGTAACGAACAACGGCTGTGCTAAATGCGTGAAGACATTACACCTGCTCAGGAAGAGTTGCCTTCCTTAGGCGAAGGCGAGAAACCACTGACCAAGTCATAAAATCTAGAAACAACTCGTCAACATCTCTGCGTTCTGTACAAATAGGTCGAAAATATCACTTGAAGCACACCCATATTCTTTTCTTTCCTGTCACTGATCTTGGTACTAGCATGATTCTAGAGCAAAGCAAAGCAATCGAGTTGGGAACGACAAGCAGGCCAAGTAGACCAATTGCGAATTTTCTAGAGGGGCAAGTAATACTACAGGAGGATTGTTTCGTATTGATGGCAATTGGCACACGGTTTGGTATTTGCAATTTACTTTTGTTTGAACTGTCCTTGTTGCGTCAAACTGCAGGCTCCGAACCCATACCTTCCATCGTGACACGCAAGATATTTTTCCAATTCCAACAACTGCTCTCACTAGAAAACCCAGTGGGAAAAAGAGTAACAGCGTTCATAAAATGTCCATCCCTCTCCACCCTCTCAAATGGGCCGTGTCGTATTCGAAACTCGTTGTCAGCGTTCTGATCGAATCAGGGTCTCGCCGGAGTCAAAGCCACCAAGTCTTTGAAAACTGGGTATGGGGCAAATTTTGTCCTGTTCCATGAGTGAGTAACAAACCTTACAAAGGCACAAGCACCCAATGAGAAGAGAACTCACTTTATGTTCTCGTTACGTGATGGAATGGGATGATGATCTCATCAAGTCTTGCCTGGAGTAATACAAAAAGTCGGCAAAGTCGGCATTGCTGATGCGTCGGTGGTGATGAGTCATGTCGAGTTGCTTTTTTTCGGTATATATATAAAAATGGTCAGCCAAATAGGCTGCATGCGTCCCTCCTCGCTGCAATAAGATATATCTTCATCGCTAAACGCTCTGATCAAACTTAAAAATGCTCATGAGGGGACGCACCCTTGTTTTATCAAGGGTAGACGTGCACGCCTCTGGCGAGGGTGTTCATCGGAGACATCTGGCTAGTGATGAGCCAAGCCGGGTACAATCCTCGGATAACACCACCCGGATCTGAAGCAAGAGTCTGCATCCCAACATATGAATAGGACATCCCTCCCCCTCGCTTCAAAATATATTCATCGCTTAACGCTCGTTTCAAACTTTAAACCCATAGGGGGTTGGGGACGCACCTTGTTTTTGACTGGGTGATGCAACGCTTTCGCTCAGATGTACACGCCTCTGGCGAGGGTGTTCGTCGGAGACATTTTGCTAATGATGAGCCAAGCCGGGTGACCTCGTAACACCCGCATCTGAAGCAAGAGTCTGCTTGGGTTAATTCGGGGGACAATCGCTTCTGCTGATGATGAAATATGATGAAATGAATCGGTTGCAATCTATGATTAGCATCGATACTGGGGCAAGAAACAAGCGAATGAAAGAAACAAGCAGTGCGAGAAACAAGGGAGTAGAGGAAGGGCCGAGTGGTCTGTACCCTTGACAAAAGCGTTGCTGAAGACGGACATTTGGTAATGCCATGAAAGAGAGGAGGAGGTCTAACGAGAGTATGTGGCTATGAATGGAGCAGGGACTATGATGAAAGAAAAAACAAGCGAGTAAAGGTTGGGCCAAGTGGTCCATGAAGAGGAGAGGCTTGGGAAAGTAGAATCAAGCAAGAGACGAGGAGGTTTGGTGAGAGGATGTGGCCATCACAGCAAGTTGATGAGGCGCGACTTGGAAAATATGTTTGCAAGCTTGGACTCAAAAGAGAATAATAAGGGAATTGAGAGGGAAGATGAAATGATGATGAAGACGAGAGAAAATAGAGGAACAGAGAAACGAGGAGGGAGAGGAGAACAAACAGGCGTATTTATGCACCGGCCTGAACATCTTTGCACCTTCCCTCACGAGCACCTCGTTGCCGTAGCTTCCTTTTGGTTGTCTTTTCTTGTCCGACTTGCGAATGCCAATGTTACAATGATCCTGCCAAACACATCGACGGCGTTCTCGTGAATAGAAGTGACGAATGTTCTTCTCTACACCACGTGGGTCGTAGTCTTGCCTTCGCGAAAGTCCGAGACAGAAACGTACATGCTTCTATACAAATGGTGTTTCTATCACTCTGTTAATTTTATTCTCCGTCCTGTTATTCCTTCCATTTCTGCTTCTGATAGCAGCTCCTTCCTCCAACCTTGTTGCGTTAACCGTTCTTTCCCGTCGTAAGTTTTCCCTTCCTGCTGTGTTTTGTCTACCCTTTCTCTTGCCGAATTCTTCTGGTTCTCTCTTTCCCTCCGTAGCGATGTACATATTTTTCCAATGACTTCCTCTTGAGTTTTGGTCCTTCCTACATTACAAAGCCGCACATACCCTAAGAAAGCAGGAGCTACGGAGACGGAAACGTTGCTTCCATTGCGGTATTGACATTTCGCCCAGACAAGGCCCTATCTAAAATTCGTTGACTAAGAAGATTCAGTATCCAGTCTATTTCCAGAAGTCACAGACAGCCTGAAAATAAAGCCGCGATACGCGCATTTTCCTCGGCAACTGTATCGCTGGCGGTTAGATCTGAAAGGAGAAGTAGTCCTGAAAGCGAAATATAAGAGCCTGCGATGCGCCGAAAGACAGGGGCCAGCTTGAAAATCGGCGGAAGGAGCTGAAGGCAAAAAGTAGAAGAATAGCAAACAAGAGCAGCTGCACTCCGGACCAATACAAAGGAAAGTACAAGGGCACACCTCATACATGTGAAAGAGCCATGCTCGCTTTGCAACTGCTACGATTAGCTTTCCAAAGTGAGAAAGTCAGAAGGTGTGCTCTTCTCTCACCTGCACATAGGTACGATCACAAGAGAGCAGGACTAGGAGCAGGCTTTTGCCAGTTTTTCTGTCCCAAATTTGCTATAGCTGTCCGAACGTTCCTGCAAAAGCGTGCACTGGACATGATTCCCAGTTGTCTCAAGTTAGAATGCTCCTCCGTTTAATGAGCCTCTCTGCGGACAAATTGCAGCGATCGGAACATTGCACAATACATTACGGTCACTTAATCATTGGAGTGTCTTGGATAATGGAACAAGGCTGGTATAGAATGCATCCACGGCTCATATTTTAGTTAACTTGTAGCTGAATATAATGTTTGTATAGAAGCGGTCAGTAATGTATTTTGAGATACGAGTATCTCTTTGGCGGTTCCATGGAGCCGTGTGGCGGACATTTCGGCGTGAATTGGGTTGCCAAAATCTACTTTCTACTGAAGAGTACTGCTGTCGGAGGTGCATGAAACCTACATAGCTGGTATCTGGCCAAAAAAAACCCATTTAGCGACTTGGACTTGGTTGCGAGATGGGAGGAGCCTTTCTATTTTTCGGCCGCATCAATACGTTCAGGCATAATGAACTAGGAGAGAGCCGTTATTAGCGCTCAAGATGCCGACCGAGTCAATGAAGACAAGTGACATGAGCGACTGTATAAACTCGTAAGACTCCGTGCAAAGGTTCGAAAGAGTATTATTACTCCGTACTGTATCGCTGTATATTATCATAATGTGGAGGTTAGGCGTAAGAAATTCACTTACTCCGCAGAGCTTAGCCACATAGTCAGAAGTTGCCGCTAGGCTTAATAAGAACTCGGAGGGTTAGCTCAGTGGTAGAGCGAGAGATTGCAGATCTCTAGGTCGTGGTTTCGAGTACCACACTCTCCTAGAATTTTTTTTTGCATACTTTCGCGCGTCTCTTCCGTTCGTTACGCCATGCGGAGTACACCTAAACCAGTACCATAAACGAACAACATCTTGTCTATGAAAGGTTTACAGTATATTGACTTGCTTAGCGATCCTTAATTTTTCTACTGCCTTATCTCCAAAATACAAATCCATGGTTCTGGTGCACAAGCCTTGACATTACCCAATTCGGACCAGGATCTTCACTCGAAGCGGCTGATCCACTGCCGACCAATAGGGACCACAAGAGCTGCATCGCAGATGCCCAAACATCGAACATGCACAGCCAAGGGGGCGTACACGTGATGAGCTGACCGTATTGACTCCTATGTCTCACATTTCTCTCTCACTGCCCTGTTCCCACATATCTGTATGCTTGCCCTGTCAACTGTTCTGCTCCTGTTGTCGAGAAAGCAGCATTAGACACTCTCCAACCCAATACATCATGGCCTCCGTCCCGATTCTCACCACCGCCGAGAAAGAACACTTTGTGTCTCAAGGCTGGCTGAAGTATGGCTTAATACGTTGATATTTGTCTTGAAAGGCGGCAAGCCGAGTCAAACAAGTACTGACATAATATCACTGCACAGGATTCCCAAGGCCTTCACTCGACAGCAAGCTACAGCAGTGACTAAGGATGTGTGGATACGCCTTGGCATGTCATCCACAGATAAGAGCACCTGGAACAAAGAGCGCACCCACATGCCGTCCCACGCAACGTTTGATTGTTCCGAGTTCGCCCCTCGAGCGTGGGCAGCCATCTGCGAGGTGTCTGGAGGCGAAGAGCGTGTCACCTCGGGATCCCGTCAATGGCGCGACTCGATGATTGTCAACCTGGGTACTGCCAGCGGCGAGAACAAGCCGGTTCGCCCCCAGGACTTGAACGGCTGGCACATCGACGGCGACTTCTTCGTGCACTTCCTCGACAGTCCAGAGCAGGGACTCTTGGTTATTCCGCTCTTCACAGACATTGTACCAGGTGGCGGTGGCACCGTATTATGTCCCGAGGCTCTTCCGCATATCGCCCGGTGGCTGCATGATCACCCAGACGGAGTGTCTCCGCAGATGGTTGCGCGTGACGGACCCGATTTCAGCGCCAAAGGAAATCGGTTATCGCTCAAAGAACTTGCTGTCCGCTCCAACAACTTTGTCGAAGCGACGGGCGAGTGCGGCGATGTTTATCTATTGCATCCCCTGATGCTACATTCGGCGTCTACTAACCCGCTGAGAAACGTACGCATCATTACGAACCCGCCCGTCAGCCTGAGACAACCATTTTGCTTTGATCGTAGCGAGAGCGCAGGCAGCGGCTACAGCCTTGTCGAGCTGGCCACGCTGAGGGCGCTCGGTAAGGAGTCGCTACCTGGATGGAAAATAACGGTACCGCGGGAGCGTATCGTCCCAGAGCGTGTCAGGGTGCAGGAGCGGGTGAAGCAAGAGGAGTTGCGGCGGCTCAGAGAATTGGCTTAACAGCAGAAGTTACGGCCTTTTAGCCTAGATATCTTTATATACGATCTGAACTTCACACCCGCATAAATACATATAATGACCTCAAAATTTGCCCTTCAAGAGGCACACAGCACAACATGACCTAGTAACTCCACAGCAACAGTCTGCACACGCACTTGGGGACATTGCTCATCTACAGACTCGGTGTACAAATCCACTCGCTCGAAAGCAACATGAGCGACGACGAAGACTATCAGATTGACGAGTCTGTTTTAGATGATGACCAGCTAAAGAATTTCCTACCAACGTCTTTCGGCAAGAAGTCTGAAGGGCCCGACATCGACGCGCAAATAGAACATACCAGGCGACTGGAATGGAGGACAAAAAATTCTGGAGATAAGAGGAAGGGGGCAAAGGGGAAGGATGACGCTGAAAAGAGCTCTACTTCCGAGAGAGGCGGCGATTCCGACTCTGATTCCGACTCCGACTCCTCAGACGATGGCGACGACACCGACAGGTTCCCCCTATCTCACGAACTCGTTCTTAAGTCACACGAAAAAGCCATCACAAGCCTGTCTGTTGATGCGGGGGGGTCACGGACGGTGACTGGCTCGCGCGACTGCACAGTAAAATTGTACGACTTTGCTTCCATGACACCGACGACTTTACGGGCCTTCAAGAGCATCGATCCCTGGCAGGGCAAGGCGTCGGCATCGACAGAGTCGCATCCTGTAAACCACGTGTCGTTCCACCCGCTATCTGCGAATGTCATTCTCTGCATAACGGCACATCCCCAGGCCAAGATCCTGTCGCGCGATGGCGCAGTTCTGACCGAGTTTGTCAAGGGCGACATGTATTTAAGAGATATGCACAACACCAAGGGCCACGTGGGAGAGATCTCCACAGGTGCCTGGCACCCTACTGACCGGGAGGTGTGCGTGACGGCCGGCGCCGACAGCACGCTGCGCATTTGGGATGTGAACAACAAGCGCAGCCAAAAGGATGTCATTGTGTTCAAGTCCAAGGCAGCCGGGTCGGCAGGACGGTCCCGCATGACTGCTGTGGCATGGGGCGCACCGGCGCAAGGTAGCGGTGTTGGGAGCAGCAGTGTCCTGGTCGCGGCCGCTCTCGACGGCTGTCTGGTCATGTACAGCGGCAACGGACCCTTCTCACGGCCGGCAGCGGAGATTCGCGACGCACACAAGCCCGGCACGTGGACAGGCGGCCTGGACATCAGCGCGGACGGACGCATGGTGGTGACCCGCGGAGGCGACAACCTGATCAAGCTGTGGGACACGCGCAAGTTCAAGCAGCCGCTCGTGACGGTTGCACACGAGTCCACGTCGGACCGCTTCCACATGACCAGCATCAAGTACGGACCAAACAGCACGAGCATCATCACCGGGTCGGCGACGGGCGAACTGCACGTCTTGAACCCCGGCAACCTGCGCCCCGAAGTGGTGACCCCGGTGACGCCCGGCTCGGCACTCATCGTGGCGGACTGGCATCCCAAGCTCAACCAGGTTCTCACCGGCTCGGCCAACGGCGAGATGCACGTGCTCTTCGACCCGGAGCGGTCGTTCCGCGGTGCTGCCGACATTGTGCGGCGGGCGCCCAAGAAGAGGCACATTGACGACGACTCTACGCTTACAATGGACCAGGACATTGGCATCTCTGGCGACGCCATCGTGGTGCCTGGCGCACAGCCTCGCGGACGGCGCACTGGTGTTTCCGCCTCAGGAAAGTCCTATGACCCACGGCGGCCCCAGATGCCGGTGCAGACGCCATTCATGCGCAACCAACCAGACGACAGACACATTGAGCAGAACATTCCGCTTAGTCGCATGCTGCATGAGGACCCGCGCGAGGCGCTGCTAAAGTATGCAGACATCGCCAAAAAGGACCCTATCTTCACGGGCGCATACAAAGACACGGCCCCGGTGACAGAGTATGCAGAGCTCAGCGACGACGAGGTCGAGCAGCCCGACAAGAAGAAGGCGAGACGGTGATGCGATTGCAGGCCAAGCGTTTCTTATCGTATATAATATGTAGATACCCAGAGTTTTGAAATATGACTAATCGCGCATGTATCTTGCCGCCGTCGGAGACCCCTGTTTATGCACTTGTGCGATGTAATCGCGCTAATTTATCTCTGCCTCAGGCATACAACTCTCTCCCTGCCTGGTGTTCTGAAATTTACTGTGGGCTCCTTCGCCATCCCGCACCAACCATCCGTACGAATCTTTCGTGGTCATTTTACTTCTCATCATCAACGGGCGACCGCGCGCGCATCGAAAAATCGCCAAACCCTCTCCGCATCCATCAAATCCTATCTCGAAAATCCCCGAGACAAATCGACACGCGATTTTTTTCGCGCGTCTGCCCTTTCAGAAAGGCCTCGCAAGCAACCCCATTGCTGTGCCTTTCTTTCCTCGTCCTCCCAACTTTTTTTTACGCCCCTTGTTTTGTCCACTCGCTTTACCTGACCAACAGTCGCGACCCTTCTTTTTTCTATTTGCGCTCCTCGCCTCAGAACCCATCTTTATTGTCTGGGTATTTGGCTACTGCTCCTTGGCCAGCATTACCTTTGGCTACACCTGCCCGTCCTTTCTTTTTATTCTACCATCGCTTCTCAAGCACAGCATTGGTAGTCAGCTTTCCCTCCCTGCGAAACAACCGCGACAAGACGCGCCGTCGTCTTTTGCGCCAGTCCACACGCGCTTTTTTGTGTCTCTGCTCCGACAAACATCGTTTGGCCGCCCCAACCAGCGCTTTGTTGATATCGACGCGACGTGAATCGTCCCCTCGCTCAATTGATTGACGCTTTTCTCGCTATGCGCGATACGTAACCTGCATACGCCAGTGCGATAGCTTCTCTTGGTTTCACACATACCTCGACACAGGACCGAGAGCGACCACAGCACCCACCATGGCTTCTGTCCAGGCATCGGCAGCCATGCCGCTGTCCGGCTCCGCGCCCCCCAATGGCATTACGTCGCAGCAAGTACACGAAGTATATATGGTAAGACAGCCCTTGGCCATCACAATCGGCATCCTGCCTTGATGACCTCCTCCATCGAACCATGTTGCACCCGTTCTTGCAACGCGTCAACTCTGCTGACATGCTTCCCCTTTTGCTCAGCGCTTTCGTCAAATGAAGGAACAGGGTGTCTCCCAATCGGATCCCGACTTTATCAAAACACAACAGTTTTTGATGAACATTCAACAGCAGCAGGCCTTCAAGAGACAGATGATGCAGCAGCAGCAGCAGCAGCAGCAGCAGCAGAACCAACAGCATGCAGCGCAACAGGCAGCGGCCGCAGCTGCGAACGGTGTCCTCAACGGCGGCGGCGTTCCCCACCCGGGTCGGCCTACACAAGGATACCCGTCCCAGGTCGGCCGGCCAATCCCACAAGGCGGCATGGCGCAGGTGGCAGGAGTCGGTGCTAACCCCAGCACGCCTGTCATCGCTGCTTCTCCCGGCGTCCCGTCAGCAACCCCAGGCGGCACGCCTGGCAATCCGCCTGCCAGTGGCCACTTCACCCAGCAGCAACTGAGTCTTCTCCGACACCAGATCCAGGCGTTCAAGCACCTCACGCGGAATGCCGGTGTTCCACTACAGACACAGCAGGTGATCTTCGGGCAACGGTCGCGGAGACTGAATGCCTCTATTTCTGAGAAGGCACCACAGGTCGGACCGACTCTTGCTGGCGCCAAACCAACACCACCTATGGGTGCTGGAGCACCTACCCCAGTTTCTGCTGCGCAAACGGCCAACAGGCCTGGCGAGGATGTGACCAAGACAGCATTGAATGGTGTCGATCCTGCTGCCGCAGATGCATCTGTGCCTGCCCGCAAGATTAAGTCGTTCAAGACTGTGCAGTCACCATATGAGTCCGGTGCGGTCAGAAAGTCTATCAGCTATTTCGACCACGGCCGGCGCATCAACCGGCCGGTCATTCCAGGAATCCTGCCTACCGGTATCGACTTTGATGCTCTGCGTATCGAGCGAGAGAAGATTGTCTTCAACCGGATGAGTGCTCGGTACGCCGAGCTCAAGGCTTTGCCCAGCAATATCAGCTACTGGGACACGGCCACGAACACCTTGACTCCTGACGACGCCATAAAACGGAAGGCGTACATCGAAATGAAGTGCCTTGGCTTGTACTCGCTGCAGCGGGCTCTGCGGGACAAAATTGGCCGGCAAATGATGCACTACGACAACTTGGCCATGACTACGAATCGCAGCAACTATCGCCGGATGAAGAAGCAGAACGTGCGCGAGGCACGCATAACCGAGAAGCTCGAGAAGCAACAGCGTGATGCCCGCGAGCACCGCGAGAAGAAGAGACACACTGACTTCCTCGACGCTGTCAACAAGCACCGCGCCGAGTTGCAGGCGAGCGGCGCCAGCCAGCGGAACAAGATGCAGAAGCTTGGACGCGTTATGTTCAACCAGCACTTCAACATTGAGAAGGAGGAGCAGAAACGGATCGAGCGCACCGCCAAGCAGCGTCTGCAAGCCCTCAAGGCTAACGACGAGGAGGCTTACCTGAAGCTGCTCGACCAGGCAAAGGATACCCGTATCACTCACCTCCTGCGGCAGACAGATGGTTTCCTGCACCAGCTTGCTTCATCCGTCAAAGCCCAGCAGCGTGAAGCCGCCGAGCGCTACGGCGACGAACGGCTTCGCGTCGAGGAAGAAAGCGATTTTGATTCAGAGGACGAGGACCGTACGCGCAAGATCGACTATTACGCTGTGGCGCATCGCATCCGGGAAGAGGTCACCGAGCAAGCCAACATACTTGTTGGTGGCAGGCTGAAGGAGTACCAGGTCAAGGGTCTGCAATGGATGATATCGTTGTACAACAACAACCTGAACGGTATTCTGGCAGACGAGATGGGTCTCGGCAAGACCATCCAAACAATCAGTCTGATCACGTACCTGATTGAGCGGAAACACCAGACCGGTCCGTACTTGGTCATTGTGCCACTGAGTACGCTGACCAACTGGAACCTGGAGTTCGAGAAATGGGCGCCGTCTGTCTCCCGCATCGTCTACAAGGGCCCGCCAAACGTCCGGAAGACGCAGCAAGACAAGATTCGCCAAGGACGATTCCAGGTACTTCTCACGACGTACGAGTACGTCATCAAGGACCGGCCGCTACTGAGCAAGATCAAGTGGTTCCACATGATTGTGGATGAAGGCCATCGTATGAAGAACAGTAACTCAAAGCTCAGCGCAACCATCTCACAACACTACAACACTCGTTTCCGTCTTATTCTCACCGGTACCCCTCTGCAGAACAATCTCGGCGAACTGTGGGCTATGCTGAACTTTGTCCTACCAAACATTTTCAAGTCGGTGAAAACATTTGATGAATGGTTCAACACTCCCTTTGCCAATACCGGTAGCCAGGACAAGATGGAGCTCAATGAAGAAGAACAGATCCTGGTCATTCGGCGCCTTCACAAGGTGCTGCAGCCATTCTTGCTGCGGCGTCTGAAGAAGGATGTCGAAAAGGATCTTCCCGACAAGACGGAGAAGGTCATCAAGTGCAAGTTCTCTTCGTTGCAGGCTCGCCTGTACAAAGAGATGTTGACAAACAACAAACTGATTGTCAGCGATGGAAAGGGTGGCAAGATGGGGGCCCGCGGTCTAAGCAACGTGATTATGCAGCTGCGCAAGCTGTGCAACCACCCTTTTGTCTTTGACGAGATCGAGACTGTCATGAACCCGCTGAGCATCAGCAACGACCTCTTGTGGCGAACGGCTGGCAAGTTTGAGCTTTTGGAGCGGATTCTGCCAAAGTACCAGGCCACTGGCCATCGTGTCCTCATGTTCTTCCAGATGACAGCCATCATGGACATTATGGAGGACTTCCTGCGGTACCGAAACGTCCAGTACCTTCGTCTGGATGGTACAACAAAGGCCGACGAACGGTCTGATCTCTTGCGGGAGTTCAATGCGCCAGACTCTCCATACTTTATGTTCCTGCTGTCGACACGTGCAGGTGGTCTGGGTCTCAACTTGCAAACTGCAGACACGGTCATCATCTACGATTCGGATTGGAATCCTCATCAGGATCTTCAAGCCCAAGATCGTGCGCATCGTATCGGCCAAAAGAACGAGGTCCGCATTCTTCGACTCATCACGTCTACCTCAATCGAAGAGAAGATTTTGGAGCGTGCGAGATACAAACTCGATATGGATGGCAAGGTTATCCAGGCAGGTCGGTTCGACAACAAGTCGTCTGAGACGGATCGAGATGCTATGCTGCGGACGCTGCTAGAGACGGCGGATATGGCCGAGACGGGCGAGCAGGAGGAGATGGACGACGAGGAACTCAACATGATCCTAGCCCGCAGCGAGGCCGAGCTAGTGACTTTCCAGAAGATGGATGAGGTGCGCAGTCATGACCCCATCTACGGTACCGCACCGGGTTGCAAGGCTCTTCCGCGCCTGATGGCCGAGAATGAGCTCCCGGACATTTACTTGGCCGATACCAGTCAGGTTGAGGAGGAAGCTGAAGTCATCCTCGGACGCGGTGCGCGTGAACGGACCAAAGTGCGGTACGATGATGGCCTTACTGAAGAGCAATGGCTCATGGCAGTCGATGACGATGAAGACAGCCCAGAAGCTGCGGCTGCGCGCAAACAGGCTCGGAAAGACAAGCGCGAGGCTAACCGGCAAAAACGGGTCGGCGGCGGCGGAAGTGTGTCGGCCGACCTCTCTCCCTCAGTCAGCCGTGCCAGCTCAGAAGAACCGGAACAGGAGACCCCGGTCAAGAAGCGGGGCCGCAAGCCGGTTGCGAAGAACGAGAAGCGCAAGGCAGACGACGGCGAGGACGAGGCACTGCCGCCACCGGCCAAGAAGAGACGTGGGCCCCAGGGCCGTCCAAAGGCCGTTGCCGGCCAAGCAAATGGCAGTTTTGGTGCCCTCGACGGCTCCATCACGGCTCCACAGCGCGTGGCACTCCAGGAGAGTTTGCGGCGCATTTTTGACGGCCTGATGACGCTTGAAGTCGACGACCCCGAGCCAGAAGACAGCGAGGATAAGAACGAAGCTGACAAGGATGAGGACGACGACCTGGCAAAACGCATCATCATTGGGCCCTTTGTCAAGCTGCCCTCGAAGCGTGATTACGGTGACTACTATGTGATCATTCCGAAGCCAATTTGTATGAACCAGATCAATGCCAAGATCAAGAAGAACGAGTATCGCAGGCTCAGCGACATGAAGGCCGATATCCAGCTTCTGTGCAGGAATTGCCGCACCTACAATGACGACGGTAGCCTGCTGTATGCTGATGCCAACACGATTGAAGTGAGTATCTCTATGTGTTGATCGCTTCGCCTCCCCCATGACTAACCCCAGAACAGAGTTATTTCCTTGACAAGTTCAGAGACGAGTTGGCGGCGCATCCGGAGCTCCAGGAGCTTGAACCGTCCTTTGAGAAGGAAGTGTCGCTGGCACCTACAACAAGATCTGGCACGCCGGCGATGGCAGCAAACCCATTGCCCAAGATCAAGCTTGTATCTAACGGTGCAAGCTTCAATACCAACTGGGAGGCCAATGGTACCAAATCGGAAGACAGCTGAGATTCCGTGTCAGACGAAAATGGAGGTAGATAGCGGACGATACATGATTGCGCCCACTGCAGGTGCCAAGCCATTTGCATCCCACCGACAGTCTCTGACAAACGCAGAGCATGTCTCTTTATTTATTTATTTCCCCTGTGGACAAGGATGGCAAATGGAAAGGGGGCGGTCTGGGCCGGAATACCAATAATTGGCGACGATTCTTTTCATAGTGGCGTACAATTGGAGACGACTGCGTTTTCCTACATATGAGGTTGGCAGCCACAATTCAGGCCTAGGGGGCGGATTCATGTGGGGGGCCTCAGCTGTAAGTTCTGACCACAGGCAGTTGACATGCTACAGTCTGCCAGAGTGTGGAGAGAGGGTGGGGGTAAAAAACGCTCCGAACACGTATGAAATGATGGTGAACAGTACAACTGATTTTGGCTTCCTGGTCTTGCTTGCTTACTTGCTTGCCTGTTTGGCCTGGCTTCTTGGCTTCTTTGCTTTTGTTTCTGTATTGTTTGTGTTATCTTCGGTCCTTCGTACATAGGAGCAGAGGGTTCTTGCTGGTCTGTCTCTGGAAAGGGCAGAGACACTCTGTACGGAGTACTCTTAATAGATAATACCATCTTACCAATTGCCCTGTGGTAAATTGAAACTCGTCTGCATTTGGAGTACGTTTTTGTTTCGCTCAGCGTATGGTAAGGGGCGCGTATCTGATAGACGAGAATTGCAAGCGGTAGGACATAACAACAGGTTCCGTGGTCTAGTTGGTTACGACGTCTGCTTCACATGCGATAGCTTAGAATCGCAGAAGGTCCTGGGTTCGAGCCCCAGCGGAGCCAAAATTTTTGTTTTGGAGGTGTTAACAAGCTTTTGCCCCTTTTAATGCTGATCCCAATAAGGCCGCAAGCCCGAATAGTATCAGGATTAATATCACATGTTTATGCGAAACATGCTGCGTTACGTTTTCGAGGGTGACTAGGCAGGTGGAATGGTTCGACAAAGAAGAGCACGTGCCGTGTCTCCCAAGGAAGCTGTTGTGGTGTATTGCGGGGTCTTAGCAATTGTTTGGATTAGGGGGCGGAGCTTCCGTTCCTTACACCCTGTCTTTCTACGTCCTTCAAGGCTTTCTTCATCAACGGTCGCCGTTTTTTGCTTTCTCCCTTACTATCGTATGCAGCCCCTGATCATCAGATCATTAGCCTGCTCCTGAGTCCTCATTCTCACCGTGTCCATCCGATCGCATACTTGATCCCCCTCCGGATTCCTGTCTCGCATCTTGGAATCCGCTTTTGGCTTCCAACCTTCTTTTGACCACCGACAGCTTCACCGGCACACCCATTGCGACAAAAGTTCACTTGGGCTTTCCGAGCTCGCATATTAACCAAATGGCTGGACGCTTTGTGCGCGCATCCAAATATCGTGGGTTCTGGCCCTCCACGTGCAGATGGCATTTACTAGTTCCAAGCGAGGAGATGCAGGTGCTGACTTGCTTCTTCTTTGACCAGGCCATGTGTTTGGCAAGCCTACGCGCAAAGAATTCTGCTACGACAACCTACACATTAGCCGCAATGCCTGGGACACGAACCTGGTGAAGGTAAGAGTGCCGAGGTGCTGTGATGACGCGGAAGATTGGCATGGCAGGCTGACATGGGGAACGACCAGGCGAACCCCGAGTACCTCTCGGTCAATTGGGAGTCGAGTGGAGGCGGCGCGTTTGCTGTCATTCCTCTGGGCGAGCGCGGCAAGCTGCCGGACCAGATACCGTTGTTTCGTGGGCACACGGCGGCGGTGCTGGATACCGACTGGTAGGTTTGAGAGGTGGCACGTCGCAAGGCAGCCTGTATTCTAAGTAGCATTTTCGCGCAGGCATCCCTTTGACGACCACGTCCTCGCATCCGCATCCGATGATGGCCGGGTGTTTGTGTGGCACGTGCCCAAGGACTTTACGCTGCACACCGACGCGGAGGAGGTCGTGGATGTGGCGCCCGTGAGCAAGCTGGCCGGCCACTCAAGGTGGGAAGAACCCCGACCGAACCCCAGAACGAGAACAAGAGAGGCGAGAGCGTGCTGACGCCCGCTGCAGAAAGGTCGGACAGGTGCTGTTTAACCCGGCGGCCGAGAACATCCTGGCGTCGGCCTCGGGCGACCTGACGATCAAGCTCTGGGATATTACGACGAGCCAGATGGTGCACACGCTGAAGCAGCCCGACATTGTGCAGAGCCTCTCGTGGAATGCCGACGGAAGCATGCTGGTGACGACGTCGCGCGACAAGCGGCTGCGGGTCTGGGACGTCCGCCAGGAGCGGCCGGCGCACGAGGGCCCCGGCCATCTGGGCGCCAAGAACAGCCGGGTCGTTTGGATGGGCGAGCACAACCGGTTCGCCACCACGGGCTTCTCGCGCATGAGCGAGCGGCAGCTGGCGCTGTGGGAGCCTGGCAACAACGAGCCGATCGGCGGCTTCAACCAGCTGGACTCCATCTCGGGCGTGTTGATGCCATTCTGGGGTGCGCTGCTCCCGTTCCCGAGTGTGGTGGTGGTGATGGCAAGACTGACCCTGGTTTCTAGATGACGGCTCAAACTGCCTGTACCTTGCCGGCAAGGGGTGAGTGGATTGAGTGATGTGTTTGTGTTTTGCGCGTGGCTGACTGTTTTGCAGCGACGGAAACATTCGCTACTTTGAGTATGCGCAAGACAAGTTTGAGTTCCTCTCGGAGTACAAGTCGGCCGATCCGCAGAGAGGCCTTGCATTTGTCCCGCGGCGCGGCGTGAACGTACGTCTGAGAAGAGCGCTGCTGGCGCGGAGAAGCAAGCTGGAGTCATACTTACCCACTGTCTGCTGCAGGTGCACGAAAACGAGGTGATGCGGGCCTACAAGACGGTGAACGACTCGTACATCGAGCCGATCTCGTTTACAGTCCCCCGCCGGGCCGAGACGTTCCAGTCGGACATCTTCCCGCCGGCCGTTGGGCTGAAGCCGGCCGTGTCGGCCAAGGACTGGCTGTCGGGCAAGACGGGCCTCCCGTCCAAGATCGACCTCGAGAGCGTCTACGACGGAACAGCGCCGGTGGAGATTCCGTCGGACTACAAGCCGACACCGACGGCGACGAGCTCAGCCCCGGCTCCAGCTCCGGCCGCTGCAGCTGCGCCGAAAGAGGCTGAGCCGAAGCCGAAGCCGACGCCGACGCCCATTCACTCGGGCCCCCCTCCCAGCATGGGTGACCAGAAGCAGTCGATGTCGTCGATTGCGAACAAGTACCAGGACGCGGCGGACGAGGAGGACGAGGACGATGCGGAGACGTCGAGCTTCGAGGAGGTGGGCCGGCCGCAGCCACGACATGCAGGAGGAAACGCGCAGCCGGCTGCGTCGCCGTACAAGCCGCCCATGCCGCAGCCGCACTCGCCGTCGGCGGCCAAGGCGCCGGTGTCTCCCGTGGTGTCTCGCTCGCCGACGGTGGTGGTTCACGAGGCGGCGGCAGCTCCGGCAGCTCCGGCAGCACCGGCTCCGGCTGCGGTGACGGATGCGCTGGTGGAGCTGACGCAGCTCGTCAAGGAGCAGAACAGCAAGATCGACGTGCTGACGACGGAGGTGGACGGGCTGAAGAAGCGGCTGCTCGTGTCGACCGACCAGAGCGAGCGAATCCGCCAGCTGGAGCTGGAGCTGGAAGAAGCGCGCTCGTGAGTGCGGATCGGGGAGGCGATGTGCGCTGATGTTCGCTCTTTGTGACGCGCTTCCATTGTCGGCAGAGGGCTTCGGATGCGGCGTCTTGCAGGCGCACAGGCGAGCTCTCTGCCTTGTTTGATCTGTTTGCTTCTCGGTATGGTCTGGCGGAGCGGGCTGGGAACTATACTCATTTTCTTTGACAACTTTTGAAATTATCCACACAAGTGCCTTTGTTCGCCGTCTGTTGTGTCTGGTGCCGATGTTCGTTGCGTGAACAAGCTCTTTGTTGCCGTTTTGGGCTTGCCCTACTGCCGTTCACCCATGTATAAATGCTGCAGCGGCCGTCTTTCTTGCCCGTTTCGATTCTGCTCATCCTTCACACAGCACACCTTGCCTATTAGACGACAAGTCACCAAGCAGATTTTGGTACATTGATTTTCTCTCTTGCTTTGTCGACCTTTCCCTCCTACATTCCTTCTCGTCTTCTACCATCATGTCCTGCTACAGCAATCCGGAGGTGGAAGCACTCCGCTGGCAGTTGGCCCGGTTCTTCCCTCAGCTCGCCGTGCAGGTTGATACGAGCCGAACGCTGATCCGCGATAACCCGTGGGCTGCCGCGGCTGCAGACAGAAACGGCAGGCGCAACACTCTCCGAGCCGACTCTACGCAAAGCCTCAATCTGCATACGTCCATGTGGAATGCCTACCAGACAACATACACACCTGCCGACAACAACAATCAGGACAAACGAGACCGTCCCGGCCCTAATCCCCATCACCAAGCCCGACTCGCGACGGGCAAGAACAGACAGAAAGAAAAACGTCTTCGCCAGCTATACATCGAATACAAGACGCTCATATCGCAGAGCGGCAGAGACGACACGACGCAGGACCCGGTCATCTCCGAGGCGACGCACCTTGCAGCCAGCGACCCGGACAAGGCGATTGCGATTCTGCAGCAGGCACTGAGCAGCAGTCGGCTGGTCGAGGCGCTGACCTATTCTCAACGCCTGGGTCAGTGGCGGCGAACCTGGCAGGAAAGGCGGCGCCAGAGACTTGATGAGCTGCTGAACCGGGACGGAGCACAAGCCGAGCAGGCAAGCAAACCAAGCACAAGAACTCAAGAGGTGCCATCGCAGGCACTCGTGATGCCACCACTGCCGCCTCCTCTTCCGCCCTGTCTGCAGTGCGTCTTGGCCAACACGTGCTGTTCGCTAACGACGAGTCCATACGCCCAGGCCTTTGCAAACGACCGCACCGATACCCAAAGCACGGCCAGGCGGTCCTCGCTCCGAGACGAATACGCGAACCTGGTGGCCGAGCACCAAGGCGGAAAGACGGCCGGCACGCTAACACAAAAAAAGCGAGAGCTGGACCGGAAGCTGCTGCTGCGGGCTGTGGCCGCGGGCGACTGCAAGTCCCCCTTCCTGCCGGAGCCGCCGGCACAGTGCAGGCGCTGCAGCCGCCAGGGTGAGCTCGGCTGCCTCCAGCAGTCCAAGGACCTGACGGGCACGGCCGACGTCCTGGAAGGAGACACGACATGGTTCGCCAGCAGCGGGCCGCCGCCCGAGTCTCTGCTGCGGCAGCACTGCCAGCCGCTTCTCAGCCAGATGCGAGGGCTGGCTGCGACGTCGGACGCTGGCGGAGACGACGGCCAGAAGAGGCGGCCGCGCCTGGAGGCCGTGTTTTGTCGGGACAGCGCGGCCATGTCTGCCGTCGAGGTGGCTGCCAAGGCCGAGTCGCTTCTCGGCAGCATCTTCCGCCAGAGGCAGACATCCGAAGGGACCAGCCAGGTCAGCAGCAGAAAGAGGGCCGGCCCAGGTGCTGGTGCTAGCCTGACGCAGTACGCAGACCCGACTCGGCCTGGCGATGCGGCCGTCTCACGCCGATCGCCCTTTCGAGCACCGCAAGGCAAGCGACCAGTGCAGGCGGTCACCGCCTTGGAACTGGCCCTGCGACTGCCCAAAGGGAGTCACGTCGACGTGGCCACAGCCGCTCTGGCAAAGGCAGACACAGGAGCCGGCGACAGCTTTGCGCCTGCGCCGTGCGTCCTTGCCGGCTGGCTTCCCCGCGTGCAGACCGGCGAGACCAAGCGGTCGTACGGGTGGCACGACTACTTTCTCGACGTCGGCGAAAACCGGGCGGTGGCCGAGTTCCAACAGGACAAAGAGAAGAGGGACAAGCAGAAACGCAAGGCAACGCGCAAGGCTGCAAAAGGCAAGGGTGACGGCACAAAGAAGCGTCAAAGACGTGGCGAACATCCTCTAGAGGATTTTGGTTATAACGACGAGGCGGACAACGACAATGAAGTGGCTGTCTGCATGGACGAAGAGGCGGCAGAGGATGGGCCGAACCAGCGGTCGTGGCGAGATGAGATGTTCAGGATCCGGATGGACGAGTGCCGAACGAGACTGACGGAGACGAGGCGCCGTCATTCTGTTCCGGCCAGCAGCAGCGACAGCAGCGAGAGCAAGAAAGACAGGTACAGCGCCAGGCCGCTCTCCTGGGAGCAGGTCGTGGAGCTGGCCAGAGACTTTGGCCTGCAGCCAGAGCAGCTGGAGCGGTTCAGAGACCGGCGACGGACAGATCCGGGCCTGGACGCGCTGTGCAAAAGGATGGCCAAGATTCTGTGATGAGTGGAGAGATAGTCTGGCCGTTGAGATATGGCCATTGAGAGATGGCCCTGGATATATGGCCCTGGATATATGGCTCTGAAGATGAGCCAGAAGAGTAAGATGGTTTACGATTTAGCATATGCACTAGAGGTCCAAACTAGAAGGAATATATTGAGATAATTACATTTGGCATTTCACTTGCGCCCCTCCACCATAATGATGTGATATCCAAAGGACGTCTTGGCCTCGCCTACAACTGGCGAGGCCGTCGTGCTCGCTGGCAGCGCAAACGCCACCTCCTCAAAGGCCGGGTCCAAGCTGCCGCGGACCTTCCAGCCGAGGGCGCCGCCCTGTCGCGCCTTGTCCTCGGAGAACGTGCGGGCCACGTCGTCAAACTTGGCACCCTCGCTGCGGATCTTGGCCAGAGCCTCTTCCTTCTTGGCGTGTTTCTCGCACTGTAATGTGAGAAGTGTACGGTGAGACGAGGTGGAGAGGAGTACGGTACTGGGGCGAGGGAGAAACGACAGACGACAAGACAAACAAAACGACAAAGAGAAAGAAATCTCACCAAAATGTGCCGTACGTTGATCTGCTGGGCGCCTTTGACATCGCCCTTCTTGGCATCGCTGCCACCCTTCTTGTCGCCACCCTTCTTGGCCTCGGCCGCTTTGCCCTTTGCCATGCTGGACTGTGCTGCTGCTTCACGGATGAGAAGGTAGTCGGATGAGGCCGAAAAACAGCAGACGTTGAGGACTAGCGAATGCTACTGTCATTGGCGGCCAACTCTCAATAGAATGCGCGGCCCCGCTCTTTTGCCCAAAGAGGAGGGACACCATTATCCCGCTCTTTCCCCAGAGACAATAACAACACCTGCAATACGAGGACATGCTTCCGTTCTGGGAAGGAACATGGCTCAAGCCATTGTCCCCTGTCTCATTCAGCCTCCCAGCCTCCCATGCTCTTGTCTATACAACAAACTTGCAGGCCTTTTACCTGGCAGAGCCCTCAGGTCGTACTCAGATCGAGCTGGCAATGTATTGCGAGGCAGCAAGCAAATGTAGCTCAGAATAAGAGTACTGCCACATTGATGTCCGTATTCACTTCACGCTCAAACATTCATCCTCATCTCAGTCCTCGCTATTTGAGGCTCAAGTAGACCTTACTAGGCTCCACCGCCTTCCGCTTACGGAAGCGGTGTGCTGGATTGAGCGAGCAGAATGCTTAGCCCCACTCAGTTAAAGCTTTCTTCTTTTTTTTGCCATAGCCCACCATAGCTCTCTCTCCAATCCTCTTCTCGTAACATTTAAAGCCTCTTTTTGTCTGCACCCCATCTCTACCTCCCGTCGTCTTTTGCACTGCTTCCTCCGACAATTCAGTACCTCTGTGGTTGTTGTATCTATTGTTTATTCCTGCATCATTATACGAACATCCATCTCATTCCTTTTCTAAACGGCCATCTCTTGCACATCTAGATGAAGACGCCTCGGTGGATTTTACATAATACTTGCATTCTACTCATTCTATAGCTTCTCACCTTTTTGCCATACTCTTTATCCTGCTTCTGGTATCCAGGATCGCCCTCCAACGTCTTATCCCCATATTTCATTCGACTCTACACACCATGGCCAACCTCACAGGAACACCATCCGGCAACCATTTGCCAGGCGTGCGGACAAACTCTGAGAAGAAGCTCGGTGTCTTGCACTACACATCCTGCATTGACTTTGGTTGGATTGGAGACATTCGCAAGCGGTAAGTCTGCAGTCTACTAATCATCTTACCACTGCATTACTGACTCCAGTCTCAGCTATACTGATTTCATTGTCCACGAGGTTCGAAAGGATGGCACCGTCGTCTATCTTTCTGATGTCGTGGAAATGGACCCGGAAAAGCTACGCACCGTAAGTAAACCCAGAGTACAGCAATTGCCCTCGAAATCCAGTTTAAATAACGAATCTAACAAAAATCTGACAGGAACCTGAGAAGCCCGAACGGGCAGCCCTGATTGAGCACAAGCATGTTCCCGAACCGAAGACAGAAGAACCGGAGGCGGCCGAAATATCGAAAGAAGACGCCGATGCACTCAGCATCTTGCTGGGTGCAGAGGCAGCAAAGGAGCTCCAAGAAATGTACGCGGCCATTGTTGCTGGCGAGGTGGACCGAAACGCAAAGGTCACCTTTGCCGTCAGCTCTGACCGCAGCCAACGTGGTCACATCCACCAGGTATGTCTCTTCCTGTCTGTGATGGGGTTCGTCTTTCATGTTTCCCGTGATTAACGCTTTCAGGAAATCCGGCGCATCTTCTTCGGTCGCTTCGAAACACAGGCGGACCCCAACAGTGGGTCCATTTCCGCACAGCCAGCGTCTGGCCGTGGAAAGCCGCGGGTCCCTCGCCGCAATCTTAATGGGCCCAACTGGCGAGAGAACCGGGACGGCCGCGACGGCCGCGATGGCCGCGACATCCGGGACAACCAAGGGCGCAACGCTGGCGGTCCCAGCCCGCCGCGCAAGGGGCCGTACCTCCATTTCACTCTCTACAAAGAGAACAAGGACACAATGGAGGCCATCAACCACCTTGCGCGGATGATGAAGATGAAGTCGGTCAACTTCGGCTTCGCGGGCACCAAGGATCGCCGTGCTGCTACCACCCAGCGTGTTAGTGTTAAGTACCACGGCCACGTTGATCCTGCCTGGCTGAACTCGCGCAACAACAACATCAAGGTCGGGGATTTCAGCTACCACAAGGCGCCCATCCAGCTCGGTCAACATGGCGGCAATGAGTTCACCATTGCAATCAAGAACGTTGAGCTGGCGCGGGGGAAGAACTGCTCCCTGAGTCACCGCCTCCGGATGGCCGAATCCTGCGTGCAGGCCGCGCTCGATCACATCCAGCAAAATGGCTTCATCAACTACTTTGGCCTTCAGCGCTTTGGAACCCACGCCATCGGGACTCAGGAGGTTGGCCTGAAGATTCTCAGCGGAGACTTTGAGTCGGCCTGCGACTACATCCTTCACGTGGATCCTGCACTGACGGCACGCTTGAACGATCCTGATGTCGAGCTTGCGTTCCAGCGGGATGAGATCAGCCGTGCCCGGGCCATCAGCCTGTTCAAGAACAATGGCGATGCTGGCCCTGCCCTTCAGACCCTGCCAAAGCGTTACGGTGCCGAGTCGGCCATTCTCCAACACCTGAGCCGCAACCTTGCATCGCGCCGCGACTTTTGCGGTGCGCTTCTCAAGATCACCCGCGGCCTGCGCAACCTCTACATCCATGCGTACCAGTCGCTTGTGTGGAACTGGATAGTCAGTCGCCGCTGGTCCAAGTTTGGCAACACGGTCATTGCTGGAGACCTGGTTCTTGTCGAGTCTGAAGTGAACCCTGCTCGGTACCGTTTGGGCATGGACATGTCGGAAGATCTGAACCAGGACGAAGAGCAATTTTACCAGGAAGCTCGTGTGCTGACCGCCGAGGATGCAGCCAGCGGCAAGTATACCATCTTCGACATTGTGCTTCCTGTTCCGGGCTACGACGTTCTGTACCCAGAGAACGAGATTGGCGAGTTCTACGTCGAGTTCATGGGCCGGCCGGAAAACGGCGGCCTGAACCCATACCGGATGCGCCGTCCACAGAAGGAGTTTAGTCTCAGTGGCTACTACCGGAAGATCATGGCGCGCTTTTCGACTGTTCCCAAGTTTTTCGTCCGTCCGTACATGGATGATTCCGAGCAGATGCACCCGACCGATCTTGATGAAATCAGACTACGCAAGGCTGGAGAGGTTCAAAAGCAGGCTGACTCGCCTGCTCCTGTTGCAGAGTCGACCAGCATCAACGACAATGCCGCAGCCGGCGACAAAGCGGACTCAGTCACCATCCAGGATGAGACGAGCCGTCGCCGTCGTTTGACGCCCGACCGACCTCAAGACCCCCCCGAAAAACGTGTTAATGACGCGTGGATCGAGTCCAAGTCGGACGGTAGCAGCAAGCGTGTTAAGCTGGAGGTCGCGCAAGCAGTCGATGAGAACGTTGCCCCAGCAGGTGAAGCCGCTGCCACCAAACTGGTTGTGTCCACCTCTGAGTCTCTTGTTGATTTGCCCATGTGCGACTCCAAAGCAAACGAGACTGATATTGCCGCCGGTGTCTTTTGCAACGACAAGGCTCTCCCAACCATGGAGGACGTCTCGCGCCTTTTCGACGACCATACAGAGCAATTGGGAATTTTCAAGAAGGGCCCGGTGACAACCTCACGCATTGGCAGCTCCGACTTGCCATCGTTGGCGGGCTTCCCGCCTATTCAGCGCATCAAAAACGTTTTCAAGGATGTTCCCGTCGGTGGAGATATCAACAAGGCCCTCAATCTGACAGCTGCTTGGCGATCTGGCCTGCCGACACTTGAAGACGTCGAGGAAATGAAGATTGCTGTGGTGCTCAATTTCCGTCTGAACTCCAGCAACTACGCCACTATCTGCATGCGTGAAATGATGAGCACTGCTTTCAACGTCGCCCCGGAGACGAACGGCAGCGGGTCTGGACCTGGCCAACTTCTTGGCCATGGCGGACACGTCCATCATGAACCTGTGGGCTACACGACGAGTGTCAGTCACTAGCAGCGACGGCAGCCGTACGTTCTGAACTGAGAGGTGAAACAAGCTGTGGTCTCCCAAGCCTCGTTCTTTTATTGGGAAAAAAGTTGCGTGCATGTTTTGTCAAATTGAGCTTGTGTTTATTTTTGCGCAAGGTTTGTTCGGTATGAAGAAAAGAAGTACCAGAGGTGAAGGGTGCTATGTGGGTACAGACTACGATGCTGCCATGTGTTTTTACGTGTTTGTGTGGCTCACTGAATGGCGTGGAAAAGGAAGCCAAGAATAACGGGCGGGCTGGGTTGGCGTTTCGAAGCAACTAGTGAGGCTGACTGTTCAGGGCAGAGATCCTGAGCCATATGCCCTCAGACTCGGACTGTGTTTCATTGTTTCATTGTTTCATTGTTTCATTGTTTTATTGTTTTATTCGAGACAGACGCTGTGGTCGTGCATCATAGCATGAGATACCCCTTCTATCGACGAACTTGATGTATGGAGTGCGAATTAAGAAGTCATGCAGAGTTGAAAGCATATGTCCAAGCTCACTTTTTCAATTTATGTGTCCTGAAGATCCTGAAAAAAAAATACGCGGGCTTTCCAAATTGTGTTATGTACAAGTAACAGGCTTCAATAAAAATGCATCGAGCAGAATGCAATGTCTTCGTAGTAGAGCAACGTTCGTCGACTCGTTTCCAACCCCATTTCCAAGACTTGTATGGTCGCCTCCCCACTACAGGTCGGTGCCTTTCCCAAAGTCTGAACATTGGTCATCCAGTTCGGCCAGCCTCTCTTCTTCTGGCCGCCTTTCCAATCGTTCCAAAAAAAAGTCTGCAAAGACGGCAGACCTCCAATCCAAAGCAGTCTGTCTTCGCTCTGATGTAGCAACCCCGCCTCTTAGTCCTGTCATATTGACAGACTGAATGTGAGGAGACAGTCTTATCAAACTCGTCCAGTCCAGCAGGACACGTTCGAGACAAACTTTGTCTTCCAGCTTGCTTCAATATCTTCTTCACAGTGTGTCGTCGGCTATTCATCCCATCCCCAGACCTTGGACAAATATCGGGCCATGTTGACTCGCTTGGCACTCATCTCTTTCATCCAAGGATGGTCGAGCATACGCCATGGAGTGGCTCGCCGACTTGGCTCCTTCTCGAGACTGTATTGCAGTTAGCAGGAGTTCCACAACGCAGAGGAAAACGTGCGAGAGATGCTCACCAGGACTCGATAAAGTACTTGAAGTTGTCGCTCCAGAAAATGTTGGCATCCGGCTCGTCTTTGAGCTTTGGGATGGGCTGACGCACAATGTACGTCAGCAGATCGATGAGGCCCGCACGTGGCTGGATCTCTGTGCCATCGGCCGGGAACGGGAAGCGGTGCTGTGCCACTTCCAACAGGGTGACACCTGTAGACCAGACGTCCGAGGTGATGGTATAGCTCTGGCCAGTAATGCGCTCTGGTGCCATGTAGTAGCTTGTGCCGATAAACGTGTTCGCCTCTCCCTTGGTGCCAAAATCGCCCGACACACCAAAGTCGCACAGCTTGACTTCGCCGTTCCGGCACAACAGAATGTTGGATGGTTTGATATCGCGGTGGATGATCTTCTTGGAGTTCAGGTAGGTCAACCCGTGCAAAACGCCCTCGGCAATCTTTCCCAGGACCTTCTCGCCAGTGCGGCCGCCGAGGCGCTTGACCTCGCGGTAGATGCTGTCGAGCGAGCCGCCTTCACAGAACTCCATGGCAATGGAGATCGTCGCTGTTGACGGATCGACAAAGGCGCCGTAGTATCGGCAGATATGTTCAGATGCGCACTCTTTGTTGAAGCCGAGCTCTCGAACAATCTGCTTCTTCACATCAGGGTCCGGGTTTGTAGTGATGACCTGAGAATGTCAGCATTAGTCATGGTTAGAAGTGTGCACCTGGTTGTTTGTCCACGCACCTTAAGCGCAAAGACCGTCTTTCCTCCTTCAAGCCTGCAGCGGGTAACTGCGCCACCGGCTCCCTCGCCCAAGCTTCCTAGTTCGACGATTCTTCTCTCCAGACTGGCGATGCGCCAGCTTTCGTCGTCTAGCTCCTCCACGTCCAGTGTCCGGGCCCTCTCAAGCGCCAATCTGTCAAACGATTCCAGGCCTTGAAGGCTGCCCTCACGCTCCATGCCGACACCACCCTCGCTCAATTCGGAATAAAGAGACCCGACAGCCGACACCGGGTCGGGCGTTCCCTGCGGGCGCGAGGACCCGATACCATACTGACTAGCAAACGAGAGCGCAGAGTACTGCGAGCCGGCCGATGTGGGATTGCTGGCACGACCGTCCAGCAAGTTAAAGCTGCCTGAGCGGCTATGAGCAGCACTGCTCTCACTTCCACCCGAAGCACTGTGGAGTGCCGGGCCCATAACACGACCGGAAGGCTGCTCGTGTGGAATTCCCTGGCTGCCCATGGGAGTTGCGAGGTGCAAGACTGGTAGCGAGGGGCGGATAACGGGCTGGTGTGGTGGAACAGACGTGCCAACGGGCTTCACGTTGAGAGAGGGCGGAATAGCGAGGCCAAGACGAGGAGCACGCGAGGCGCCGCCGGCTCTAGCGCCAGGTATGGCAGGTCGAAGAAGAGGAACATGGCCAGGCAGCATGGGGACTGGAGACGAAGTGAGTGGCTGTTTGGGGTGTATTGTCGGAATCGAATCGAGGGTTGGTGCTGGCACCGGGGCCTGAGTTCCGTTAGCAGGCATGGAGGGGGGATTGCCGCAACGGCAAGTTGCGGCGATAGGGACAAGAATCTCACGCGAGCAAAGGCATCGCCAGCAACCGTCAAGTTCTCGTGTTCATGCATCGTGTAGCGGAAGCGAAAGTGTTTCTGGGAGCAGCTGTATGTACGACTCCTAGGCAAGCAAATGTCGGTAACGAGAGGAGAAGAACAGATGCTGAGGCGTCAGAGATCCGGGGGGGGGGGGGAAGCGAGGCAAAAGGCGCGCCAGGAAGCCGGACGATGAAGCAGACCAAAACGAAAGAGCGAGGCTGAGAAGAGAGCAGGGGAAACGAGAGGCTTAGCAAAACGATGCGAGTATTGTATGGCTGAAAGAACAAAGAAACAGCAGAGACGGAAGCAAGCAAGACCAGGCAGATGGAACGAAGGGAATTAGACGGGAGAAGATGCAGAATCGCAGCTTCCGACGGCGACCCGGGAGCAGCAAGGACAAAGAGCAGAGCAGCTGAGGTGGCGCCGGGAACAGAAGAGTTAAAGGAAGCGGTTGCGGGAAGCAAAGAAATGGCCAGGGCCAGCAGAGGGGAAGAGGGGACGCGAAAAGTCCTACGACAACGCTAGCAGCCGAAAGCGGTTTGGTGTGGGGAAGCTGCCGTTGGTGAGCGGAGGGGCTAGCAAACGGCACAGGCGTTGTTGTTGTAGCCGAACAGGTAAAATGTCTTACGAGTGAGATGATGATAGGGGAGGAGAAAGGTCTGGTTGGCGGATTCGCGATTGGCGGACTGGCGGATTGGCAGACGAGGTGGCCTTTCCGGTTGGGATTACGGCATGGTTTCTGACGGCGATGACAGTTGCGGTTGGCCGAAAATCTAGAGCCTGAGGGAGGCAGGAGCGAGTACCCCTGAAGTGAGGCAAGCGCATCACACGCCTCCTGGGCGGCTGCTGATACGGACAGCGGGGCCAAGCAAGGCCACCCCTGCTCACGACCCTGTGATTTGCCTGTACAGCGGCAGAGCCAATCAGCAGGCGGCAGTGATGTTTTGGCTCTCGGTCGTGCCTGCTGCCCTGTTTCGAGCTGTCTCCTGCTGTTCATGCCGTTGCTGCCGTCCGAACGCGCGCAATGGCGGATTTTCGCGTTAAGAGGATGCAGCCAATTCCACAGCGGGATGCTTACGTGAGAAAGCAGAGGTGAGATGCTACGTTGTAAGATACGGAGTGCACTGGACTAACAAGAACGCCCGATGGCTATCGTCACCAGCGCCAAGCATTGCCTACAGCCCAGGGGCTTACCGCCCAGCTCCATAATCAGTCCCTCTCATTCGCAGGAAAGCGTGGTTCTGCATGGAGTCTCCTTCTAATATATGGGACCTTTTCCAGGACTCATCAAGCGCGCGCTTGATGAGTTTCTTGACAGCCACTAATAGCAAGCTATGACACTTGTTTTTCTGCCGGCGCCTTGCCCGATGTGGTGTGTACCTGCTCACCGCCAAAAGGTTTTATGCCATGCAATTTTTGGCTGCAAAGACAAGAGGCAGAAAAAGAAGACGTGCGGTTGGGACATGCAGGGAATTGACTGCACAACGAAAGAAATGCCGGCCACTGTACAAAAACTGGGCAAGGCGGTTTGCCGCACAGAACTGGAGGGCTCCCCTATGAGCTCTGGCGACGAGTCCGATCATCTCGACAGCGGCGAGCCGCGCAAGAAGCGTCGAGTTGGACGGGACAACACCAACGAGAAAGAGGACAACAGAGACTCGAGTGAGGACTCGGACGACAATGATTCCGACAGCAGCGACAGCTCCGACGAGAATGGAAACCACGGGGCCAAACTGGTCCTGGAAGCGGCCCCGAAGATATCAATTCCGACCGTGATCAACCCCCCATCTCGAGTCCGACGACGTGAAAACTCTTCGGCCGTCAACGTGCAGACGGCCGCTGCGATTGCGGCCACCGGCAGCAGCAAGCCGCCCGGCACGGTGCTGGCGCCGACAGACCCCAACACGACGTTTGACGCGCTCGGCGTCCGTCCATGGCTGGTGCAATCGCTGGCCAACATGGCCATCCACCGGCCGACGTCGATCCAAAAGGGCTGCATCCCGGCGATCCTGAGCGGCGACGACTGCATCGGCGGCAGCCGCACGGGTTCCGGCAAGACGGTGGCCTTTGCCGTGCCCGTGCTGCAGGCGTGGGCGGCGGACCCGAGCGCCATCTTTGCGCTGGTACTGACGCCGACGCGCGAGCTGGCCCTCCAGATCTACGAGCAGTTCCTGGCCATCTCGGCGCCGCAGCCGCTCAAGGCCGTGCTGGTGACAGGCGGCGCCGACATGCGGGCCCAGGCCACGGCGCTGGCCCGGCGGCCACACATTGTCATTGCCACGCCCGGCCGTCTGGCCGACCACATCCGGACGTCGGGCGAAGACACGGTGTGCGGTCTTGGTCGCGTGCGCTTTGTCGTCCTGGACGAGGCCGACCGGCTGCTAGCCGGCGGCGAGGAGGGCTCCGGCAGCATGCTGCCCGACGTGGAGGAGTGTCTGGGCGCGCTGCCGCCGCCCGGCAAGCGCCAGACGCTGCTCTTCACGGCCACGGTGACGCCCGAGGTGCGGGCGCTCAAGACGATGTCGCGGGCTCCCGGGCGCGCGCCCGTGTTCGTGTGCGAGGTCGAGACCCAGGCGCCGGCCATCCCGGCCACGCTGCGACAGCTCTACCTCGACGTGCCGGTCACGCACCGCGAGCACTACCTGCACGTGTTCCTCAGCACGACGCACAACGAGGCCCTGCCGGCCGTCATCATCTTCTGCAACCGCACCGCCACGGCCGCCTACCTGCACCACCTGCTGCGGCTGCTCGGCCACCGCGTCACGGCCCTGCACGGGAAGCTGCCACAGCGACAGCGCACCGACAACCTCGGACGCTTCCGCGCGGCCGCTGCGCGCATCCTGGTGGCCACAGACGTCGCGGCGCGCGGTCTGGACATCCCCGACGTCGCGCTGGTCATCAACTACGACGTGCCGCGCCAGCCGGACGACTACATCCACCGCGTCGGCCGTACGGCGCGTGCCGGCAGGTCGGGCGAGGCCGTCACGTTCGTGGGCCAGCGCGACGTCGACCTGGTGCTGGCCATTGAGGCCCGCGTCGGCCGGCCGATGGAGCAGTGGCAGGAGGAGGGCGTCAACCTGGAGACGCGGGTTCTGCGCGACGCGCTCAAGGTCGTCAGCGAGAAGAAGCGGGAGGCCCTGCTCGAGATCGAGGAGAACCGCGAGGTCGGCGGCAAGCGCAAGCGGGGGATGCAGAAGCTGCGGGCGACCTGACGGCCGACGACAACGCATAGGACCGTCGCCGAGACCGGTCTGCTCCGCATCGTAGGCATCGCCTTACATGGCCATATCCGGAGCGCACAACGTGGTCTAGGAACGGACCCATAGTTTTCCCATCAGCCCTCTCATCCCTTGTCCTAAGCGAAATACACAAATTTGTTTATCTACCGACAGCCTGGCTGAACGGCTGACTGGCTGACTGGCGGACCGTGGCTGCCTGGCTACTTACGAGTTGCAACATATCCAATACGGAGTGCGGATATGCAGACGCAGTGTGCAGGGGTGCAGCACCAGAGAGGGCCAAACCCGCCGGCCCATCAGAAGTGGCATGCAATATTACGATTGCTACCCAATATCAAGAATGTACCACATTCAACAGTTGCCAGTGCACACAGACGAGCTGACCGCCACCCCTTGCCCTCGGTGGATCTCGTGCTAATGCCACGTCAGACGCGTGTCTCACGAAGCGTCGTCCAGCATCGTGGGATTAAGGAGGCGGTCTGCCCTTTACTCACTCACGCGGGGATCCACTTTATAAAAAATTTAGATTTTTTACGGAGTAATTTGACATGAATTTGTTTTCACGTCCCCACAAACGTCGTGTACTTTTTTTTTTTACAGACTGCCACGATGTCAATTCCGTCGATCCATCTGGCTGACATGGGAGATCAGAGAAAGAACGGACCGTCGATCAAAACGTAAAGAGTCGGTGTCCAGAGGTCTAGGCCGTCGCCGTCTTTTCGGTGGACCGCGCGTATTTGTCATAGGCAGCAGCACAGTAATCGCATTCCGTCGCGGAAACTGCCCGTCCGCTCCCACCCGTACTCGTATGCATTACATATCACCCTGATTACAAAGTAAGACTCATAAATGCATAGTATTATTGGGCGCGTCCCAGCCAGCTGGTTCTCGGAGGGGCAGACGCCAACGACGCCACCTGATTGGCCGGCCTATACGTGGCGGCAAGGCCGAATTTTTTTTTGCTGACTGCGCGCTGAGCTTTGCCCACTCTGGCAAGGAAAGCCGAGGTGCTGAAAGGGGTTGCCGAGAAAGGCTCTGAGACGGGCCAGGGCCAACTCCTTGCCCGAGCTGCTCGTATCTCGCACCCTTCGATGACAGTTTTGACAGGCAAGGTCCCTGCTCGCGTGTGTGGCTGGGGCATATGACGGGATTGCTTACTGTGATACTCCGTATTATCGCAAACACGCAATCTAAAATACCTCTTGCTCGTCGCTCTGCACTGGACTTTTCTCGGCCATGGCTCCGTTGTTTCCGTGCGATTCGGCGACCCGGTTGCTGCGTGACGTATCGGAACAAGGGCCGTTGGTTATCTTGCAGGGACGTGAACCAGACTTGCCGATATGGTGCGTCCGTTGCGACAAGCTTCATCGCTGCCCCTCGGGCAGTCCTCGCGGACTTCGGGGTTCCCAGAGGAACGAGCAAACGTGACCAGGCATGACTCAGTTTCGGATACGGTAGGACAACGTCGCAGCGCAGAAACGGTGGACTTAGCGGACGTAGTGGAACAGAGGGGTAAGCAAGCTCGGAATTAAGCTAACAGGGTCCCCAGCGACCGTATTTCTGCGGAGGTTTGGGAGATACAGAAGCGGCCAGGCGGAGGATAACATAAGCCGATATGGAACGAACGAACTCGCCGGCGGTGGCCCTCGTTCACATGCAGCAGTAGCTGTCGTGCTACGGAAATGTGTAATCAACTGATACTGGCGGTCCGCCTGCCGATCATCAACCTGTGCGGAATGCTATGGAAACCGAATTGGAGCCGGTTCGTAAACAGCCACCGGAGATGCATGTTCGCACTCGCAGATCGTCCGCTGTACGGAGTCCATACGTGGTAGTCGAGTCTGCCTGGTCGCATTGGATGCACCAGTCATCAGCACCTTGGTTGACGAGATTGACCGTGGCTGAGACACGACTCTCATTTACTTGCATTAGAAATACTCGTACAGAGTCATAGTAAGATAGCGAGGATGATGCAAGCTGGAGGCGCAGGCACGGGAGCAAAGGGGGGGTACGTCTATTGTTAGAGTCTAGATCCCCCGAGGATGGAGCTCGGTCAATAAGGGGACAGACACGTTTATTGTGCCAGCATCTGCCGCAACCAAAGAGATGACCCCAGACTGGACAGGCAATGTCTGGACATGGGCGCATGGTGGATAGCCGAAAGATAGACTCGTCTATTTTTTAAACAAGTACGCCGTACGGAGCACGACCTACGGAGTACGGAGTACGTCGTATCTCGCACCAGAAGTAGAACTACTCCATAGAGCCACGCACGGCTGCTCTTGACTATTGTCTTGGCCTGCGCAGCAACACGAAAAGGGGGGGACAAGTGGATTTGATCTTACGAGGCCGCATATCTTCTTACGCCCTATGTATCTTATTACCCCGTCTGTTTGTTGAGCGAACGGTCGCAGGTCAAGCCGGTCCGTCTTACGATGCACGGAAAGGCTCCGTGCTCACAGCACGGCCAAGAGGCTGCCTGGCCTTGCGCCTCGGCCGCGTTGCGCCAATGCTGACAGACGATGCTGCGGCAGGCATCCAGAAGGAAGAGAGGAAGAGAAAGACGCGGGAGCGGAGACAAGAGGGCCCCGGCGGCCTAAAGTCGGCCGGTCGGCCGAGAAGCTCGTCCTGTTGGATGCTACTTGCGAGAAGCAGGTGGCCCCGGTCGTTCTCGCATCTCTGTCGTTTTCGCATTTGTTGTCCCTTCTAGGCACCGACATTCTGGGGCAGAAACGGCACCAAGGCAGTCGTTTAGATGCCGCTCCCCTCCGTTTCGTAAATAAGCTTTGCAAGCCGTATTTACGGTAGAGATTATCAAGCTATTGTCGGCCAAACCTCTGCTCATGACCAGCCAACGATCCGTCTGCCCGCAATCGGTCTCGGAGATTTCTAGCGTCCACGGGCCTGCTGATGCGATATGATTTCCAATTCTCGCATTTAGCCCAGAGCTATCGCGAATTGGTACGTCACGGCTGCAGATGGCGGGAGATCAGTTGTAATCAGGCCTTACTAATTCGGAGAGAGAGCGAGCAGGATGCGCGCTGCCGTGGCAGGAAGAGCACTATTGGCTACACCGAGTGGAACTCCCTAGGCGCCCATGGAATCATAATTATCTTACATTTCAAAGCCGTCCAGGCCATGCCGCAATCGTAAGGGGGGGCAGCGGCCGAAAGTGTCTTTTGAGTATTCGGACACGTAATTACGGGGACGAAAGACATAGGGCAACTTGCCTCCATACTACTATGATGCAGAGTGGGCTATCGGCTTAAAAATCCATACCGCTGAGTCACCTTGACGGCCGGCATTCTGGCTACTATATACTGAAACGGACTGGGATCGACGATTGCGACATGACAGCAGCGCACGAAGGAATCGAGAAGACCGTCACCAACGGTACTGCTGATAAATGCTCTGGACGAGTGATTTGTGACTGTCTTGCCTGCGCTGTTTACCAATTGCTTCTTGCTGCCTCGACACGTCGCACCCTCTGTACGTAAAACGCGTATTAGTAACTTGCTCATGCGTCACCGAAAAGGACGGCGCGCGTACGCGCAGAGCTATCCTGCTTTTCTCGCTGCAAGCACCCCGTAAGCAGTCCGCACAGCGAGAAGAGTCAGAGGAAAACGGGGGACCGGGGCCTGCTCAAGCTCCGCTGCTTGAGCCAGGAGAGCAATACACTAATCGACGGATTTTTCAGCAGGCATTGCACGCTTCGGACGCGGACTCGGCTTTTAGGCCAGTCTCAAACATAACTAATCCGGCCTTTGCTTTGTGCTGCTTTGTGCCGGTACACAGCCCCTCTTGCGCGTAAAGTGGTCTTTTGTCGTATTGGGTACTTGGCAAGGGTCTATGTGGGCGGACCGTCGGGCAAACTTGGTGGTCACGCCGCCTTTCTTTGCTTTCTAATCCACACGCCCTCCCCCTTGTTCTGTTCCAGACACCGCACACCCCTCCTTCTCCATTCTGTCGGTGCCTCGCTCTCGGTTTTTGTCAGCCCAGTTTCGCATGCCTCTTACACCTGCGACATTCCTTGTGAACATGCCGTCCGTTTCCCGAGGCCTGTCTGCACTCCGTAACCACACGCCCCCCCTGGCCTCGTCTTTCGTAAAGCCCGGAGAGGCTCCGTTTGGAACGGTAGAATCGGGTTTCGATGGTCTGCGAGACTATGGATGACGGGTAGTTAAAAGATGAGCTGCCGCCCCGACCTCAGACAGTCCAGAAAAAAGTTTCTGACCATCCCAGACGAGAAATCAACTTACAAGACCCGACTTCAGAAGCAAGAGCCCAAACCGTCTATACATGTGCTATCCAGTGCCTATCCAGCGCCTATTCACCCCAAACAGCCCATTACTCACAACCAAGCGAGACCACCCAGAACCTTCACTCGACGTTCCACACCCTGCATCCCGACAGAGCAGAAGCAGAACGCGCAGACGGCCTTGCAAAAACGCAAACCAACCAGCCAGATTGACCAGACATAGCATAGGATTTTTGGCTGCTGGCTGTCCGCCTTTTGTCAGATCCACTGCCCCACTCAAAAAATAATTAGGCAGTTCCGCAATCGGGTCGCCTTGAGTCACACAACCAGTCCCATATTACACCATACACAATACAAAAGGGAAACACCAGCTTCCAAATAATTTTGGTCCGCTCCCTTCACAATGTCTACCACAGCCTCTACCGTGTCTGCATTTCCCCAGTCTACCAAGACCTCACCCGCACCGCCCTTCCTGGCTTCCCCCGTCAGACGCAAGACTATGAGCATCACACAAACATACTTCCTCGCCCACAAGGCGCGGGCCAAGCTGTCGTCCCAGGCAGCGCGGCCAGACCACAACCTGCGCCTGCTGGTGGGCCACGCCAACCTGCTCGACACCCTCATGCTGGAGCTGGCCGACGCCGAGCGCGAGCAGGAGTCGTGGTTCAACCAGTCGGTGCGTGTCGCCTCGCCCGCACAGTCGCCGGCACCCGCATCACACAAGTCCGATCGCCACGTGCAATGGGCCGATGCCATCGTGGAGGAGGAGGAGTCTGAGGAGGACTGGGAGGCCGACGACTCGGACATGTCGTCCGACACCAGCAGCGACTACACCGAAGACGAGGACGAGGACGAGGAGGACAGCGAGTCCTCGCTCGAGAACGACATTTACGACGAAGACTGCGACATGGCTGATGCTACTCCTCTGCGCCGCGTGGCTTCGCACAACAGCAGCAGCTACCTGTCCGCATCCACATCCACTGCCACCTCGCCAGCATCTCCCACCACCATTGCCATTGAGGTCACCGAGGCCGAAGACGACAGCGACGCCGAGGTCGATGACGACGAGGAGGACTATGCTGAGCTCACCCTGACCCGATCGCCTTCACACTCTGTTTCTGCCTTCCTGCCTTCGCCCACATCACCGCCTGAGCTGGTGATGGAGGACTCGGACGTGTCTGAGGACGAGGCCATGCCACCATCGCCACCCATCGTCGCCCTCGAGTCCTTCTCCAAGTCGGCTGTGCCATCCAAGCAGCCGGCAGCCAAGTTTGACGACAGCGACAGGCTCTACCTGTCGCCTCGGAACCCCGCGAGAATAGTCTCGTCCGTCTCTGTCTACTAGAGACGAAACAAAGCACAAAAACAACAAAAAAAGCGATATCCAGCATGACCTTGGTGTTTGATCTACACGAAGTCATGAATCTTGTACATTTTTCGGGGGTTGCCACAGCATGAGCAGCGATTTGTTTTGCATGGGCATGGGCCTGTTTCTTTTTGTTTTAACAGCGATACCAATTTGGCATTTGCACATGGAACGGATTGAGACCAGAAAAAAGCGCTTGGGAATTTATTTTCATCTACTGTCTAGATTACAGTGTCACCACTCAGTGGGCGGGAAAGGGACGGAGGAGGACCGTTGTTGTCCGAAGGGTTATTTCATTTCTTATTGTTCACACCTCCCATCTTAATGGCGCTGCACTCCCGTTTCTGCGGCTTGCAAGCAGAGATAGGTTGAGCGCTGTGTTAGTCATGAACGGATAGCGTTCACTCAACAGAATATAGAATCATCAAAAACAGACCAATCACTTCACAACCCAATTGCCATCGATCGTGCCCCTAGTCTGTCCACAGCTTGCCCACAATTTTGGCCCATGTTCATTTGATGCCGTTTCATGTGATTGATCTTTCATGCCCTATGTGCTACGCAGTTCCACCTGTTCCACCCGTTCCACATGCTGCCCTCGTGAGCGCTGGCTTCCTGCAGCCCCATTGGTGCCCTGTGGTGCCCTGTCCCTGACCGCCAAATTTTTTCTCTCCAATTTGGTCCTGTCCCCTCTGTGACGATACTGGTCGGTATCTTACTCGCACACAACTCCTGCCCTTGCGCGTACCCAATTTTTTGAAAAAAAAAATTGAAAAAAAAAAGAATCTGTCTTCCTTTTCTTTCTATTCTGTTCTTCTTCAACCCCCCTGCTCCTGGACAGCGCATGGGCATCCATCGCCCCAGCTGCGATTTGTTGACGCAGCATGCCTGTCGAAGGGCCTGGAACTGACTACCACTTGGGCCAAAGAGTGCCCTGGGATCGGCCAAGTGGGTCCTTCGCCCTATTGTTTTTTTTTTTTTTTTTTGCCTTCCCCTCTCGTCTACCTCGTGGGATTCTGCCTCCTTTCCTCTTTGGTCCTCTGCATTTTCCCTAAGCCCGTACTCGGGTCCTCGGGTTTCGGACATGGCTTTCGCACATTCGCACATTCGCACATTGGCGTCTTCCCCTCTTTCGCAAAGTCGACAATCGCATCCTGAGCGACAAGTGCCAACTGTCAACATGCTGTCCTCACCCCCCTTCGTCTTCGTTTTGCCTTGCATGTTTCGTACTCGTACTCGTGGTAATGGTAGGCTGCCTGATCACACGTTGGCCGGCGAATTCAAGTGGCTGCGCAAACGACTCATTCAGCAACCGACAGGTGGACAAGTCGGCCGGCCAGCTCCTGGCCGATGCCCCACTTTTGTGCTTTATAATTCTGGTGTCTGACAAATGCGCCACTCCGCCTTTTCGTCGGGCGAGCACAGCGCTCCGCCTTTCCGCAACTGGCAAGAGAAAGCCGTCCATAGCTCCGTGACGACGGTGACAGATACTGTTATCCCTCACACACACACACTCACACACACACACACACACACACACACTTTGCTGACACGCTTTTAGCGGCCGTGAAAAAAGGGAGAAAGTGACAGACTAGTAGCATACTGATCATGCAGATATCATGCTCTTTAGTCCTCACACATGGTCGTGGTATGATGTTTGAATTTTCAACGACCTTGCGGGCCGGGACAGCCATGGACAAGTTCCTGTTCCGTGATCCATAACGGACGGCCGTTGGGATGGAGACATGGTGAAGCCCTACTTCGTTGGGGCCGTTTGTGTGCGCACGCCCTGCGGTGGACCCCCTCCCAGACTCGGACTGTGACCGGACGTCGGCTGCGTCCCGCATGACCCCTTTTCCAGACGGTGCCGGCTTTTCGCGTGTCGTTCCGGAACATAGTCTTCCGCATGACCAGCAGCAGCCGGCCGCTCCATTATCGCTCGGCAACCGGCTGGTGTCCTACGGAGTACGAGCTCAAAGAGCGTCTTACCGTTTTCAACGTTTTCGATGCAGCGAGCTTGGACTTGGCCCCGAGAACGACACTCCGTCTCGCTACTACGTGTACACCAGGGAAGATTCAAGCACGCTTCAGCTTTTAGTGCGCCTGCATCTGCGTACTGCAGGCACCCTAAATCCCCACACCGTCCTCCCCTACCAGTGCGCGATCTCGATGTCTGGCGGCTCCATATTGGGCACCGATATAAATTGTATCGCACCACCCGCGAAATGAAAGCTGCCGGTCGCACAGACGGTAACGCCGTTCAACAATTTAAAACAGGGGAATCACAAGATGCCGTGCCCTGAAGGCGTGGGATATGGCCAGGGAGACATGGGGAAGTCTACCCAAGTGATCAGCATGTGTGCAAAGGATTGAGACTGCCGTCCTTCCCGCCCTTCCGCAATGTAAAAAACAAAGCACCCTCTTTTGTGCAGCACAGCTGGCAGGCCCAGTTTCCGGTACCGCTGTCGCGGGAATGGGCTGACTGTGCGATTAGAGCGCTGTGGGGAGGGGTATGAGTGAGGGATGGTTATGCTCATAACGGCCAAGACGGTGCCATCCGCAGCATCCGGCGGCTCCTGATGACTTACACAGCCATATCTGTCTCTACCGGCCCTTCTGGCCTCCCCATGTCCAGGGATGCCACACCGTCGCCGACAAAGACAAGAGCGCGAACAACGAAAAACGTGGCCGGCTGCAAGTCTTTCTGCCATGTGCCCTACTCCCCCGTTTCTCGATTTCCTCAATGTCCTCTCCATTATGCCGCCGAAAAGTAAAAAAAAAAACAAAAAAAAACAGAGAAAATGAAAAATAAACGGGGTTGATCTGCACTAGCGGCCGGTTGTCGGACCCTGGATATCACCGACCTCCGAGTTTGCCATAGATTGGGGCCAAAACGGACTTGGGTTGGGGGATTTGTGGCAACCTGCTTACGAAAACAAGCGGCGGCCGTGCTGGGCCAAAAACGGAATTCTGGGGTGCCGCTAAAGACCGTTTCTCGGCCTGCTCGTGGCACCGAGATGGCTTTGTCTGCTTTCCCCTCATCCCGCACGGGGGAGGGTTATTCCTCCGGAAAGTCGGTGGAGAGGGGGTGTACGATTCAATGCGAGCGCATCCAGCCTGCTCTCCGGCTATTCTGGAGCGCATTGGTAAAATTGGTTGCATCGTGACGCGGTGACGAGAAGGGTAGGCCCCGAGGAAAGCTTCGCTCTATCATGTGGCCGTTTTATTGGTTGCTGGCTTTCTCCGTGCACGGACCAACAAGTCGCCCCAAATCCACGTGTCTGGCTCTGTACTCGTAACCTGCGCAGAGGAAGGGGAGCATTTGACCAGCTGGTCGCAGAACGCCGTCTAGGGTAGCGACACGGCAAAATCAGAGAGTGGACGGCTGCAAATGAGGTGCCAGCCTGTACTGGCATGCGAATCTGAGCTAGTCTTGTGCTTTCCGCGCGCTTTCTCCCGGCAACAGCCTCGTCCACAGCCTCGCCGGCAAGGTCGGGAAGGCAGTGACGTCATGGCTCGCGGTGGTAACAGCAGCTGCGGACAGCTCCGACGATGACATCAGCAGCTGCGACGGGTGATGACAGCAACGACAGCGACGACAGCAACAGTCACAGCTGAGGCCGGCCATTGTCAAACAGTCGATTGCCAGCAACGACTTGGGCTTCTTTTAACGTAATCAATGCCCGCTTCTACGGCCCGAATGCGGGCACCTGTGCCCGGTTCTAGATCGGGCAGAGGGGCATGGGCAAGTGGGGTTGTGATGGTGATGGCGATACTGGTGGCAGAACGAGTGGTGAGATGTTGCATGAACACAAAAGTGACAACATTGCGTCCGGGTTGCTCGCCATTCTGCTGCGGCCGGTCGCCTGCGTGCGCCGAGAGAGGGATTCAAGCCGAGGGAAGGAGCAATGCCGCGGCGATCACGTGCACTTGCACTCGACGGCGTGCCCGACTGCGTTGCTGACACATCTGCTGGTTTCTCTCTCCACGGCGGCCAGATCTGGGTATCCCTCGTAAGCGGAGATGGCGGCGCCGTCGTCTCGTCCCAAGACGCCATGTGGCGCGTGCTGACGTGCTGACGTGCTGCGGCAAGACGTTCCATCCGGTGGGCCTCGACGCTCCCCTCTTATGACTCCGCCGACAGTGTCGGCGATGAAGCTGCCCGTCGGAGGGGTTGTGATGGTTGGTGGGGGGGCCAATCTTACCTAATCTTCTCCTCTTGTCAGCCTGACTATCGTGGGCTTGCTCGGATACGGAGTCCCATTGGCAGATCTGGGCAATGTCTTGCTGTGTGCGTGCCCCGTAACGTTGTTTTTATTTTCATTGCATCCTTATTTGTATCTCTTTCGGTCCGAATGGTTCCACCCACAGCAGCGAGGCCACCATCTGGCGCTCAGTTGGCCGTCAAAAACTCGGCGTCCTCGGGCAGGGCGCTGCCGTCTGCCTTGGCCTCGGCGCTGCTGCGCAGGGCGGCCTCGGCGTTGCGGGCGGCCTGGGCGGCCTGGTCGGCCTCGAGCTTGAGCTCGAACTGACGCTGGCGCTCCTGCTCCTTCTCCAGCTCGCGGCTGCGGTAGCTGGCATAGCGCAGCGACCCGAGGCTGACAATGACCATGAAGATGATGCCTAGGACGGAGCGGCGGATGAGGACCCAGCGCAGGCCCTCGATCTCGGAGCGCATCTCGCTGTTGAGCATAATGGTGATCTTGTAGTTGAGCTTCTGGATCTGGCTCTCGGCCGCCTTCTGCTCCTCGCGCACGGCCATCTTGCGGTCGTCAAAGAGGCCGCGGACGGCGTCGTTGAGCGTCAGCAGCTCCTGGCTGACCGACTGTGCCGCAATGTCGACCTCGTGCTGCAGCAGCGCCCGCTGCTGGCGCATCTGCTCGTCGGCCCGCCGCCGGTTGTTGCGCACCTCGATGCCGAGCTCTGCACACGCCGCCTTGAACAGGTATGCCTCGTTCTCCACGTCGCTCTTGCTCACCAGCCCCTCCTGTGCCACCTCCAGGTGTCGGCCCAGCAGTCCGCGCACCGCCTTCATGGCCGTGATCGCCTGCGCCTGCGTGTACCCGCTGCTGGCCAGCTGCCGGACCAGCGAGTAGCTGTCAAAGTGATGCACGTACGGCGGCGGCGCCAGGTGCGGCGGCTGCCGCTGCGACAGTGGCGGCGGTGGCGCTTGTTGTTGCTGCTGTTGGTCGTAGCCACCATCGGCCGACCCAAAGATGGCTTCGATGGGCCCTTCCGGCGTCGTCGGCGGCCCCAGCTCGATCACGTCCGCCGGTCCTGCCGACGCTGCCGTCACCGGTTCTGCTGCCACGTACGCCTCGTTTCGGTCGTCCTTGTCGACGTCACCGCTGTTCGGCCGTCCCGCTGCCGCGTCGCTCTTCTGCTCGTCCGTGTCCTTGGGCCCGGCCTCCGTTCGGGCCGCCTCTGCTCCCGATCCATCGCCACTGCTGCCTTCCGGCTTCCCTGGCTGTTCCCTCGTCTTTTCTGGCTCCACCACCGGCTTGCTGTCGTCGGGCCCGGCCTCCTCCTTTTCTGGCAAGACCGGTGCCACTGCTGTGCCGTGTCGTGGAAAAGAGGTCCGCTGTGATGTCGCTGCCGTGCCGAATGCTGCGACACGCTGTCGTGTTCGAGGACTGGCCGTCGGACCGGCTGTCGCCACCGTCGACGCGTATCGACAACGTCTCCGGCCGCGGCCACCGCTGATGCCCGCACAGCTGGAGTGAAAGGCCGCAGCCGTGGTTGTGGTCGCACTGCGCAGGATCTGCAGCGGCTGCGACACCGGCGGCATCTGCAAGAGCAGCCTGGCGGAAGGCATGGCCCTCAGGAAGAGGACGATTGCGAGCAGAGAGCTAGGACGGACGGTGGCAGAAACTCGATGGCCAATGTCTTGCCATCGTCTGTTGTGTGTGGCAGTGGGGGAAAGCTTCGCGTTCATTGAATAAGGGAGCGTAGTCATCCGATTTCGGTTAGCGCAAGCACGCTAGACCCGATTGGGACGAACATCATTATGTGATGGCACTTACACTGAAATAGCTTCACTTCTCTTTCGTATTAATGACTTCTGCAAGGGGATCCATGTACTGTGCACGGGAATCAATATAGAAACTAAAATAAAAGAGTAAGACTACCAGCCATTGTTTCTTCCATCAATGCAAGCTTTCATTCAACCCGATTTGTACATCTGATGCCCATATTCATCATGGAGTTTTGGGGCCATCTGCTGCTCGACCGGCTGGTGTGCAACAAGTACAGCCGGCAGGCCCTGGTCCCGTGCAGGAGCCAGACACGCCATCTCGTCAAACCCGACTTCACAAGCAACAAGCCGAGCCGGTCGTGCGTCTGCGCCGTGGACCACGGCCAGATGGACCCGCTGCTGGCGCGGGGCTACCACAATCTTCGCTGCAGCCGGCTGGGGCGGCTGCCGGAGGAGCTGCTGCTGGCCATTATGCGGCGGCTGGGCCTGTTGGACCGGTTGCGGCTGCGCCACGCGTCGCGGCTGTTCATGCGGCTGTACGAGTCGCCCGAGTTCTCCGTCGGCGTGGGCGAGCAATTTGTCGCCAGCCTGCCCTGGCCGGTGCCGCCCTTTTACGCGCACAAGGACCTGCGGATGCTGACGCAGCGGCTGGCCGGCGACATGGACGACTACTGCGGCGGCTGCCGCCACACGCGGCGCCAGTTTCGCTGGCCCTGGCACCAGGACCACCTAATGCGCAACCTGCTCTTCTGCGCCGGCTGCCGGCTGCACCACCCGCGCCACCTCTTCTCGGAGGGCGAGCGCCACAATCCCGACGGCGCCGGCCGCGTCTGCATCGCCCACCAGGGCGCCGTGCGGCTGTGCAGCCACGAGACCGTCAGCCTGGCCGACGTGCTGCCGGTCGTGCGCAGCGAGCTCCAGCGCAGCCTCCAGGCGGGCCGGCCGCTCGTGTCCAAGACTCGGCTGCGCATGTGCACGCATCCGAGCCACCGGCCGTACCACCAGGGCCGCTCCCTGCCGCTGTACGCACCCAAGAACGCGGCCCCGACGCTCTACGTGGTCGTCAACATGCGTCGGGGCATGGTCCACCTGCTGCTCGAGTGGAACGGCCACCTGGTGCTGCCCCGGGACCGAGAGCCGGAAGAGCCCGTCACGGCCGAGACGGTGCAGGCCGGCGTCAAGAGGCTCCGCGTCGGTGCCGCCGAGTTCATCGTCCCCCCCCTCCCCGGAGGCCGGCTGCCCGAGATGACCTGCCTGGACCCCAACCGCTGCATCTGTCTGCAGCGGCCCGGCAGCGAGCACATGCCGGCCAGCTGGGCCGTCTCGCCACCTCGCATCAACTACGGGTACCGACAGTGCATGTTTGACCGGTCAGCACGGCTGTGGAACAGGCAGACTGACAGCCACAACTACCGAGTCCTTCCACACAACAGCCACAAGACCACGGCCGAGAAAGAGCCGTGGTACACCACCCACAGCCTCGAGATGTACCGGACCGGCAGCTCTCTCGTCGAGGGCGTCTCCCGGGTGGCCGTCCATTTCAGCCGCTGCGAAGGCGGCCATCCGTCGTGCGTCGAGGTTGCGTACAGCTCCCGCATCGAGGTGTTCCCGCTGTCGATCGATTGCTGTGGCCCAACCGTGATGGAGCCCTTTGTCGAGTTCCCGCGGCCAAGCTGGTTCCAGGCCCTCGACCCAGACTCCTACGGGGCTACAGAGGATCGGCTCGGCTTCGGCATCGCCTGGTGTCCCAACCGCGAGTGCAAAAACTACTACCGCTGCCTCAAGGGGCCGTTGATGCGTCTCAGGGATATGTACTGGGGCGGAGAACTGAGCCTGTCCAAAACCAATGTTGTCACAAAAATAATCTATAGATAGTAGGTTAATCGCCATAGTCTGATTAAAAGAAAAGGAAACCCAGAGAAAGGAAAGACGGAGAAAAAAAAAAGGGACCCAACACTGCCTCTACTCCCGGGCCAGCTTGCGGACGTGTCGCATCACCCGCTCATCCGACTTCCACATGAGCGGCAGCCAGGCCGGATACTTGAACAGCCGCAGCAGCCGACGCGGCCGCACGATGACGTGCAGATGCAGGTGATGCACCGACACGATGTCGGGATAGTAGATGCTGCCCAGCAGCCGCCGCCGGCCGCGATGGAAGCCCGAGACGACGGCAGACGGCGGCAGGTCAGGGCATCGGCTCGCAAGCAGACGCTTCTTCATGCGCTCCATGGCTTCCACTAACGCGACCGTCAGCTCGTCAGTTCGTCAGTTCGTCGGCTTTCTGAGACAACTCACGGAGCGGCAGGTCCTCGGCCGTGAGGTTCTCAATATCACGCCAGTCGTGCTTCTCTGGCAGGATCAGCCAGTGTTGTTCGCCAGCCAGCCGCCGGTTCTTAATCGCAAACACGCCATCTTCCTGTGTCGGACTCGTCAGTAGAAAGGGGGGAATGAAGAGAAAAGGGAATATAAAAAAAAAAAAAAAAGAAAAAAGAAAAGAAATAACAAAAAAGCAGCTTGCCCACCGTACCTCGTAGATGACGTTCGGAAGCTCATCGCGGTGACAAAAAACACAGTGCTGCTGCTGTCGCTCGCTCCACTCCAGATTGTGCAGATAGTGCAGTGCTTTCCTGATAAAGTCCATCGTGTTCTTTACCAGGCCGACAATAAGGAGACTGAGACGAGGAAGGAGCGACTCATTTTTATGCCTGCCTGTTTGTGTAGCAAACTCAATGGCCTCCAGCCGCTGTGCTCAGCCTAGATGCCTATTACCTGCCCAATCTATTATTGGCTTGCGCCACATCTCCAGCCTTACGGACATATAGTGGCGCTTAATTGGGAAAGTCACGAGTTCTCCGTACAGCCGCCAGTTCTACAGCGTTGATTCATACGCATCTCTGTTCGTCATACCCTGTCCTGCAATACACCCTCCTTCTACTCGTCTTTGGCGCCCGCGCCGGCAAATTCCCGCTCCAGCATCTGCTGCAGCTGCGCCCACTGGCCCTTGAGCTTGCAGGCCGACGCCCAGTAGTTGCCCAGGGCGTCCTTGCCGAGGATGAAGAAGCCGTCGACCGGCTTGACGGGCCCGTGGTTCTCCTGCACGTACGACGGCCGACAGGGCGCCAGGCTGGCCAGGTCGGCCGGGTCGGTCAGGTCGGCCGTCGGCCGGGCCGGCGCAAAGTCAAGGTCGAACAGGCCGGCCTTGGACCAGTTGGAGAAGCCGATCTGGGTCATGTTGCCGTCGCCAAACACGACGACGGGCAGGCCGGTGCCGGCCTGGCGCACGAGCCGGTAGTAGGCCCGGTGCTGGGCCCGCGTACCCTGGCTGTTGATGGCGCGCCGCACCTCGCGGGCGAGCCAGCTGAGCGGCTGCCGGCGCACGTCGCCGGCCGTCACCAGCACGTTGCCCCAGCCGAACGCGTTGCCGACGTAGGGGCGTTGCTCGCTGGCGGGCGGCAGCAGCGCGCCACCGTCGTTGTCGCTGCCCTCAAACGCCTTGCGCAGCGACATGGCAATCGACCCCGACACCGTCCGGTCGGCCCGCCCGTCGGCCTGCAGCCGCACGACGCAGCGCATGATCCAGGCCGTCACCACGTCGTTCTCCGTCAAGAAGACAGCCGCCGCGTCAGTGCCGGCAGCCACGGCCTCAGCCCGCAGCTCAGCCACGGCCTGCTCGTACTGCGGCCGCCAGAACGAGGCCGGCACGCACAGCATGCCGTTGTCCTTGGCGCGCAGCAGCATGTCGACGCCGTAGCCCAGCCCCCACTGGATCATGCCGCCCAGCCCGGCCCGCCGCGACAGCAGGACGTGGTCTTCCTTCGTCTGGCCGTCCTTGCCGTCTTTGCCGTCCTTGTCGTCGTCGATGCTGGCCAGAGACGCAAACGGGTCCGTCGTGTAGGGCAGCGGCGTCAGCACGGTCTCGGGCTGGTCCCACAGCATGGCCTGCCAGCCCTCGACGACGTACTGCAGGCCGAGGGCGTCAAAGGCAACGTGCTGCCACTGCAGCACCGCCACCGTCTTGTCCGTAAACGAGTTCACCCGCAGGCCCAGAACCGGTCGGTCGACGCCGTCGGTGCCGAGATAGTCCTTGATGCCGCCAGGTTGGTAGCCCGGCGCCCAGGCCAGGTCCGCAAAGTCGTCCGGGTCGCTCACCACGGCCGGCACGCTGCTCGGCTGCGGCAGCCGGATGTTGCGGGCGCTCGCATAGGCCGCGACCGTGACCGCGTGGTCGACGTGGGCAAAGCTGATGGCCGGTCGGTCTTCGCCAAAGCTGGCCGGAATGTGCCACTCGATTTTGCCAGAGGCCTGGGAAGAGTGAGAAGAAGGAAGAAAGAAGGGGGGAAAAAAAGAAGAAAAGAGAGAAAAAAAAAAAAACCCCCCCCCCCCCCCCCGAAAACTCACATTCTTTCGCAGACGACCGCCCAACCTCTCCCATCCCGGCCGCTGCACCAGACCCTCGAGCGCACGTCGCAGCTTCAGCGGATCCAGCACGGCGTCAAACGTGAGTGATACGGCCATGTTGTTGCCCTGCACAAGCGGGCTGTCCTCGAAAAAGTGCAGAGGCACGACGCGATCGCCGGCCACCACCGCCACCGCCGGCTTGCTGCGTCCAAGCAGAAAGTCCATGTCTCGTAGTTCTGTATGGTACTCCGTATGTTGAAAGGAAAAGATGGAAAGACCGACCAGGCACTTCCGGTTGTCTTAGATCTTGGTCCAAGGTCGGGGACCCCAACAAGCATCCGCAGCTGACGTCGGCAGGCTGCCAGAGTTGCATCTTCTCCCTGTAGCTGCTTTAGCGAGGGAACACGATACCCGCCAAGAGACCGGGGGGGGGATGCGGCGAGAGGCTAACGCAGACCAGTGCGTGTCTGATACAACCATCCAAGTGACATCGGCCCGCCTCCGTCGACTGTTGGCCCTTATCGCAGCTTTAGCGAGGATAGCTTGTTCACGTGATCGCAGACGCTGTTCTCAAACTGACGATCACCCGACGATCGTTCCTGCTAACAGAGTAGACCAGCGGAGCCGTCTCATCGGGTCCGCCAAACGGCTGTTGGCTGCCTTTCGAGATTGCGTCGCTCGAGATTCGTCTCGCTTGCGTTTCTGTCTTTTGGCCCCCTTCCCCCCCAATGCGCCTGAACACGACCCGGCAGACAGCCTCATCCCACTCTGGTCGGCCGCTGGGCTGGAGCCTGTGGCATTCCCCCGCTTATCAGCACCCTTGGTTTCCCCGGCTGTTCTCCCCTGAAATCGGAAGAATCCTCCGTCAAACCTAGTCTAGATGTCACTCAAAATGCCCTTTCGAGCGCCCCACCAGGCCTACATCTGTTTCTCTATTCCCCTATTCATCTTCCGAGAAATCTCTGCATTTGGATCTAGCGGGATTTCCCCCTGGTCTAGCATGTTACGCGTACGACGAGTACGGGCTGGATACAATGCTTTCTGTACTCTGAATGGAAAAATGCATCTTTTCTTTTCAAGGGGTTTGCATGGGTATTCCAGGTCGTGCAGGCTGGCTGTTCCATATAACCGTGTTATCTGGCCATCGTTGCCATCGAGCTCCCATCCCCTCTCCGGTCATGTCGTCTCTATCCTGTATGTCGATATCATCGATTGCACCCGAGCAGTTTGACGGATAAGAGCCGCAGCCAGCGGCACATTTGGACAACACCATGTACAACTCGATCCAGGTTGGCACCGTCATCGCCTTTGTCGTCACCTACTTCTTTGCCTTTGTTCTCTTGGTCTTGCGCTATATCCAGGCCTTCCGCATTGTGCACAAGATCGAGCCGGATCTGGGTATGTCGATATACAACCTGCCGAAGCTGCCCTGCAGTCAAGACCATACCCGCTGATTGTCTCTAGTCATTCTCACCGTGTCCTGCGCCACTAGTTTCTACTACTTCATCACCCTCACCAAACGTCCGTTCTCCCGTCGTAACCTCCTGCTCATGTCCGCCTGCTGACGAGCCGCCTGTAGTGATGAGCCATGGCTGGGGCAGGCACTTTGGCACTTTGACAATGGCCGATCTCATGGCCTTTAACAATGTAAGAAAGCAGTGTGCCCCTGTTGCTTGCCTGTATCACCCTCCGACACCAGCCCAAGCTCACATCCCAGGATCTCCTGCCAAATACCGTCACCTACCTCGTCACGCCCGCCATCACCAAACTGGCCATGCTCGCCGTGCTCTTTCGTGTGAATCCGTCCTGGTTCTACCGAGGCGGCGTCATAGCCACCGCCGTCGCCACATTTGCCTACACCCTGGCCCTCTCCGTCATCGTCGGCGGGCCCTGCAACCCGCTCAAGACAGGCACCTCGGTGTGCCTCAAGAACGTGGCCCTCTCTCAGTCTGTGCTCAACATCGTCTCCGATTTTGCCGTCCTCATCCTGCCACTCCCCACCATCCACGGCTTGAATATGGGCTTCAAGCAGAAGCTCGTCATCGGTTCTGTCTTTGCCGTGGGATCGTTGTACGTTTCGTCCTCTGGCCCGTTTCCTTGCCTCTACGTTCCCGCGCATCTACTCACCTGCTGCCAGCGTCGTCGTATGCTCCATTGCCCGGCTGCCGTATGTCCTTGTGCTCGGAAAAAGCTCAGACGTTACCTACACCGAGGCCATTCTGGGCATCTGGTCCATTGTCGAGATCAACCTCGGCATCATCTGTGGCACGGCTATGCGCCTGAAGCCCTTCATCGTCACCTACCTGCCCAAGCTGGACCTCTTCAGCAAACGCTCGACCGACCGCTCCTACATGCCCTGGAAAGACGTGCACTCAAAGGCCGACAAGGGCCAGCACTCGTACCAGCTGCACAGCATCCAGCAGGGCAGCCGGGAGCCAGTACTCTCGGGCGCGTCCCAGGGCCGCAACATCCACGTCCACGAAGAGATCAAGGTCCAGGTGGAAACCGGCCACAGCCAGAGTCGGAGTCGGGGTCGGAGTCGGAGCCAGAGCGCTGATGACAGTAGCATCGAGCTGGTCTAGGCAGTTGGAAGAGTCCAATCGTCTTTGACAAGACATAGATCTAATGGTCCCTGCGAGAAGAGAAAGCCATTTATCGTATCTACCGAACTTGACAAATTTCCAACGTTGCCTGGATAGCATCCGACTTCCCGTCCTCCTGCCCACAGTCTTTTCAGAGGACGAGGTCGGCGCCTTTCTCGCGGAGGAAAGCTACCATCTCCACCCGACTTGCTTCTGAGCCCTGGCACGCGAGACACATAGGCGTAACCTTGGTCTTATCTCGTGCGTTTATATCGTCTCCAAAGCTTTGTATTTCCGGGCTGGCCATTGCACCAGCTTGCAGCAGGGCTCTTACCACCCCAAAGTGGCCATTTTCAGCAGCTTTGTGGATCGGCCGACGGTCTTCACCGTTGGGGGTGAGCTCCTTTTCAGCCCCTAGTGGGAGCAGGAGCTCGAAAATCTCGCAATGTCCGTGCTGGGCAGCGCTCCATAAGGGAGATGCACCATTCACGTCCCGCGGGTCTACACAGGCTTGATAATGCAGTAGCTTCTTTGCCACGCCGACATGGCCTCCTTCTGCAGCTTGGTGGATCGCAGTACGACGGGAGTCTCTGGTCATAGTATTCACATTCACCCCATGTGATAGAAGAAGGTCGATAATATCCAAGTGCCCTCCTTCAGCCGCAGCTAAGAGCGGTGTTGTACCATTGCCATCAGCCATATCGGCTGATTCTGGTGCGTGTTGCAGTAAATATTCTACAGCAGGGGTGTTTCCAGACTTGGCTGCTTGGACCATTGGTTGTCTGGTGTTGGATTGTTTGGTAGGAGATATGTCGATTGGATGATAACAATCTCCTGTGGTGCCCTCTTCGATGATGTTGAGGTTCAAGACGAAACAAGGATCCGCCGCATTGAACGCGTTTTGTTGTAGGTCTCCCGCTTGGCCCGTCTGGAAACTTATTCCCGCCGGTGGCATGTAAGAGGAAGTCTGATTGAATTAGTAGGAAACATCGCATGGGTACGGAGTACAATGCACTTCGATCTTACAAGTCCATTATAGATATCGGTAGCGGTATCTAACGAAAAATGGTCCAATTCGTCACTTTGCTGACCAAACGATTCCGAGACGTTGGTGATCAAAGGTCCGCTAGTATTCGGCTCGGTAGAGAAGCCAATCCTAGTCGTGGGCAATTGCAACTGCTGGAACAAAGCAACGTCGTCTGATATTTGAAACTCCGGTCTCATCATTTTCGGGGGCCTGTCTGAAGAGGTTTCAGTAAATGGAGACTTCAATAGTCCCCTACCGCGTCCTTACCGTCACGATCTTTGCTTGGCGAGGCGTTTGACCGTTTGTTTTTGGAAAATCCCCAAGATCTCAGTTTACTCGCGTATTGTTGCTGGCTGTAAAGGTCAGGAAACAAAGTCACCAGGTATCCAGAAGGAAAACTCACGATGCCTTGAAGTTATGATTTTCCTCCATAAAAACCATGACGTCTGTACGCGTGCGTTTCTCTTCTATGTATAGTCGCCTGATTTCTTCCTTGTACTGTTCCCATTTGGCGACAGGCATAGACGGTGTAGACGGCAGGCGTTTCGCCATGTTCGTTGAAGTCACCCTTACTCCGTAGTAACGAACTAATAAGGGCCCCCCCCCCGGTTTATATAGACGAGAAGTACGTACCCGTCCATCATATTTCGACAAGTCATATTCAATCATAACTTGTGCTTAAAGCCTTTGTTAACCGCAATAACAGAAAAGGGAAAAAAATGCCGCATTAAAATTTTGGCGTCAGGCATGGCTTATAAAAAAATGAAACTGAGGTGGACGAACCAATACTGTTCATCAGCCAGCGAATGTGGGTGCAAACATTTTCAGTATGTGAATTTTGGGCACCAAATATAGTATCGGACGCGGTGTTTTGGCGAGAGCGGCGGTACATTTATCTTGTCTTATGCAGCTTGGCTTTAAACATTAGCAATGAACAAATTAGCGATTAGCTTTTTGGAGAAAAATAAACAGACCTTACAAAATGTTTTCGGCGACGGCCAGTACTATCAGGCCACGACGACAGTCTAAACTTCTGCATTTTAGACGTGTAGAACATCAAAGTTTGCTACGAAATGCCCTGACTTAGAAAACAATTGCGAAAGGCCAAGTTTAGTGACTTAATCTCATTTGCCAGAGTCTCTATAATATAAGGGTGTCCGAATTCCAGTTCTAAGTCGCCAACTCCAACATCTCAGAGACACTGGCAACAATTCAACGATCATATTGAAGCCTCCTACATTTTAAGCAAACTGTTTTGCTGCGGTTACCAAATGGGGGCTTCTCAACTTACACCTCGTGGAAATAACTACGACGCCAGACCACGTAAGCGTCACCGCGATGCCAATTCAGATGGACTCGATAGGAAAGTCGGAGACAAACGCCAAAGGCCTAAACTTGAAAGCGACTTTGCAGGCTACCTTGTCCATTCCGGTACGATAGATGCAAACTCGGAAGTGCGTAAGTTGACTACTAATCAAAGCCGATAAATCTAGAGGACATCACGGTCACATTTGATGACGTGCACCTAAAGCAGTCGGTTATTGAAGCGCTCAGCTCCGTCACGATGCCGATAATTAATCCAAACGGGTTTACATTTGGGGTCCTCTCTATGGCTCGCACACCGGGTGTTCTTCTATACGGACCTCCAGGGACGGGAAAGTCTCTTCTCGTTAAGGCGCTTGCTAGGCATATAGGGGCTGCTATGATTACGTTAACAGACGCCGATGTGAGGTCCAAGTATGCAGGTGTAAGTGAGAAGAATATTCAGCGGGTCTTTGAGAACGCCCGAAAGCATCTTCCTTGCATAATCTTCATCGACGAGGCCGATTCGATATTTGCCTCCCGCATAGCAAACAACGGCTCGATGGGAGGCCATGACGGTTCTCTGAACCAATTTTTGACCGAGATGGACGGCGCCATGTCTGGCCCCGTGAAGTGTCCGGTGGTCATTGCTGCCACCGACAGACCCTTTGCCATGGATGAGGGAATTCTCCGTCGCCTCGGTGCGCGAATATTGGTCGATGTACCAGATGCAGCCGACCGCGAGCGCATCCTCAAAATCCACTTGAAGGACGAGCCTCTCTCTAATGACGTCGACATCTCTGAGCTTGCCCGGGCGACACCTAACTACACAGGCTCCGATCTGAAACACTTTGTTACAGCCGCAGCACGGCATGCCGAGATGGACAACATGAAGCAGATGGGGGTCAGCTTCGAATTCGGTGGCCAAAAACAGGCAGATTCGTCGCATACCTCATCCGTATCAGTCCCGGCTGATCGTTTAAGCCGACGCACTACTTGCCGGGCTCATTTTCTCCTTGCTAGAAACGAGATTCGCCCAGCACCAGAATCCGAGACGGTTTCGTTGATCCGGGAGTTCGACACTATACACGGCAGCATAGATACGAGCGGCTGTAATGTTCAAATTATCAACAAAGAGAAGCCTATTGTCACCATGTGAAAGATGTTTAAGCTTGTGGCCTATGGGAAAGTAACGGAAAATATCTACGAAGAACGTGTAAAAGGCGGAAGGCGGCAAGGGGAAGGGGAAGAGAGTTTGATCGAATAGCTACATAGACTCCACTTGAGTTCAAGGCCACTTCAATCCAGCAGATACATTGTTGCCGTGTCAGTGTTTTTTGTTCGTTACAAATTTCGGGTACTGAAAAGAAAGATTATTATTTATGAACCGCCAAAGTTCATACCTATGCGCTAATGGGCGTTAAATAATCAAGAACTAAAAATATTAGATGCTGGCGCCAGCAAGTGACAGAATCGGTGATAACCCTTGTAGTCCCGCATCTTACCTCCACGTTCTCCGCGGTGATAATGATCGCGCCAGCAGATGAGCATGATGTTCTGGAAAATTGGAGCATTGCAGTCGGCTTCGCGCTCAAATTCAGATGCAGAGGAGATGGTATTTGAATCAAACATATGAAGAGTAAATAAGTATAAGTAGCAAGACAACCCGTCCCCAGGACCTCAATCGTGTCACAATCCAACAGAGAATAAGACAGCCTTTGAGACAGACAACACTACGATGACGGCCTTTGGTTTTGATACGAAGGTGGACGAGGTCGCCAGCGCATTCAAAGATGTCATTCGCGGGAAAACAGGTCGGTTCCTTGGAGGCTATCGAACTCCGCTCTCCGAAACACCTGGAGGCTGACCTGTCCGTAGTCTTGATCACAGGATGCAGCCCCAATGGGCTCGGCTCAGAATCTGCCCATGCCATTGCCGCCCACGATCCGCGGCTGCTCATCCTCGCGGGCCGCTCCAGAGCGAAACTCGAGCAGACAGAAGCGGCCCTGAAACAGCAGTCGCCACGGGCCAGCGTGCGCCTCCTCGAGCTGGACCTTGCCAGCCTTGCCTCGGTGCGACAGGCGGCCGACGCGGTGAACCGTTACAGCGAGCACATTGGTGTGCTGGTCAACAACGCCGGCATCATGGCGACGCCCTTTTCCAAGACCGTCGACGGCCTCGAGTCGCAATTCGGCACCAATCATATCGGCCACTTCTTGTTCACGAACCTGATCATACAGAAGATCCTGGCCGCTGGAGACGGTGCCCGGATTGTCAATGTCAGCAGCCTGGGCCACCTGCTGGGGCCCGTCCGCTATGATGATCCCAACTTCGAGGTCGGTTGCTTTGGAAAACTCTGAGGTGTCCACAGGACTGACGCCAATCTTTGCGCCATGTAGAAGGGAGACTACGACAGGTGGGCAGCATACGGACAGAGCAAGACGGCCAACATCCTCTTCTCGGTAGCCCTCGCCGACAGGCTCCAGGCCAAAGGGCTGCTTTCGTTTAGCCTCGATCCTGGAGGTGGGTAATTTCCTACGACGTTGTGGACAATCAGTGTTGGGAGCTGACCGAGACGTTTAGCATCTGCCGAAACCGGAATCTCACGAGAGATAGAGCTGGATGAGCTGAGAGAGCTGGGTGAGTAAGCCCTTATCGGTTCTCGCGCTACATTATGGCTGACCACGAATGCAGACGGAATACTACCCGAGAAGAAGTTCAAGACGCTGGCTCAATGTGCGTCAACACACTTGGTTGCTGCTTTCGACCCTTCAATCAGAGGTGGGGACTCCTCCCTTTTCACTACAAATTTGGATGCGAGTGGCTAACAGGACAGACAACAACGGGGCCTACTTGGATGATTGCCAGATCGCCAAAGTGACGGCTCCCTGGGCTGTTGGAAGAGACAATGCTGATAAGCTGTGGGGTTTGAGCGAGTCCATTGTCGGGGAGCAGTTTCGCTACTGACCTTACAGCTTTATCCGATTGCAAGGCCAGACTTGTACAGAATGAGAGTTTTCGTGTCGGGTGTCTACATAGACCAAAGGCACGATACTTCTACATTAAGGTTGTCACGTAGATGCAGTTTAGAAGTTGCTTGTTAGTCTGCTAGAATAATAGCTAAGCTGAAAGGGCAGGAAATAGGACCTCGAGTCTGAGAATGACAAATACATCCCGTTAAGCCCAACCGATAAATTGCTTTTTATTATGCAACTTGAAATAGAAACAGAAGAGAGGGCCATGTGTGGAAATTCTCTCGCCGTCTTCTCCCTGTTGCACATGCCATGGTTTTGTTGCCTTTTGTCCCAAGTAAAAGCTTTCCATTCCATCTAAGCAAAAGCAGCCCGAGATATGGCTTGTTCATATCCCACCGTTCTGCATCCGACCCGAGCCTGACATGATTGTTGCTCCCTGCCAATCACGATAAAAAGAACCAGTAAAACAGAAAAGTTGGAATCGAAATACCCGTGCCAAAAGAAGGATGCGGAATGCATGCTGATTACGGATATAGGTATCGTCGTATGATATCATAAACGCTGGTGTCCTCGGACTGGAATGATGATGTTGGCCTTCATAACCAGCTGCCACAACATGGGCGCCGTGGCATCTCTCGAGACATTAGGTGCGGCTGCCTCGACTGCTTGCTTTCGTGGCGAGAAGAGCCGAGGGCCAGATAAAAAAGTGCAATATTGAAAAAAAAATCCATGAGCCGGAATATGACCGAAAACAAAAAACAAAAACAAAGAGCAAAGAAATAAAGGCCATTCTGTTTCCTGAAATTGAGCTGGCCTTGTCCATAGTGCGCGTATTGGGTCGGGTATGGCAGACCTCATTTCGCCATCGCATCAAACGGCCTGCGTCCCTAGACATGCGGCATCTGCTGTAACATCCATTGCTTTTGCGGTCGCTGTCGAGTCGTTGTCTTCAGACTCCAGCGAGCCCCCAGACGAGCCAGCGCTCACACTAGGAGGATTGGAGCTCTCGGGGGTCGTTGGTAAGCTTGCCAGAGACGGCGTTGACTCCTGGTCACCCGATAGCTGAAGCGAGGCCGGTGAAGTAGAATCGCCACCTGGTCGCTTGCCCGACGGCACCTGGCCGCTGGCACTGTTTCCCTTGGACGTCTCCTCCATCGCCGTGGCGAGACGCTCGATGGCGGCATTCTGTCGCCCTGTGCTCGATTGTCGCAGCACCAACAGTTGCGATGATAGTATCTCAACAAAGAGCTGGTGCTCATCGCCTTTTAGTTGCTTCAAGAGTTTCTCTGCAATTGACAAAAGGGCAGGGATCAGCTGTTGAACTTTCATAGGATCACAGGCGGGGAAGGCTCAACTTACGGATCACGTAGTTGCCGTACTGGTCTTTAATCATCTGCTGCAAGACCGGCTGCCCATCGGGGCCTATCCGGCTCAGCTCTTCTCGGATCCGCTGGCGGTCTGCGGCCGTGCCAAACTCGATGCACTTCTCGACGACATTGGATGCGAACTTGTTGTTGGACATGGTCACGAGCTGGTTGAGCACTCTGCTAATCACCTTTTCCCGATCCCTGGGCTTCCCAAATTGGATGACGTGCTGTGCCACGTAGTTCCCGTACTGGTCATTGATTAGGTCCATGGCGTTGTCGTGCAGCTCTGACAGGATGAGTTCCTTGTCTTCCTCTAGCCCGTGCTCGAGCATCCGTTGAATGACACGGCATCCGTAGTTGTGCGCTGACAGCTCCCTTACTCTGCCACGGAAGGCATCGATGATGAAGCCGATGTGCTCCCGGGGTACCAGCTCGACGACCTTCTGGATGACGTGGTTACCATTGGGGTCCTTGACGACTCGGATCACATCCATCTCCAGCTCCTTGGCCAAGACCACCTGTTGGTCGACGAGGATGTGCTGAAGAGCCTTCTGTACCACCCGGCAGGCATATGTCTGCGTCGACAGGTCCATTATCTTGCCCCTCATCTGTTCGGCCAGGTACTTTTTCTGCACCTGGCTGCCGTGCTCGAAGAATTTCTGAACCACGTAATTGCCAAAGACATCCTGCATCAACACGAGGGTATTCGCCGATATCTCACGGAACACATGCTCCTTCTCGTCGCTATTTGCCGTCTCCAGCTTGCTCTGAATGAAGCGGGACCCGTGTTGGTCGCCACTGAACTCAACAATATGATCGTAGATGTCCTTTTGCAAAATGTTAGCACAAACCCGGGCCCCTGCAGAAACAACAGTATGCGTCTATGCGTACCTTGAGTTCGAACCTCCGGCTCGTCCTGCTTGCACGATACTCGTCCAGTAGCGGGCTTCTGAAGGCATGGGCGGGATCCCTGTCGCGAGATACCTGTACGTTTGCGGGAATGAACGGGGTGCCCAGTGAATGGAGACCAAGCTGTGGGTTTGCTACAGGGGTTCGAAACGTGTTGAAGTTGGAGCCGAAGTTGTTTGGAAAAAGGCTGGTAGCTCCAGCAAACGGCTGTTGCGGAAACTGCTGCTGATAGAAAAGCTGCAGCTGCGAGTGCTGTAGTTGCTGCAGTTGTTCCTGAGTGAGGCTGTTAGGCGACGGACGAGGCAGCAGCCCCATGACACTATTAAAGCCATCGTGTAAGCCCGGCGCCCTTAGGTCGCGAGAGACAGGCCGACCCCATTGGTCAGTGCCATTAGCAGGAGCGCCGAAGCCTCGCTGACCTGTTCTTTGCCGGAATGGGTTGCCCACCGGAGTGACACCGCGATCGAGCCCGGCCAGGCCGCGAGCTGCTGCAATATTAGCCATCCTGAGAGGATCGGTGCCATCCCAGGTTTGAGAGACAGGATTGTATTCGAAGGGTGTCGATGCTGGGTATGTGCTGGCGAGACCAGCACCAATGTCTTGCCGATCCTCTGCATTTAGTGTCTGTCGCAGCATCAAATCTGCCAAGGCCAACGATACCGCGTCCTCCGATTGTGGCTGCCGTTGATGGGGCAGCTGGCTTGTGGAGGGTGCTGGTGAGGGGAAGGACGCCTGGGCTTGGAGAGATGGCCGATGAGCATGGCCATTGTGCGAGGATGGTGGCATGGAGCCAAAAGAACCGAGAGAAGCAATCGTGGTAGCAATTCCGGAATTGGTGGCACCTGGCACCGGTGCTGCCACAGATGTGGATATGGAAGAGCTAGAGCCGGTAGCTGTGGCGGTAGTGTTGCTGAACCCGTTTGTTAGATCTTGCTGTGGCCGTGGCTCTGTATCGAAGCCGAACGACGGGTAGGAAGATGCCACGCTGGCTTCGCCATCGACGTCGACTATCCCGTTACGCAGGGAGGACCGTGGGGGTGGGTATCGGAAAGGAGCGGCGTTGGAGTCTAGAGATGGACCAGCACCGGGCCGGGAAGGGGCGTAGCTGCCAGAGGAGGCTCTGACAGCAAGATAGGAGGCACTGGTGGCCGAGGGTGTGCGTTCGTGCAAGTGCTCGTGATATGTCTGCGACGACTCCCTCATATGTACTGGTGACGGGCTGGCCGAGGGTTTCCGAGAGGATGCGTTGTCGGTATTGTTCCAGGACCTGGTCGTACGTGCACCTGGGTGTGGCCAGACAGCCGATGCGTCTGGAAAGGCGTTCGCGGCATCGGAGCTACTTGAGAAAGCTTCATCGTGACCTAGACGCAGGGACAGATGGAACGAGGTCGTTAGCCTCAAGACTTTGGCGTAATGGGATGCAATGTGGAGGTAGTGTTCGCCAATCGACCATTGTTCTTCCTCTTCTATCGGTTCTCCATCTGGAGTGCAGAAAAGTAGTACTCACCTGAGTGACCTGTTTGCGAATCGCGGTTGGCGAACGGCGAGGGGATGTGTGCTGCCCAGAGGCTTCCCGTGTTTGGCTGGCTCCAGTTCGAAGAGAAGTTGTTTCGTTGCTGCGACGGTGCCGACGACGACGAGACGTCTCTCGAATTGGCCGTCCCGTAGGATGTAAACCGGGAAGACTGAGCCTGGTTAGCGCAAACGAGGTCAGCAACAATCATTGTATTGGTGAGGCTCAAGGGAGAAGACGGTCAAAGTAGGCTGAAGAGGTCCTGATTGACATGAAGGACGTCCAGGCAAGCCTGAGGCGGGCAACTGCGTGATGGTTTGGACCTGAAGAAAGCAATAGGCGACAGGAAAATGAGGATGCTCACCGTCATTGCCGCTGAATACGAGGTTGAACCTGCGTTACAGCGTTCGATAAAGAAGTCCCGCCGATAGTGTAGGGGGGACAAAAAGGCTGCGAGGGAAGCGAAAGGAGCAGTGGAGAAGAAAAGGTACTGTGACCAGCTGGGCGCAAAGCTGGGGGGGAAAGTAGTGCAGGCCCAGAGAGAGCGACAGTGATAAAAGGGAAGATGGGAATAGATAAGAAGGATAAAAAAGGTATATACGCAAATAAAAGATAATATCCGAGTGCGGTGAGGGAAGGAAAGAAAGAAAGAAAGAAAAAGTAGCAAGAAGACCTTGCTTGGGGGAAGGGGGGCGTGAGCGTGTGGGCAAAGCGAGACGAGGCTCCCTTTTTGTTGCGATGGATGTTGGTTGTGAGAATTGGGTTTTTTAAGTTAATTATGGGGTTGAGAATTGAAGTGGAGCAGAAGACTTGGGGCAGTTGCAGCTAGGCTGGACCCAGGTGCTTCTTGCAAACAGGAGTGGCTGCCTGGCAGCCTGAAGGTGCAGTGGACAGGCGAACAAGGAGGAGTGGTAGTGGTTGGTCGACTCCGACTCCGAGTTCTTTGGTGCCGAGTAGCGCGACTCAGCGACCTGACGAGGTGTTAGAAGTGTGAGATTACCGGTGGTGCAGGGCACTTGCGGCAATTATAGCGTGGTATAGCGTGGCGCACGGTGGCCGTAGCGCAGGAAAGAGGGGTATAGATTCGCTGAGATTGGTGCGCACTACTCCGAATCCCGATGGTAAGGCTGTTCAATGTCGACGGGAGGGGGAGGGGGGGTTGAGGGCCGCCCCCGTAAAGTAAGACACGAGAACAAGTCCAAGGCGGTCTTTGGCACAGACCAAGTGGTGAGAGATGGGAGGGCAGCGCAGATTGAGGAATATGCTCTGTCAGAATGAAGAGGTTCAGACGGTCAGCTGGCTGGCCAGGTGAACAATATATGTGCAACGTATGGACGGACAATGGTAGAGCAACGAAGAAGGGAGAATTGCGCAGACGTGGCAGGAGGAAAGCCGGTCGCCACAGCCGAGCGTCGACGAGACTGTACCGTGTTGAAGAAGGTATTAGCCAGATGGCGATGCGACCAAAACGCAATAGGCGAGCATATCGCGGCCCTGGAGGTCGCCTGAGTTGGAGATGGGGCCTGCGAAGCTAGTTCCCGCAGGCAAAGACAGCGAACGCCCTAGGACCCAAGACGGGGCGAAGATGGGTAGTCGTGTAATATGCGACGGGGTGGCCAGAAAGGACGTGGGAGGTGTCGGTTGGGCCGTCTTGGTTGATCGTGTGATTTCGCAAGGGTGTGTTCTCTGGGACCAGCGGGTTTGGGTCCGAGGAAGGAAGGAAAGCCAACGGGTGGTAAAAGGACAGCCTCGGGGTTTGGTATTGTCTGTGATGGTGTTGCATTATCAGAACCTTTCCGCATATGAGTGAGGCGGCAGGCGGAGCAGCTGCTAAAAGTGGCGAGTAATTGAGATCGTCCCAGCGCCCTGGAAAAGGACGGGCGGGATGCTAAAAAGAGGCCGTTACAAAGAGCGGGACGATCAGTTTTGCAAGATAGAATTGGCCACTGTGACCTGCATTACAGGGCCACAGTCCGCTAATTTCGCACGGGATGACTAAGGTCTGCTAACATAATAATGAGTATGCCATTACACACTGACTGAAATTCCGTCGAGCATGGCACAATGCCTTTCACTGTTTCCCCCCTTTCATGTCCCCTCTTCATACCCATTTTTCCTGTCTGAGGGGCGTGGCCATGTCAAACAAGTGCTCACTGTTTCGCAATCCAGCCACATGTCTAACATGCTCAGCTGTTCGTAGTTCTGAGAGAGACCAGAGGTCTAAGTTTGAGAGCGTAGCCATCATGCTCACCGGCAGAGCAATGCCTGTGGGCTTCTCGGCTTGTCGTCAGATACCACACAGCCGCAGCAGTGCATGGGACAGATGACGGGACTTTCGTATCTTGTGTGCGGAGGACTCCATGACTCGTCTGACCACCTCACATTCATTGGCTTGCCAGCTCAGCCATTGACCAGGCGAGTGAGATACACCGACACAGCCAAGAGACGGGACAATGTTTTCTAGGAGGGTACGATCCGCCTTTTTCGACTCGGGCTCTTTGGATAGCACAACCGGTCTGGCTGGCATCCCGCGTTTCGCTATCTTCCATGGAGTGGCCGTTTGTACAGATTAGTGCTACGGTCTCTCACCTCAGTGTGCATACCACCACCCTAGTTGCTCGTGGCGCCGTGATACTACGTGGTCGAGTGCCGAAACGGTCTTAGTACCCGAGAAGCCGTAGCCAGTTGCATGCCAATTCGGCACGGCAGGGACAGGGCAGGACGTGCCGATGAGTACGTGTGTATGAGTACGGAGTACGGAAAGAATGTCAAGCTCGTCGCAAAGTCACCTAGGACAGGGGGGGAGGGGGGAAGGGGGGGAGACGGGCGACACGACGCTGCCAACCGGCAGGAACACTGTCATTTTCCCCGAGCAAACTTTCCGGTCTGTGCTGGGCAAAAGAGCACATTGCGGAATCTCGTAGGAGCATGCAAAAGGGCGCGTGGTGTCGACTTGGCTACATCGCTACCAATATCTGAGCGGGGATACGAGTCGTTGAAGATATCGCAGAAGCTTTAGGCGCTCTCTCTGTCGTGTGATCAGTCTTCGCCAGTTTTTGTGCGATGTAGTCACGGCCTGCTGTACGACTGCATCAGAACAGCAACACTGACTCTCCCCGTGTATCCCTTGTCAAGAGCAGGTTTAAGAGAGCAGAGAGGAGGAATCATCTATTGTTGGCCAACTATGTGGAAAAGCGTCAAGCGCATGACTGCTACCCATCGACAAAGGCACTGACCCCTTCCATCCAAGAAGCATTGCGCCTGTATTCCGGGGCAGCCGACTAAGAAAAGGGGGCCTAACAAGGTAACAGGCGCATGAAAATTGGATGCAATGCAAAGAGCTACATGCATATATCCCGTGATGGTTTCCACCTTGCTATGGCTACTCCGTACTCCGTAGGCAGGCAGAAGGAGGAGGTACGGAGTAAGGAGCAGATCCACGTAGTCGACCGTTCGGTGGGCCCTTCTCCGCTTCTGCCTGCAAGATCTCTTGCCTGTGAAATTTGTGAGAGGTCCTGTGCCTGTTTCTGCATGCGGCCTGCTGCGCGCTTTTCTAGCTCGCTTGTTGGAAGGACTGGTGAGACGCGGCAGACAGGAACAAGCTTCGCCTACGTCTCTTGTAGCGAAGTGACTGTGTCCGTCTGACTTGCAAGTGCAGAAGAGATACCGTGCAATAGCGCATACGCCATTCGGCTAGTACTCTGTACGGTGTGAGGGACGCAACCGTGACAGGTCCCATTTTCTGTAGGCGAAGGTGGGGAGGCTGAAACAAGGGAAGTCAAACCGAGCGTACTCCGTATCTGAGGGTGGATGGGAAATAAGAAGAGAGCAGAACAGAGGCTGAAACAGGACGAAATGTCCTGATCGGGCGGTCGCTTTTCCTTTCCGGTCTTTTCTTTTTTCCTCTTTCTTTTCTTTCTTTCTTCCCTTTGTTTTTCTTTTCCTTTTCCGCGGGAGGAGCAGAGACGGGTGGGTCGCTTCTCGGGCTTCGAGCAAGGGACGAGACAACGATTAGACAGACAGCTAAGATACGGAGTACGGAGTACGGGGTAGACAAACAAACAAACAAACAAACAGACTGGCAAACAAAACAAAAGAGCTGAGCCACAATATGAGCCGGAGTTTTGAGCAGATGCGGTGAGCGAGCACGCGCCATCTTGCGGCAATGTCGCAACGAATGAGCCTCTAACACGATTGTCTATCCAGCCGGAGCAGCCGTGTGGTTGCAAACCATGTTCATCTGACGACTTCTCTATCCCATGGATCCGCTGGAGAGGAAGGGAGGCGTATCGCCCAGTCGTGAGCCGCACGGCCATTTAAACGGATTCAAATTGCACCCCGCTCTGGAGATTGTTCCTGGCCGCTGATTGGCGCCAGCTGCCCGCAGTGCCCCAATACCCCTGGCGATTGTTGTATCGGTCGAGGCAGCACGAGTTAGGTTTTCGACCAACAGTGGGCTAGACCCCATTCTGGCAAAGGCTCTCTTCCTAATTTCTGCAAGGTGTGATTCTAGGGGGCTCCCCGAAGCGCTTGGCCTTCCTCTCTTCATCCATTCTTTTCCCTCGCGGTTCCCCCCCTTTGTCCCCTTCCACTCCTTCCTTCTTTCTTCCCCCAGGTATCGACGAAGGGTTTGCGCTCGCTTTCAAACAAGTCCCTTTCCTACCCTCACACTCTTTCCATACCTAGTTTGTTTTTGGACGACTATCGACACTCTTTTTGTTTTATTCTTGGATCTCGGCCTCACTCGTTTCTAGCCGAATCCGTCCAGTCTTTCGTTTATCCTTCTTCACGACCTTTTACTCCTTCCGCGGCTTGCGTTAACTCGAAAGGATACGACCACGTTAAACATCACTTTGTTAACTTGTAAGTGAAACAGGCTGTTTCCCCTCAGCTCAACACGTTGGAATGCACTGGTCTGGAGGGGGAAGAACGGAGGTTGGCCGCTGTTTATATGGCCATGCCGCCACCCGGACGGTGGCCTTTCGTGGCCGCATAAGCTGGATGCTGAATACGACATGTGCTGACCAGTCGTCTCTTCCATCAGCGCAGGTCGCCTTTCGCTATTCCAGCCAATTCGAGTTATAAATCTTTGTCGTGTTTACCCGAGTCGACGACCCCTCCTGGTTCTCTCGCCCCTACCACCACAATCACCTACCTTCGTTTTCACACCCGTTCGACACCATGCAGTTTTTCAACGATGTCATGACCCGCAGCAAGCTCGCTGTCCGGTCCGTGGTCGACACGAGCGAGAGCAGCTCGGACGAGTCAACCATCACGGCCCTGATCATACTACTGAGCATCATCTTTGCCGGCCTTCTCCTGTGCTCGACCCTGGTCGTGATCCGGAGGATGAAGCGGCAGCAGAAGCTGCGCGAGATGACGCTGCCGCAGTACAATGCTACGCCGAGCAACAAGTCTCACGGCCTCACGATCCAGACCACCAACGCCAACGGCGATTCATCCCTGCTCGTGTTCAGCAAGGACGGCCAGCCGATGCTGGCAAACCCGCAGTCGCCGCCGTACTCGCCCGACAACGTGCCGGAGATCCGTATCACGTTCCCCGACGAGCAGGACGAGATGGGCCGCAGCAAGAGCGGCCGGGTGGTTGTCGTGCGCGTTGGCGAGACGTCGATCGGAATGGAGCCGGTCTCGGAGGACGAGGAGCAGCTGCCGGCATACGAGAAGGAGAGCAAGGGCCAGTTCTACTCGATCAACATTGACAGCATCGGTGGGCTGAAGGAGAAGGGCGACCACTCCAGCTTCCACTAAACTGCCACCGTTTGTTCTCCCTCCCCCTTGGGAGCCGCCGCTCGCTTCCCCGACGGTCCTTCTTTTCTTTTCTTCAACTTCATACCCTTTTGTATTCTTTATATTCCGGATCTCTTATCCTGTTGGGAAAGCAAGGATAGAGGGGAGGCTGTTGTGGCACAGCGCTGCCAAACGGCGCGTGAGACAGCAGCCGACACGGCTGGCACGATACGAAAAGAAAACGAACAACAAGATACCGGTGTCCCTTCACACCACGGCTGTCTTCAAAGCAAAGCCTAACAAACCCATTAGAGATGGTTCTCTGTTTCTGGGCGGCATGCACCAGACCAGCCGTGACTAGGCAGCGCAGGCTGACGGACGATTGACAGCGGCCGACAGCCTCCTTTGTCTATGCGGCATGACGGCGCGTGCTGCCCAGCCTGTATAGTTTCTGTGTACATAATTGTATATTCTACTATCGCATTAATGCTGATGCATCGCTACCGAGTGTAGCGACTTCCGCACAGCAGAGTTCTTTCTCTCAACGCAGCGTACGAGTATGAGTCGGCCTTGAAATAGAAACGTGATAAAAGCGTGCGGATGGTCGTGTCTCATTTATTAGCAACCGTGCATTCCACCCATCATGATGTTATGGGTGGTTGCGGGTAAGGGGGCCAGCATTCTCCGGACGAATCGAATGGCAGTGGTTATTTTTGTACGCACTGTCCCTCCTTTTGATTGTTAGTTTTCAGCGGGACTGATGTAGTGGGGCCGCCCCTCCCGAGCAATTGAGGTTGCTCTTTCTGTCCTAAAGCTTAGCTGTCCCGTACTTATGTATGGAACAGCCTCAAGTTTCCTGTCGAGGTTTTTTTCTTGGTCCGGTTCTTGCTTTCTTTTGGCATCACAGCGCGGTCGTCCGCCACATTGCTCACCACAGCCTCTTGGTGAATATGGCCATGCTGCCGATTGCTGCGGTCCCGTTTAGATCAAGTGGCTATTATTAGTATTGCTTCGTTCTAATTCGCACCGTCATCGGAGTACCTGTTTCTCTTCTTGGGGCGTTTACTACGCATAATATTTCCAATACCGCAGGGTCTACTGCATTTTTTCCATACATTCCGGGTCGGCTGCCCGCAATGGCGTCTCCTTCACAGCGGAAGAAGCCGGGGCCGAGCGAGTACAAGACGATTGCGGCACAATTTGCAGCAGCAAAGCGTGCCAAGGAGATCAACGATGCGTTGCGAGCACAAAAGGACGTGCGGCCGGAGCAGGCGGCGGCCAGCGCGATGGAGAAGCACCGGATAGCCCGCGAGCAGAGCCGCAAGGCGGCGTACGAGCGGCGCTGGCTCTGGACGGTGGGTTTTTGGCTGTGGCTGCTGGCGATACACGCGACGGGCATCTTTTACTTCACGTCGGGCTTCCTTCTGACGCGGCTGGTGCTGGACGAGAAGTCGAGCTGTGCGGTCAACCCGCTGCAGGCGGCACCGGGCAGCTCGGCCAGCTCCGGCTGCTGGCATCCCAAGACGTTTGACCGAGCGGTGATCATCCTGATCGATGCGCTGCGGTACGACTTCACGGTGCCGGTCAACGACAGCGCGGTGTTCCACAACGCCTTCCCGTTCCTGTACGAGACGGCGGTGGCACAGCCGTCGAACGCGTTCCTGCGGCCATTTATTGCCGATCCGCCGACGGCGACGCTGCAGCGGCTCAAGGGCCTCACGACGGGCACGCTGCCGACGTTCATCGACATCGGGTCAAACTTTGCGGGCACGGCAATCGAGGAGGACAACCTGCTGGCACAGCTGCGGGCGGTGGACAAGAAGATTGCGCACCTGGGCGACGACACCTGGACGGCCCTCTTCCCGGGCTACTTTGAGGCCAACATCAGCCACGCGTACGACAGCTTCAACGTGCGGGACCTGCACACGGTGGACAACGGGGTGATGGAGCACATCTTCCCGCTGCTGGAGGCGGGCTCGCGGCGGTCGAAGAAGACGTCGCCGTGGGACCTGCTTATCGGGCACTGTCTGGGGGTGGACCACGCCGGCCATCGGTACGGGCCAGCACACGCGGCGATGCGCGAGAAGCTGCAGGAGATGGACGAGTTTGTGCGGCGGGTGGCGGGATCGATTGACGACGACACGCTGCTGGTGGTGATGGGCGACCACGGGATGGACAGCAAGGGCGACCACGGCGGCGAGAGCGACGACGAGGTGGAGGCGGCGCTCTGGATGTATGCGCGGCGGCCGCTCTTTGGGCGGACGAAGGCAGCCTTTGCAATGCCGCCGCTGACGGCCAAGGAGCGGCCGGTCAACCAGATCGACCTGGTGCCGACGCTGGCGCTCCTCCTGGGCATTCCGATCCCGTACAACAACCTGGGCTTCCCGATCGAAGAGGCGTTTATCGGAAGCGCCGGCAAGGACTGGGCGAACCTGGCGACGGTGGCCGAGATCACGGCTGCCGGCATCCACCGGTACCAGTCGTCGTATTTCAACGTGCGCAGCGCAGAGCCAGGCGCAGGCCCGTCGTTGTCGGCGTCCAAGATCCTCTCACCGCCGGTGGTGACGCGTCCGGACCGCAGCGTGTCGGCTGCGTCAGCACAACAGGCAATGGCAGAGGCGTTTGCAGCGCTGTCCGAGTACCAGGTGGCGACGCTGCGGATCTGCAAGGACCTGTGGGCACGATTCGACGTCGGCAGCATGGTGTTTGGAATTGCGATCTCGGCGGCAGGCGTGGCGATACTGCTGCTGTACGCATCGCGCAGCGTGGACGGCTCGGTGGAGGACGAAGACATTGCGCTGGTGGAAGACGCGACATTGGACCAGGCCGAGGCGATGCTGGAGATGCAAGGCGAGCTGATGCCGGTGACGACGACAGGCGGCCGCAGCAAGGACGCAGCAACCAGGGCGGAGAGGGACGAGGCGAGAGCGCTGCAGCAGCAACAGGAGCTGCACCGGTTGCTGGTGCTGGCAGCAGTGATGGCGGGCGTGCCGACGTTTGTGGTCAGCACAGCCTGGACGCTGGTCGGGTCGCAGCCGTGGTACAGCGGAGTGGGCTATGCGGCCATGGCGAGCATCGGAGCGGTGGCAGCACGGCTGCTGGGAGTGGGCAGACGCAGCGTGGGCCGACTGGTGCCGAGCAGCACCTGGGGGTGGATGGCGGTGGTGTTTACGGTGGCACAGTCTGTGGGCTTTGCGTCCAACTCGTTCACCGTGTGGGAAGACTCAATCCTGCTCTATTTCCTGGCGACATTCGGACTGGTGGCGGCACTGCAGGCGACGCGACTGGCAACGGCCGGCGAGCGGGTGCTGGGCGTGTACCATGCAGCGGTGTTTGTGCTGCTGGGACGTGTGGCCTCGCTGTCAAAGATGTGCCGGGAAGAGCAGATGCCGTACTGCTCATCGACATACTACGGGTCGGCATCGTCGTCGACATCGGCGCCATGGCAGCTGGGGATCCTGTTTGCGGTGTTCCTGGTGGTGCCATCGGTGGTGCGGTCGTTTTACGTGCCGACACGGTCATACGAGGGCCTGGCGCCGGTATGGATCGGGGTAGTGTTCCGGGGCGGGCTGCTGATGGCGGCACTGCACTGGACGCTGGACGCGGTCGAGAGGGGCAGCTGGCTGCGGACGCTGGTGCCGGAGAGGCTGCTGGCGGCGGGCGTGGCCAAGGCGGCCTCGGTGTACCTGGCCCAGATGGTGTTGGGGCTGGCCGTGGTGGCGGGCTCGGTGGCGTTTGCATGGGCAGGGCCATGCGTCTCGGTGACGGCAATGGCACGACCGGGAACGAACCAGGCGCAGGTGGCGGTGCTGGGCTATGCCAACGCGCATGGGGCGCGGTATCTGCTGCTGGTGGCCAACGTGCTGATGGCGGCGGTGCAGGTATCGATGCCGATGGGCGGGGGGGCGCTATCGCTGATGCTGTGGCAGGTGCTGTCGCTGCTGGAGCTGCTGGACCTGCTGCGGACGGGGGCCCGACGAGAGGGGGGGCCGGACGAGGAGCTGGACGAGGCGGCAGCCGAAGCGGCAGCCGAGGCGGCGGCGATGGAGCAGAGCGCGGGCTCGACGACGGCGGCGACGACGACGGGATCCTCGGTGGCGGTGATCGGGCCGGTGGTGCTGGCGATGCTGGCAAACCTGCACTTTTTTGCGACCGGCCACCAGGCGACGCTGAGCAGCATCCAGTGGGACAGCGCGTTCATCGCGCTGCCGACGCTGCGATACCCCTGGGCGCCGCTGCTGGTGGTGGCCAACACGTGTGCGGCGCACCTGCTCGCCGTCGCTGCCGTGCCGCTGCTCGTGCTCTGGAAGACGGGCCCGCGACGGCGCGGCGGGCTGCTCTCGCCGACCAGCCGCGCGCTCGCCGGGTTCACGGCCTACTTTGCCGTCGAGGCGCTCGCCACCATGGCCTGGGCCGCCCACCTGCGGCGGCACCTGATGCTGTACCGCGTGTTCAGCCCGCGGTTCATGCTGGCGGCCGGGGTGCTGCTGCTGGTGGACGTGGCCGGGCTGGTGCTGGCGCTGCCGGGACTGCGGTCGAACACGATGGCGGTCAGCGAGGTGTTTGGCTGGCTGGATGATTATTAGGGGTTGGGGAGGGGGGGAGGAGAGGAGAAGGAGGGAAGAGGAGAGGAGGGGAGAAGACGATAAGACGAGAAGACGAGAAGAGAGCAGGTAGAGAGTACGGAGTAACAGGACTACTGAATGCTCCAAAGCAGACGAAACTGTGAGAATACGGCTCGTTTTACGTGTACATACATATTATGTACATATACTCTGCAGTTCCCCGTATATATGCCCGTAACAGCAAAGGAAAGGAGGAAGAGGAGAGGAGGAGAGAAAAGAAAGCAGGTAGTGATATGACTATTAGATGCTTAAGATGACACTAACATACAGAGACGAAACTGTAAACTCGTCTAGACTTTCGTGTAAATAATCTTATGTACATACATACTCTGCCATCCTGTATATATAATCTGTACATATACCCGTAATGGTAAATAGAGGAGGAAGAGGGGAGGAGGAGGAAAGAAGAGAGTAGGTAGAGAGTAACACACTGAATGATGCTCTGAGATAATACTAGGACAAAACTGTTCGAAACTCGTCTGGACTTTCGTGTATATACAACCATATGTACACGCCCGTACGGAGTACATAAGATACATTCCCGTAACCAACTAGGGATCCCACCAACTAGCCCAACATTAGTCAGCCGGCAACCCCACTTACCGCCTTTAGCCTGTAGCCTGTTATGTATTGTAGATCATGTTACAATGAGGCCAACTTGCGAGGCACACACCGTGGAGGGCTCTGCCGGCAGACCAACGATGGCGACACCGACAGTGGGACAATACGGACGGCCGGGGACGCGGACGTCGGGGTCGTTTTCGGCGGGGTCGGCGGCGAGCCGCGGCCACGGGCGCAGTACCCGCCACACGCTCCTCCTCTGCTTCGTGCACGGCTTCAAGGGCAACGCGGACACGTTTGGGCCGCGGTCGCGGTTCGCGCACGAGCTGGCGCGGCGGCTGGCCGTGTCGCTGCCGCGCGTCGACGTGCGCGTGGCCGTCTACCCGCCGTACCAGACGCGCGGCGACCTGGCGGCGACGGTGGTGCGCGTGCGCGAGTGGCTGACCGAGACCGTCATCGACCTCGAGGTGGCCGCGGGCACGGCCAGCCCGACGGTGGACCCATCGGTGCGCTGCGTGCTGATCGGCCACTCGATGGGCGGCATCGTGTCGGCGGACGTGCTGCTGTCGGTGGTGGGAGACCGGCGGGTGGCGGACGGAAACACGGACAGAAAAACCAAGACAGAGCTCAGCGGCCTCATGTTCCCCTACGTGCAGGCCGTGCTCGGCTTCGACACACCGTACCTCGGGATCGCGCCCGGCGTCGTGGCCCACGGCGCCCAGGACCGCTACACGGCCACGACGGCAGCTATTGCGCAGATCAGCAGCCTGGCCGAGGCACTGCTCGGAAAGACCGGAGGGGGCGAGCAGGCGCCGACGACGGGGATCACCAGGACGGGGACGTGGAGTGGAAGTGGGAGTGCGAGTGCGAGTGGAACTGGGACTGGGACTGGGACTGGGACGCCAACACGCAGTCGGACGGCAAGAACTGCCTCCGTCTCCTCGCCCTCTCCCTCCTCCTCTCCCTCCTCCTCCTCTCCCTCCTCCTCCCCCTCCACCTCCTCCGCCTGGGGCTGGGGCAAGATCGCCCTCGTCGCCGGCGCCAGCGCCCTCGCCAGCGGAGCCGCCGCCGCCGTGGCCTATCGCAACCGCGACCACCTGACCGAGGGCTGGTCCTGGGTCTCGTCGCACCTCGAGTTCGTCGGCTGCCTCGCCCGCGGCGAAGACCTGCGCCGCCGCATCGCCCGCGTCCACCAGGCCCACTGCCAGCTCGGCGTCGGCTTCGGCAACCTCTACACCCGCCTCGGCCGCGCCGCCCCGTCCAAGCAGACCCAGACCGCCGCCGGCGTCAACGAGCTGTTCCTGCTGCCGTCCGAGCGCACCTTTTGCGTCCTGCCCAGCCGCGAGCCCGCCGGCGACTGGCGCGAGGCCATCAACGACGCCGCCACCGACGAGACTGGTGCCCACATGAGTAGGTTTTAGAGGGGGGGGGTTGTTTTCTTTCTCCCTCTTTCTTTCGTTCTTTTTTTTTCCTTTTTTTTTTTCCTTCCCCCCACTCTTTCTTCTCTTCCTTCTTCCCTTCCTCCCGCTGACAACCAGGCATGTTTACCCCCGCCGAGAACCCAAACTACGACCGCCTGCTCGCCGACGCCTGCGACATGATCTCCCTCTGGACCCGCGGCTCCCAGTGGTACGAGACCAGTATCATCAAAAAGGCACCGGCGCCATGAGCCCTACGTTGCTTTTGCGACCATCACACACCAAATCGTCTTTCTTCTAATATTCTATTTTTCCTTGCCAATCACAATATCGATACAGTGTCGTGTGGCTCCAGTATGCCTGCTTCTGCCCGATTGCCAATGTTCAAGTCATGTGTCTCCCAGCCCTCCCAGCCCTACTAGCCCTTCCTTTCTTTCCCGCCTGTTTTCCCGCCACCTCCTACTGGGCCTTTGCCTCTGCCTTGAGCCGACGCAGCACCTTGCGCCTCTGGGCCAGCATGTGCGTGTACAGGATGTAGGACCCGGGCACGTACACGGCCAGCACAGCGTAGAGCGCGGCCGGGTACAGCGGGTGCATAGCGGCGGCCGCGCTGGGCGTCGTGGCGGCCAGGTAGACGAGCCGCACCTCGGAGCTGATGCCGACCGGATACAGCACCAAGAACGTGCTGTAGCGCAGGGCCGTGAACCAGGACGGCGGCGGCCGCTCGGGCCCGCGTGCGAGGCTGAGGGCAAAGTAGGAGTAGCGGATCACCTCTGTCAGGCTCCAGGCCAGCACCATGGACGTGTAGAACAGGCTCGACGTCGTCTCGGCCGGAAACGGGTACACGATCGCCCACACGAGCAGCAGCCGGCTGGCCACCTGCATGGCCGTGGTGAACAGGGGCGCGCGAACTATGCCTGCGAGGCTGTCAGTCATTGTCATTGCCATTGTCACCGTCCGTGTCATCCGGGCCCATACCCAGAACCGAGTGCACCACCTCTAGCAGAGCAATGGTCTGCGTGCACCGCAGAAAGTCGTCGACCACAATCGGCACAAAGGCCGGCCCGCGCAGAGCCGCCACGATGGCCGTGCGGCCCAGCACCGTCGTCCACAGGATGGCCGAGATGAAGTTGTACGCCGTCAGGTAGAGCCCCTTGGCCTGGGATGCCGGCACGGCACCGGTGCCGGGGATCGCCTTCTGCTTGGCAGGTCCCAACGAGGAGGCCGAGGCCGTCTTCTTCGTCGCGGACACGGCCATGATGCTTTCGGCTGCGATTGCAAACGAATTGGCTCTCGGACACGGATAAGGATGCTGCTTCTAGGGGTGCAGAGGTCGGCGGCGGTGGATCGTCAATCTGCCGGTTGTTGGGGACGAAACGAAGATGCAAAAATGGACGAGACGGCGGCTCGCTCTTGGCACGAATTGGCTTTTGGCTGAGCTGGTGTGGGTCTTTCCCGCAAAAGACGTTGGGGATTATAGTGGGGGCATAGGGGGAATCAGAATCGTTCCAGGCATCGCTTCCAGGCTTGTATTCATCAACTCGTACATGATTACGGAGTAGAACTACCGGCTTTACAGTCTATGCTACATCTTTCCACACGAACTCCTCATTGCCAAATCATCAGGCCGTCAAACGAATCAAGGCGTCCCCCAACGTAATACAGATTAATAAACGATTGGGAGATCAACGACGGAGCCAGCCAGCTGGAGAATGATAAAGGAAATCCCCGAGTCCCAACACTGCAAAGTGCACGTGTGGACATCTCATGCACTGGCTGCGCCGTCACTAGTCGCGCCGACGGAACGGGGTCGACCAGCCGCTGAATAGCCACTCGTTCGAGTGCCGCCCGCACGTCGTGTAGACGTTGACGTTCTTGGTTGCGCTCGCGTTCTTGTCGGTCGCCGACTTGGTCGACACCGTCGACGAAGCAGAGTCCGACGACATGAGCGTGGACAACGGCGACAGGGGGGTTCCGGTGCTGCTACCGCTAGCAAACACTCGGTAGTCGTCCGTGTACGGATACCCGTCCTGCACCGGGTCAGGCTCTGCGTGCCCAGCGTTGCTGTCGCCCATGGTAGTGGTTGCCGATATTGTGGCAGTGCTGGCGTATGAGTACGAAACCGGACGCAGGCTGCGTGGTGATAGGGCAAAAGCGTCAAGCTTCCTAGCCGCGTGTATGTTGCCGTTTGAGAGTGAAAAAGAGTGCCCGCCGGGGTAGCTGAGAGGGGCTGAGGGCACGCCTGGTGCGAGCAGAAGCAGTCGACTTGACAGCAGAAGAGGGATTCTGCCCAAGATGCGAAAAGGGAACGGATGCGGCTATATACCCCCCTTCCATAGGCAAACCCAATCGGCATCAGCGATAGGACTGCCGCGTACGAGTACAAAGAACAGGAAACAGTACTCGCAGAGCTGCCTCGGTATGTAGGACACAATCTCGTAGGACCACAGTCGGGCAGGGGTGCTACCCACAGAGGTTCCCAGTCTGGGGCCGTCGAGTTGCCCTCAGTGGCGTACGCAGTATTGCGAGGCCCAGAGGAGATACGCGCGGCCAATCACCAACACGGCCCACCTTTTCCTGTCATAGGGCTGATGGTAATAGGAAGGCAGCAAGACTGGCGGTGGAGACGGACAAAAGGCCTGCATCCCGCGAACGAGTCATAGTAAGATACGGAGCACCCCGTGTGAGCATATCCTGTGGAGCCCCGGTCTGGCATCCCTATCAAGAGGCTTACTCCCTGGCTTGTCCCGTGGGGAATGGAGCTGGCTGCAGGTCTGGTCAGAGGGCAGAATGCAGTGTTTGGACGTGAGAAACAGGTTGAGAATGAAGACTCATGAGAATCACAAGAATGTCCAAAAATGGCTGCATAACCGACCAAGAAACCATCAACTTCTGTTTCTGGTTGCCTTGGCGATGTCTTGGACACCCTGGGTGCCCGAAATATCCTGGATGCCTGAAATATCCTGGATGCCTGAAATATCCTGGATGCCTTACGTAGCCATCTCGCCGTATGTCCTCCAGTCAAATCTATGAGCACCACACTAACGTCACCGATCCAAACTCTCCCAATCAACGACCGGCTAGCACCAGAACAGCTAGAGCAGCCCAACTTTTGTGGTTCCGGACCCAACCCGAACACTGGCCAAGCAAGAAACTGCCAAGTGCTTACATGTCATGTACGAGCGTATAGCAGCCAAGGCCATAATATCGAGTCATCCGGCTGGAAAACTGTGTTATCGTTCTAGAGGTCCGCCTTTTCGCTGCTGCCTGCTGTCATGCATGTCCTCCCTCGTATCGAATCTTCTTTTCTTTTTTTTAAATATATTTACAGCTTCGAAACAGTCTAGCTCTCCCGTGGCATTTAGTCCACGAGCAGGTTATGACGCTTTCTTCTATCCTCCAGGTTTCTTCTTTCTTCAGGTTTTTATGAGATACATGTTCCAACGAAGACAAACACTGTCTAGCTCTCTGATATCGCTCTGGGACCAAAGGGCGGTCTACTCGTACTCGCAGTCTTACACAAGACCGGAAGAGAACACGGCGGACGGCTGCCCGCATTCGGCAGGCCACAGCTGGCGGGCCACAGAAATGACGCAGCAAGTCATGACGAGCAGGATGGCGGAAGGCGCACTGCTTGAAAAAGATAACAAAAAACGGATGTAGGCTTCGTCTGGCGTTAATGCAAGGAAGTCACGCAAGAGATTACCCCCGGCTTCATTGGGAGATGTCAGTTGTAACTCCATGCTCATAAAACTATCATACTACGTACTCTACTCTTTGCAATGCAAGTAAGACGAGGAAAAGCCGCTGATGTACGAAGTAAGATGCTCGTGCTCTATCTGCACAAAACGGTAGCTCGTAACAGAATTTCAAAGTTATATTAAAGATGCACTTTTCTCGTCAACTAGCAGATGAGGATCGCCCTTGTTCGACTTAGTGCTGCGGGCGCATCGATCAACCTGTTTAGTGTTCCCTAGGTCGATCGCTAGCAGCGTCCAATATCACTCTGCCAGCGAATGCTCTGTAGCTTCGCCAAGCAAGCCATCCGTCTGTGCGCTCACGTTTCCAGCCACTGTTGTCTGGTTGGCCAATCTGACTCTCGGGTCCGGAGAAGAAGGTGCCTCTCATGTCGAGATACGGAGGCACGGGACGTGGCCGCGACGTATCCTGAGCTCTGCGTCTCTTGGCGGCGTCTTCCGACTGCAGGGAGCTGTGCCCCCAGCAGATTGGCGCTATGTTTTTTTGCTTTGCTGTCTAGCCAAAGCCTCTGTGTTGGCGCGCCAATGGACAGTCTCGGTGTGGACCCACTTTCTTCTTTTGCCACTAAAGTCAGCTTGCTTGGACTGCCAATCACGGGCGAGAACGGACGGCGCGGAGCCATGGGCGTAACTCCGTAGCTGACGGTCCCCCGTCAACAAACCAGGCCGTGCTGCGATAGAATAGCCCAGAGCGACAGCGTTCTGCAGGACGGCTGTCGGGCCCTTTATCTACCCCCCGTCTCCCACTGCTTTCTGCATTCTTCCTGTCTCTCCCTCTTTTTTGCAAACATCACGTCAATTCGCTGCCAAAACACACAATCTTTCGATTCCTTTGATAAAAAAACCCTACCCATCTCCACAATGGATGCCCCTACTCAGACCGTCAATATGGAGCCCACGGCTGCCAAGAACGCCGAGATGCGTCCCGTGGAGCAGCCGGTACGTTCGATCCCTACCATCTGCTGACCCGTTCTGCTGGAAGGGCGGCATTGGCACACGTCACTCTGCTTGGCGGTATTGCGAATTTTGAGCCGCACTCGCGCGACGTTACGGTTTACTAACCCGTTTTGTATGCAGGCACGCGTCGAGCCCATGTCCATTGACAACGTCAACATGCGCGGTGGCGACGAGGGCGAGGAGGTCTGCTGCGGTCTCTGCGCCGCCTTTGCCTGCTTCGAGTGCTGCAAGTGCTGCTGCTAAGCGCAGCTGAGGCGTGAGGATGAGAAGCACGGGCTTGGATTTTTTTTCTTTGATATTTTTGGATACCAGTTATGAATGCACTAGAAGCAATGCACTAGAAGCATTGGAATAACGGAAGTTGAATACTTTTGCACAATATTTGCATCTCAACCTCGGGAGCATGCAATTGTAGCTATTCCAACATGACACATGCTACCGATATCTGTCGCCATCTTCCCATGCTCACTTGTTCGCCTCCGCCTCGGTCTCCTTCTGGATGCGTCGGCCCAACTCGGCGTCGATGCGGGCAAACATGCCGTACGTGCGCTCGCGCGTGTCCTTCTTGGCCGCCGACAGATGGCCGGCGACGTTGTGTACAAAGTGGTCCTGCTGGCCGGCAGTGCGGCCGAGCACCTTCCAGAGCGCGTTGGGCTGCACAAAATCCTCGTCGACGACGTCGGCGAACACAGCCGACGACACAGCGCCCACCCACTTCTCGTGGGCCGCCACCGTCGGCACGACCGGCTTGTAGGTCAGGGCGCGGTACGAGCTCTCATAATTGGGGTTGGCGCCGTAGTTGCCGTCGACGGCCATGGCGCCGTCGCGCTGGAACGGGTTGAACGCCCGCAGCGGCCGGTTGACCGGGATCTGCTGGTAATTGGTGCCGAGGCGGTGGCGATGCGTGTCCGGGTACGAGAACAGGCGCGACTGCAGCACCGGATCGGCCGTCGGCTCGACGCCCGGCACCAGGTGCGACGGCGAGAAGGCGGCCTGCTCGATCTGCGCAAAGTAGTTGTCGGCGTTGCGCGTCAGCCGGAAGCGGCCAAACGGCCGCAGCGGCACCTCGCCTTGCGGCCACACCTTGGTCAGGTCAAATATGTTCCAGCGGAACTTCTCGGCCTGTGCCGGCGTCAGCACCTGCGCATACACCGTCCAGCTCGGGTGCTCGCCGCGCTCAATCGCCTCAAACAGGTCCTGCGTGTGCCAGTCCGGGTTCTCGCCCGCCAGCTTGCCGGCCGTCTCGTTGTCAAACGTCTTGCTGCCCTGGTCCGTCTTGGCGTGGATCTGCACGTACACGAAGCTGCCGTCCGGCTTGGTGAACTTGTACGTGTGGCCCGAGTAGCCGTTCATGTGGCGGTACGAGTACGGCGTGCCGCGGTCCGAAAACAGGTGCATCACCTGGTGTGCTGACTCCTGGTGCGTCGACAGGTAGTCCCAGAACATCGTTGCGTCCTTGAGGTTCGTCTGCGGGTGGCGCTTCTGTGTGTGGATAAAGACTGGGAAGTTGGTCGGGTCGCGCAAGAAGAACACCGGCGTGTTGTTGAACACCCAGTCCCAGTTGCCCTCGTCCGTGTAGAACTTGAGTGAGAAGCCTGCAAGATCGCATGGTTAGCTTCTGGACAAAAAAAAACAGAAAAAAACAAAAAAACTCTCACCTCTTGGGTCTCGCGCCGAGTCGGCCGAGCCCTTCTCACCCCCAACGGTCGAAAACCGGGCCACCAGCGGCGTCTTCTTGCCCACGGTCCCCGTCAGCATGTCGACGGACGTGATGTCGCTGAGGTCGTGCGTCAGCTCAAACTCGCCAAACGCCCCGGCCCCCTTGGCGTGCACAACACGCTCTGGCACACGCTCGCGGTCAAAGTGTGCCAGCAGGTCGATCAGGTGGAAGTCCTGCAGCAGTAATGGGCCGTTGCTTATGCGCTGATATTTGGTTGGACTGTCGATGGGACATCCATTGGATGTAGTATACACCGGCTTCTCATCGTACCGATAGGTCGACGGTGCTTTGTCATTGACTGCCATGATCAATATTATAGCTAATGTGACTTGTTTTTATCGTGAATCACAGTGAAAATATGATTACAACACTACAAGAGATACTACACAGAAGCAGCATGAACATGACATGAATCCCTTTTATACTAGGCAGCCTTCTTTCGTCTCACCCTCAACCCCCGCAGACGGAGGCCAACTTCACTTGTTGGGGGCCCAGATCACGAATCGGTGCACTTGCCTCAATAGCGACTGGAAGAGAACAACGCTAAAAGAGAGACGTCACTCGAAATAACGTAAAAGTACAGCTTCAGACCGACGATCCCGTCGTTGACAATGGAGCTCTATCCAATTGCATGTCGAGAATTATCATATCCCGGCTGGGCTTTGTGGCGTCTGGTCATCGGCTTATGATCTCACCACCGTAACGCATCTCGATTTCAAATACCCGGAGATGTTTTGGCAGAGCATATACTCCGTAGAACCCGTTAATTTGCGGGATTTGCTTTTCTGAACATCAGCTTTCGGCGTTGCTCACGCCAACTTCTGTCCTAGACCATTACTACGGGATTTGCGTGCTTGCCAATGGTAAGATGCGTTTTCACACGCCGAATATTCTGTTTACGAGGTCTAAGTCGTCGGCCATGGATGATGTAGCTGTGTCGTCATAGCTATGTAGCTGCCTTTGTTATTTTAGCGTATATCGTTAAAATACTCCTGGCCAACATCTGAGTTTCAAGTGGGTGTTTGTAAGCGAAATCGGAGATCCAATGTAAACGGCAACCCTGGAGCTTCAGTCCCAATACGATTCACTTGAGTCTCCATGCAACGATAGCAAACAGGTGTCTGATGAACAGTAGTAGACCGCTCTATAATTGAAACTATGTAGGCTAAGAGCGTGCCTTCTGCTTTCGACAGCACAGGCACACACGGCTCTATCGGCGCTGAAATTAAAATAGTAATATTCAATAGTATCTTTGCATTTCCTATCAACCAAAGATGGTCGTCTCTCATCCAGGAGCCGAAGGAAAGCAGAAGAGATGAAATAGAGACACGAAACAAGACAATCTCATTGCCAAATGCCCATACACCCCTGCTACTACCGCGCTGCTGTACATGCTGAACATGATTGTAAATAATATACCTCTCTCACTGATGAATTGCTTCCCCATGTATACGTCCGTTGTTGCCGAACAAAGAGAGTATCAGCACGTGTTGTTGACCGTCTATTGGCACCAAAAGGTGCCCGTCTGGCTGCGACTTGTTATTGTTGACGTTGGTGTATGATGGCCGGCATGGTCTGGAGTTTATCGTAGAGAAGTCGTCTGTCGTCATCACCGAAGATGGTGGCAGGGCAAGCACCCCTTACTCCTGAGATACCGTTTGCTAGTCCTGTCAGCCAGTGTGTCTTGTGTTTTTGCCCGCTTCCCCTTTTCCATCGACTCACCACGAGCCAGTCCATGCCTTCGCTCACGCCGCTACCGTCTACGGCCGAACATGCCACGATGCTCCAGTTGCGGTCGCGTAGCTCGCCCAACCGCAACGCCTGCGAGATGTCTGCCGCCCCTTTTGCCCCCGGCTGATCCTGCTTGTTGGCGAACACCAGCAGCGCCGCGTCTTTGAGCTCCTCTTCATTCAACATAGACGCCAACTCCTCTGCTGCTGTCTGTAACCGCTCAATATCTGTCGAGTCTACCACAAAGATGACCGCTGCCGTGTTCGCATAGTAGCATCGCCAGTATGGCCGAATTGAAGTCTGTCCGCCGAGATCCCACACGTTGAAGTTGAGGTTTTTGTACGTCACCGACTCCACGTTGAAGCCAATCGTTGGGATCGTCGTCACCACCTCTCCTATCTTGAGCCTGTACAACAGTGTCGTCTTTCCTGCGTTGTCCTGTTGTTAGGGCGAAGAAGACTGTTGTTAGCCCGCGTTTCTCACGTCGACTCCTTCTTTCGGTCAAGAGCGCTTTAATCGACGACGTATACGAGGGACGCTCGTACCAGTCCGAGAATCAGAATCCTGATCTCCTTCTTTGCCCACAAGAGGCCCGACAGCCATGACATGCCCTGACCCATATTGCACGCTTGCTTTTACCGGCCTGCTTGCCGCTACTGTGCTCGGTTGCCTGAACCTTCCGTCTTCCGGCGGTACACTCGGACGTGTTGTGCGTTGGTTATCCCTGAGCGATACTCGTCGCCGTATGAAGAGGGAGGCGGCTTCGGAGAGTTGAGAGATGACTCTTTGCGTTGCGAACCCGACGCGTTGCGGAAACGTTTATTACACTGGCTGGCTGACTGGCTTATAGCTGTCACCTGACAAGGATCGATGACAAATGATAGATACCTAGGTAAATTTGGCCTGTCTCGCTGAGCTGGGGGAGTGTATGCCTTTCAAGACACAATGATATGACTTTGAAAGGAGAGTGTCGTGAGGAGGAAATACGATGTGGACTAATTGAAGAGGAGTTCGTTTGCGCAGGACTATCGATTGGCGACGGGTCTGCCGTTCCTTAATTTTCACCCTTTCAATGGGCTTTGATACCATCCAGGCGATGATGCCTTGGCACGATGCACGTGCCACGTTTCCAATCTTAATCCGGATAACGGCACGTGACTCAAACCCTCTTAGGAGCTCGGCGAAACCGATGTTCCGAAAAAATCACTGCGACGCGCACCAAAAAAAGTTGTAGTGGAGCGAAAATATCCCCTCCTCGAATTATCATTTTCATTAATCCATCAACTTTTCAATTCGGAATCGAGGACAGTGAAATCAGTCAAGATGCCGGTACGTATGGAGCGTGGGCGATCGAGAGGGAAAGAGATAAGCACCAGGCGAATGCTGTTCTGAGGGATCCGGTTTACCACGGGAAAGGGCAGACCTGCTCGAGACGGCAGAGCCTGGTGCATCGAGAGAAACGACCCGAAGGGACCCTAAGGGACTCCAGACAACAGAAGCAGACATGCTAACATGTTCCCGTACAGAGCCACAAGACTTTCCGCACCAAGCAGAAGCTCGCGAAGGCGCAGAAGCAGAACCGCCCGATCCCTCAGTGGATTCGTCTCCGGACCGGCAACACCATCCGGTACGTTCGACCCAACTCGCAATGACTTCGTCGATCTGCTGTCAAGGTCAAGCCGAATGCTAACATGTGATTTCTTTCCAACTGTAGCTACAACGCGAAGCGGAGACATTGGCGCAAGACTCGCCTGGGCATCTAAATATGTGCGCAGGTTATCTGGGTGTTTAGTGGAGGAACACAGGACAGACGAGAGAGAACCAAATTTTGTTGCCGCGCCCCGTCTTCGACACGTCCTTGTTATCAGCATCATGACTTAAGTGACAGCGATCATGCGCACCCCGAATGGATAAACAACTACCTGGTACCCGGACAGCGAGTGGTGAATGGATAAGGGTCGAAGGACGGAGGGTTTTGCGCTGTCTGGCTTCTCTTGAGTCTCTGAAATGGGACGGCACGGTTTTTGTCTCGGGAAAGATGGGAAAAGCGGAACATTCACAAACGCAAAACAAATAAAAACAAAACATTTTCAAAAACTACTACAATATTGCGTTTGTTCACTGGGCACCTCTAGCAGTGAGGGCCCTACTGACTCTAGTGACGAGCAGAATCAACTGGACACCCAGTGAACAGGATATTGGCATGACCATCCTACGGCGTAACCAAGGAGGGCTTCGTTTAAAGTCGTAGTTCTACAATGGTAGCACATTTGAAGTAACCGACGCGTATTGTCGCCGCTTTATTGTTGCCTCGCGACTTGGAGTCAAATAGCAAATTAACGCGTAAGGAGCAAGAAACCCTGACATCGGTAACTAGGAAGTAAGCCGGGAGGCATTGCCTGTTTCCTGCTACAGTCTGTCCGCTGCACGATGGCGCGCCGGTCCCTTCCACCACCTGCCCCAACTGTCCCTACGTCGATAAGACGGTAGGACGTAAAGCGCAGAGAGATGCTGTCGTAAAGAAACTGAAAAAGAAACATCCTGTACTCTACAAAAAACGAGAGGAAAACGTGTAATGTATGCGGAAGTCGATGTGCTAAATCCTTTGCAACACTCCAGACATTTTGGACGACGGCCAGAGGTGCGTGGCGTGTTTGTGGGCCCACGAGGCGAAAGCCTGCCGCGGCCGGTATGTGAGATATCGCAATGCTTTAGCGGTCCTCCGCCCATTCGTTTTCCCGCCGAATCTGCTCCTCCTCCTCCGGAGTGAAATCGTTGGTGATATTGAATGTCTTCCGAATCTCCTCGGGAGACTTGCCCTTGATCATGTTGGCGACAGTCTTGCAGCCAACGTCGAGAAGGCTCTTGATGTCCATGTAGTTGGCAGCCTGTGTGTGCATTAGTTGAATAATCCCTTCTGTTTATACTGTGGTGAATGCGAATGGACGTACCAAGATGATCTCGAAGAGCATTTCCTGGTCAACCTGCATGAACTTTTGGTCCCACTCCTCGATGTCTGTGGTCTTCTTGCGGTTCTCGCTCTCCTCTTCGTGGCCAGCGAGAGGGTCGTGACGGTGGTGCTCGCAGTACTCGATGACCTTGCGAAGGACAGACTCGTTTACCTAAAGCGAGGTGGTTAGCGTCATATTAAATGTCTTATTGGAGCTGCATCTAGGAAGTCATAGTCCGTACGTTCGGCAGAGGGACAGGGCCAAGGTCGCTGACGCCCATGCCCTTCAAGTCGTCCAGCATGGTGTTCAGGAGCGCTGATCGCGTGGCCACGTCATAATCGACAACAATCACGGTTCCATCATTGCTCTGCAGCGGGATCTTTTCGAATGACTTTTCCTCAGGCATGGTGGCGGATATTCAAGGCGATAAAATGGGAGAGGTGAGCTGTACAGTCTTATTAGAGGCACGGAAGTGACGATGTTTCGAGAAATAAACAAGTTTCCAATCAAGAGTTGAGATACGAAATAGATGTTAACAGAGTGAAGTGGGGGGAAGGGAGAAACCGGAGGCGGCTCTATTTTTTATATAGCCGCTTCCGGAATCACGAATCAGGCTGAAGTCATGACTTAATGATACAGTCAAAGGGAAGTAGTCAATGAAATGCACTAGCAGGCTTCTGCGTAAGGTGGGCAAAGGGAGATGGGGAGGCGTGTAGGGCTGCGACAGGTGCGCGGACTGACCGATTGACGTCGGGCGGCACTGGGGTCGGTCTCTAAAGTTTGATTTGGGTCGTGCAATTTTCAGGAGTCGTTGTTGCTGGGCGAGTGGTGATGGAAACAGAGCAAAGAGAGGGGGTTTGGGCGTACGCCAATATATAATATGTGATGTGACAAAATAGCGGCGAAGATGCAAGCGTAAAATACCAGCCACGCGGGGCGCCACAGTCAGCTCTGCTGCCTTGTGGGCTTTGCTGCCTTGAAGGCTGAGCTTAATAGTGGCCCTGGGAGTTTTAAACTTCCGCACAGAATACCTGTTAAAACGGTGGGAGGTTGCTAATTTCTAGATTATCGACCATAGGCAAAACACGCACGGGGATGATTCACATCATGTCCGTAAACCATTATTTTACTGGAGGCCCAGCAGATGCACGAGCGACAATAAGATTTTTCACCATTTACTCCGTATTTGCTGAGCATTTCCAGCATGTTAATGAAGCATTCCGGTGCCACGTCTACAAACGGAGTACTCCATAGTAGGAATACTTGCTCCAACGCTAGACTCCTACAGGGGACGAGTGGAGAATGCTTTGCCTACGTCGTAGCAACAGGGAATGAACCCCTCGTATTATTATGCGATTACCAGCGTCCGTGGTAAGATATCAAACGCCTCAGATGGCCCCGCCTGCGAGAAAGATACGTATTCCCGTATTTGGAGCATTCTCTGTCGCACGCTACTGCTTAGTTAATGGCTCGGACTGCTAATTGCCCATAACATGGTGTTTTACGGAGTACTCGTATACATAGTCGAGTAAATTTTCTTGCCGTGGCTGCCGTGGCTGCCGTGTAACTCCGGTACTAACCCCTTTATCTGTCAACAAGGCCGTTGGGGAAATCGCGTGTTTAAAGTACAAGTCAAGCCATCTGCCGCCCGACCTGTAATGCTTCACCTTGCGCTTCACGCCCAACCATCACGAGGGGCTCACCGCCATGTTATCCGGTGCATTCGCAATGTCCTTCTAGCTTCGACCATGCCTGAGAGCAGTGGCCGGAGCTCTAGTGCGGCTCTGATCTACCTGCGACAATCTAAGCTACCTCGCAACACGTCCTTACACCGCCGCTGAATGTGCCGCTATCTCATGTGGCCATCTCATGATCATTCCTGTTTGTCGACGTGGCCGCACTGCTTAAGTGCGTCTATCAGATCGGCGCATGCGATTGCGACACAGCTGTGATACGGTAGCGATCCAGCTACGATATAGCCGCGACTTGCCCCCGCTCTGGCGACCTTCTCGCGATTCGTGTCCAGACCACCCGGGTGTCCCACTACATTGTCTTTGGCATAATCGCATATCCTGTACTTCGCCATGTGGCGCCGCATCTACTTCCTCCTGTTCTTTGTCCGGCTGTGGCTTGCCATGTCCCCGAGCTACCTGCATCCTGACGAGAACTTCCAAGGACCGGAAGTCATTGCCGGTAAGTGTGGGCAGATGCGACAGAGATCATCTGTGGCGCAGTCCTCGCATACATACTGACCGGTCTCTCCCCTGCAGGCGAAGTCTTCAGCTACCCGGTTCGTCTCACCTGGGAGTTTACGAGCGAACACCCAATCAGAAGCGTGTTTCCGCTATGGCCCGTCTACGGAGTGCCCATGATCCTTCTCCGCTGGCTATTGGGCAGCGAGATCCCACCTCCGACAGTCTTTTGGGTGCTGCGCGGCCTCATGTTCATCATGAACTTTGTCCTGGAGGACTGGGTAATCTATGAGCTGGTGCCGTCCAAGCGCCACCGCGAGACGGCTGTCGTGCTGCTGGCATCTTCCTACGTCACCTGGACCTACCAGGCACACACCTTTTCGAACTCGGTCGAGACACTTGTCGTGGCCTGGAGTTTGGTCCTGATTAAGCGCATTGTCGCACGGCCGGTAAGGCTACCTCGTTATGATTCGACCGCCAGTCCTATTGGAAAATATGGCTAACCCTCAAAGAACCGTGATTCGTCCATATCTTTAATCACCCTCGGAGTCGTCGTCGTGTTTGGCGTCTTCAATAGAATTACATTTCCCGCCTTTTTACTGATTCCTGGTTTTTGTTTGATACCCTACTTTTTTCACAAGTAAGTCGCATTAGAACCGACCCTCGTTTCTTTTGCGGGAAGGGCACACTCGCTGACATGAACCAGTCCTTTGTCTGTTATTCCTCTGGCTCTGTCGGGCCTTTTCACGACGGCCATTGCCGTCGCTTCCGACACGGCTTTCTACACCCCCCACCAGATCACCTGGTCTGATTTGGTCCTCCACCCAGTCATTACTCCCCTAAACAACCTCATGTACAACATGTCTCCCGAGAACCTTGCTCAACATGGCCTGCATCCGTGGTACCAACATATTTTGGCGAACCTACCAATGCTCGTCGGCCCCGCTGTTCTGCTCCGGCCCGAACTATCCCTACGTCTTTTTTCGGCAATATCGGGCATCCTCGTGCTCTCCTGCTTTCAGCACCAGGAGGCAAGGTTTCTTCTCCCCACCATCCCACTTTTTCTCTCGTCAGTGCAGCTTCCGAGCAAGCCACGCCTTTTTCGCTCCTGGGTGGCCGCGTGGATTGCGTTCAATGTAGGCTTTGGCATCTTGATGGGCGTCTACCACCAGGGCGGTGTGATTCCTACTCAGATTTTCATGAGCCAGCAGCCGGACGCGACGCAGGCTATATGGTGGAAGACGTACAGCCCGCCTATATGGCTGCTGAACGGCAAGAATGCAGTGCTGACAACGCACGACGTCATGGGAATGCGCGGCGAAGATTTGATGGAGCAGCTGACAGGGCTAGCCACATGTGACAGGCCGGCCGATCGACGGAACAAAGAGTACTTGAAGGAGAAAAATGGTACATATCTGATCGCGCCGGCTTCGGCAACTTGGCTGGACCCGTATCTACGCAACAAGGGCTTAGAGGGTCTACGTTTTCGACAGGTTTGGAGCTACCGCCAACACCTCAACCTCGATGACCTAGATTGGGGGGAGGACGGCGTGTGGAACACGCTGAAACGAGTAATAGGGCGGCGAGGGCTGACGGCATGGCGTGTAACAAAGAGCTGCCCTGGATTGATACAGCAATAATAATTTTGTATATGTTAGTGGTTAAGTATGAATGACTAATCTTTATATGTATTCTTCGAGCGCCCTGATGCGCAACCAATGACGAAGCGGCAAAAAATGGCATTTTAGCGCTCCCAGAGAGGCCTAGCGACTGGAGGCTCAACTGTCGAGTTTGGCCAACCTCACCCGACAATTTGCCATCGCCACGTCCGTGAATGACCATACGACGGCTGCACTACGCAGAGAGTTTAAGCGGCCTCTTTTCCCGATTCGATCATAGAAGTGGAATCTTGCGCCATATACGACCCCATTGCCACGTCGCAATCTTCCCGAACTGCAGAACGGCTCGAAGATGGCTGGCTTAAATTTGGAAGTTTTCAAGGTACATTACGCCGTTTGGTGTCCGCTCTGATTGCTCCTCCTCGGTGCTAACAATCGACTCCAGTTTGGCATGTATGTCCTCTTCCCGATTGGCATCATGTATTATTTCGGCACCAACCTGGATGAGCGGTTTGCGGTGCCGGACTTCTGGCCCAAAGCCGAGAACGCCAACAGCGTGCCGACTGAGCGAGACGAGATCCACGCCGAGCTGCAGCGCCTCCGTGCTCGGAGACTGTATCTGCGTGACCGCCGCCTGGCATCGGAGGCCCAAGGCCAGCCGACAGGGGCGCAGGCCCAGACTGCCGACGAGGTGCGCAGGTAACGAGGGCAAGAGACAGGCGAGGAAGGGTGTACAGACTGATGGATTTGATGCCTGGCGTTATTGGACATGATATGTGAACACGAGGACGCGGATTCTAGGAAAGAAAACAAGCTTGTGATTCTGGGTTGGTAATAGGTATCATTGCACAAGACAAAAAGTAGTATGTAGTAGGCTTTGTATATGTACATCTATCATCTTCACTCAACCACTGGGCCATGACCACTTTCGGCAGACCGGCGGCTACCAGTCGAGTTCCTGGGCAATCTGCTGGAAGGCTTCGTCGGACGCCTGCCCCTGGGCTACATTGGCATAGACGGCCCGTACGTCCGGGTAGGTCCGGAGCATGGTGACGAGCTCTGTGAGGCGTCGCAGTTCGTCGCCTTCACCGACAGGCGACAAGGTGTCTTCGTTGGGCGTCCAGATGGTCTCGGCGCTGAGGGTGGCAAGCTTGAACTTGGAGGCTACTTTGCTGACGATGGCGGTCGTCTGGTTTGCCAATGTCCAGATGACGATATTGCCGTCTTCGTCGGTCTCGACGTCTTCGGCGCCGGCCTCGATGGCGTCGTCGAGGACGTCGTCTGCAGAGACGTCTGGCGGCGGGGCGTCGGCATCGTCTGCAGCGTCGGGGCCGGCATCCCCGCCCAAGACGACCCGTCCGCGGCGGGAGAAGAAGAACTTGGTGGGCGTGCCGGTGCCGCCTTTGCGCCGCACGAGGGTGTTGAGGTCCTGCATGGCGCGGGCTTTGCTCTCGGTCTCGAGCTCGACCAAGACGGCGACGGACGGCGGCATCATGATCTCATAGTTGATAATCTCCAGGCGGACGCCGTCGGCCGAGCGGCCCTGACCACGGGCAATGGCAGCCTCGATGGTGGCCTTGGGCACGCCGGCCTTCTTGGCCGCGGCTACGGTGGTGGCCAGTTGTGGATTGGTGCCGGCATCAGATCCGTACACTGGCGGCAGATGTGTCTGGTTGGCGGACGAGCTCAGTTCCGGGACACGTTCGGGGTCGGGACATACATTGGGAGTAGAGCGTCAGGTTCTTGGCAAAGCCGCTGCGCAGCAGGTTTCTCTTGGCGTCGGCCGCGCCCTTCTCGTGCTTGATCTTGGACCAGCGGTTGTGGCCGCTGGCGAGGGCCGGGCTGTGCGAGAAGGCACGGCAGCACTGCACGCAGGCCAGCCGTCTCCAGGGAGCGGTCATCTCCGAGCGGAAGCCAGCCAGGACCGAGGTGGCTGCTGCTGAGGACATGGCGACGCTGTGGGAGGATACTGGTACAGATGGGACACGGAGTAATACGGGGAAAAAAGAGGAAGCATATCAGCAGCAAGCCGCGCTGTAAGCAGGAACAGCGGCAGGCTTAGGCGCAGAAAGAGCACTAGGAGACCCGCTAGAGCCCTGTGCCGTGCAGTAAAAATTTTCGCAGGCTCGCCAGTCCTGCAGGGCAGGGAAGCTCTGGCGGGGCAGATTTGTGAGACGCCCGGTGATTGGCCAGGATGACTACGGGGTAGAGGGGACGTTGTCCACCGCTCAATTGGGGACAGACAACAACGTTAAGCAGACGGACAAGAAGGCATCGGGTAGGCATCGACAGCCGTGTTAGACGACGGTCGGCAGCAAAAAAGACAGAAGCGCGCTGCGAAGACGTGCGTAACCACCAGTGGTCGACGACGAACGACGCCTTTATCATCGCCATGTCATCGACTGCGTCACCGGGCGGCGACCACTCTCGCGAGAGCACGGTCAATGGCGAGGCAGACGATGCGGCCGACGTGGCAGCGGCGGCAGCGGCAGCCGAAGCGGCAGCGGCAAACGCAGCGGCAGCGCCTCCCAGCGCGAACCCCGAGCTAGACACGATGCACCTGGCGAGCCTGCCGACGGAGCAGCAAGAGCTTGCGCTGCTGCAGTTTGCGGCGCGGCTGAACAAGCACGTGAGCGGGCTGACGGCGGACGACTGCACGGCGCAGCAGTATTACCTGAAGAAGGAGGTGTTCAAGATCCTGAACCTGACGACGCCGTATCCGTCGCGGGTGGTGCGCAACACGCTGGGGCGATGCCTGGCGCAGGTGTTCAGCCGGGGCGACCGCAAGCTGCTGTTCGAGACGATCAACGACCTGAACGCGGCGGTGGCGAGCGGCGGCAAGATCCGGCTGGACGGCGGGGGCGAGGGCCGGACGAAGCATGCGGCGGTGGTCTGCCTGGGCGAGGTGTTTGGGGCAGCAGGCGACAGCGCAATCAGTCTGCATCACGTGACGTGCGGGACGCTGCTGAAGGTGCTGAAGGCGGCACAGGGCCACGCGGGGATGCGGGCGGCGGTGTTCAACGCGCTGGGCCGGCTGGTGAGCTGCATCGGGACGAGCTGCGACGAGGGGATCGCGCGGGACATTTGGAAGCAGGCGCGGAGCCACGCGTCGGGCGACAAGGGGTCGCTGGTGTCGGTGGCGGCGTGCCGGTGCCTGACGGTGCTGGTGCGGTACACGACGTACTTTGAGACGGCGAGCGACTTTGAGAGCATCAGCAAGACGATCTTCAAGACGATCGACGCGGCGTCGAGCCACGTGCGGCGGGCGGCGGCGGACTGCTTCGTGGAGGCGATGGTGAAGGGATACGCCGAGTCGGTCAGCGGGGACAACAACAACGTGGCCAAGGCGGCGCCTCGCAAGCTGCTGCGGTCCAAGAGCGTGAAGCGGCAGTCGACGGCGCTGCCGGCCGGGCTGCAGGACGACGACGACCGGCCGGGATCGCGGGCGAGCAGCCCGGGGCCTCTGGGCGGACGGGGCCACAACGTGCTGTCGCTGCCGCTGGGCGAGATGCTCAAGACGCTGTCGACACACTACGTGCGGCTGTCGACGACGAACCGGGCGCGGGCAGCGATCGGGGTGTGCTACGGCCGAGTGCTGCAGCGGCTGGGCGAGAAGGCGGTGGAGCAGAGCTACCTGCAGATCATGGACAACCTGACGGTGGAGGTGCTGGGCCACGGCAACATTGCGAACAACCGGTACCGGCTGCTGACGGCGCGGCGGATGGTGGACACGATCGTGCAAGAGGTGGTGGGCCGGCGGATCCTAAGCGAGGCCGGACAGGTGGCAGCAGCCAAGGCGCTGGTCAACGAGATCCTGCGCAACTACCCGCAGGCGAGCCGGGAGCGGGCAGAGCCGAGCAAGCAGACGCTGGTGGCGTCGCTGGGGGCGCTGTCGGCGCTGATCGAGGCGCTGGGCTCGGCGGCGAACGGCTTTGCCGAGGGCTGCCGCGACAGCGTGCTGCAGCTGCTGCCACACCCGACGTACAGCGTGCAGGTGGCGGCGGCCGGGTGCCTCAAGGCGTTTGTGCTGGCGTGTCCGCAGCAGCTGCTGCCGTGCCTGTCGGTGTGCATGAACAGCCTGACGCGGGAGCTGGGACAGCTGAGCGGCGGCAGCGGGACGCAGCAGCAGCGACGGTGCCTGGGCTTCGCGCACGGGCTGGCGGCGACGCTGAGCGTGAGCCCACAGCGGGCGCTGTACGGGTCGGTGGACATTAACAGCCGGGTGCTGACCATGTCGACGAACCTGCTAAAGACGAGCGGCAAGTCGGAGCTGCGGGTGGCGAGCGTGCAGATCCAGGTGGCATACGTGCTGCTAGGCGGGCTGATGGCGCTGGGGCCCAACTTTGTTAAGATCCACCTGTCGCAGATGCTGCTGCTGTGGAAGAACGCGCTGCCGCGGCCGCTGTCCAAGGACAACGTGGCATCACGGACGTACCTGGAGACGTCGTTCCTGACGCAGATCCGCGAGTGCGCGCTGGGGTCGATCCTGGCGTTCCTGCAGGCCAACAGCCGGCTGCTGACGGTGGACGTGTCGAAGCGGATCGCGGCGATGCTGCAGCACACGGCGGCGTTTCTGAAGACGCTGCCGGGACGGAAGACGACCGAGGACATGGGCCAGCGACTGACGCCGGCGCTGCAGCTGTCGGACCTGGACGTGATGGTGCAGCGACGGCTACTGCAGTGCTACCTGCGGCTGATCAACCTGGCGCCGGGCGGCAGCGCGGAGACGCTGCTGCAGTCGAACCTGCTGACGCTGGTGGTGTCGCAGTTTGCGGACCCCGAGTACAGCAACGGCAGCGGGCCGGGCGGATCGCTGAGCGCGTCGATCGCGACGGCAGCCGGGGCCTTTGAGACGATCTGGGACGTGGCCGACAACGTGGGCTTTGGGGTGACGGGGCTGGTGTCGGGGTTCCGGGTGCGGCGGCTGGCGGGCCAGCACGAGAAGAACGCGGCCGAGGAGGAGGAGCAGCAGGAGCTGCTGGCGTCGCTGGACGAGACGGCCGGGCCGGAGGGCGTGATGGAGAGCCTGCTGCTGTCGCCGGTGTGCGGTGCAGCCGAGCACGACGCGTCGCTGCTGTACATTGGGACGTCGACGCAGCTGCCGGACCCGGCGGCAACGGAAGTGGTCAACCTGGCGATCCAGCTGTTCGCATACGTCTTCCCGCTGACGGTGGCCAAGGTGCAGGAGAGCGTGCTGGAGCAGATTGCGACGTTCATGTCGGCCGGCCAGCTGCAGCGCGATCCGGGACGCAAGGCGGCCATCAACGTGAACGTAGCGGTGGCGCTGCTGCTGACGCTCAAGGTGGCGGTGCGGGAGACGCCGGCAGCAGCGGGCTCGGTGACGAACGCGGCCGTAGAAAAGCTGCTGCAGGACCTGATCCGCGGCTTCGTCATGGACGCGGACCAGTACGTGCGCAGCATCGGATACGCGGCCATGGGTCGGCTGTGCAGCGCGTGCGGCAACGCGTTTACGAACCAGGAGATCAAGTACCTGGTGGACACGATCGTGGTGAACCGGGAGCCGGCCGTGAGGGCAGGCTGTGCGATGGCGCTGGGCTGCATCCAGACGCGGGTCGGCGGCATGGCGGCGGGCTACCACCTCAAGACGATCCTGGGGATCCTGATGTCGCTGTGCAACGACCCGCACCCGACGGTGCACTTCTGGGCGCTGGAGGCCTTTGGCCGGGCCTCGGACGCGGCCGGGCTCAACTTTGCGAGCTACGTGGCGAGCACGCTCGGGATGCTGGCACAGCTGTACGGCTCGGAGCAGCACCACGGCGAAGTGGCGTCGGCGGTGTCGATGAACCTGGAGGCAGAGCTGTCGACGACGGCGGCGATTGCCCGCTGCGTGGACGCGCTGATCAACGTGCTGGGCCCGGACCTGCAGGAGACGGCGCGGCCGCGCGAGCTGATCTTCCAGCTGGTGCGGCAGTTTGGCGACGAGGACGACGTGCAGGTGCGGCGGGCGAGCCTGGGCTGTCTCGAGCACCTGTCGCTGTACGCGCCCGGCTTCGTCGACTTCCGCGACTACGTGCGGCGGCTGCAGGGCTACGCCGTGTCGGACGACGTGGCGCTGCGCGACGCCGCCATCGACGGGCTCTACAACCTGATGAAGAGGGGGGCCGACGAGGTCGTGGCGGCGGCCGAGCCCGGGCTCGAGGACCAGCTCTGGCTGGTGCTGGACCGGCAGCCCGGCCACGAGGGCATCCGCAATCTCTTGCGGAGCTGGCTGCGCCAGACGTGTCTGCAGGCCACCGCCGGCTGGCTGCAGCGGTTCCAGCGGGTGCTCAAGATGACGCGGCCAAAGGTGCCCGAGACGACGCGACTGGCGGCCGCGTTTCAGGCGGCCGCGGCCGCGCGGATGTTGGACCTGCAGGACGAGGAGGTGGCAGGGCTGGGCAACGCGGTGGGCGGCGACGAGGCCGAGGAGGTCGTGGACGAGGTCGTGGGCGTGGCCAAGGTGGGGGGGGGTGGCCCTGTGGTTGGGTCAGGCACAGGCACAGCCACCGCCACAGCCACAGCCACAGCCACAGCCACAACCACATCCGATCCCGACGTGGAGCCGCTTCGGTGGCAGATCACGACGTTTGTGCTCAGCCTGCTGGCCGAGGTGTTTGTGCTGGTCGGCCAGGACGCGGCGGCGACGGCGAGCGTGAACACGGAAATGTCGGCGGCCACGGCGGCGCTGCAGAACCGCATCGCCGACGTGGTGCGCATGGCCTTTTCGGCCTCGACGTCGGGCGTGCTGGAGCAGCGGATCTGGGGCCTGCAGATCATCGGGGCGGTGCTGCGCATGTTTGGGCGCACGGCCGACCCCGACTTTGACGAGGCCATGCTGCTGGAGCAGTACCAGGCGCAGATCAGCTCGGCCCTGACGCCGGCCTTTGCGGCCGACTCGTCGCCCGAGCTGGCCTCGGAGGCCGTCCACGTCTGTGCGGCCTTTGTGGCCACGGGCATCGTGACCGACGTCGACCGGATGGGCCGGATCCTCAAGACGCTCGTGAGCGCGCTCGAGGGCTTCGTCGACAAGGGCGACGACGACGACAAGACGCGCAGCGGCAGCATCGGCGACCTGGTCGGCCTCAGCGCCAACGCCACGGTCATGGTAAAGATGTCCGTGTTTGCCGCCTGGGCCGAGCTGCAGGTGGCCAGCCTCGAGCAGCGCTACCTGGTCGACGTGCTGCGGCCGCACATTGGCCGCCTGACGGCCCTCTGGCTCGAGTCGCTGCGCGAGTTTGCCCGCCTGCGCTTCGAGCCCGACATCTCCATGACGCTGGGGCCGCCGTCGCTGTCGGGCAGCCTCGACACCATCTACGCCGCCCTGAACCGCGAGACCCTGCTGGCCTTTTACCAGGACGCCTGGCTGAAGCTGGTGGACGCGATTGCGAGCCTGATCGAGCAGGACAGCGCCTTTGTCTTTGACGCCCTGGACGGGGGGCGAGGCGGGCGAGGGGGGGGACAGGCCGTGCCGGTGACCAAGACGCGGTCCGACATCAACTACCGCGACGAGCCGGTCGCCTTTTTCTTTGTGCTCTTTGGCATCGCCTTTGAGGCCCTGGCCGCGCGGCAGGGCCTGGTCGACTCGCTCGCGACGCCCGGCCAGACGCTCGAGATCCTGCGGGCGCTCAAGAAGATCTTGCACCCGAGCGTCTCGGGCCAGGCCATCTACCGCGAGGCCGTCTTCAGCGAGACCATGGACCTGCTGGACCGCCTGGTCCTGACCGAGGGCCTCGACGTGCAGGGCGTCATCGTCGACATTGCGCGCGCCCTCTGCCTGGCCCACCCGGCCGCCCGGACGCGCGACGAGGCCGAGACGGGCGAGCTGTCGGACGACATTGAGCAGCTGTTTGAGCTGACCCGCATCATCGTCCTCGTCCTCTCGGGGCTGCTGCCCGAGCTGACGGCCACGCCGGGCGCCCAGCCCTCGTCCGTTTCGCCGACGACCCGCTACGCCATGACCGAGGAGGCCGTCCTGCTGCTCGTGCGCGCCGCCTTGGACGCGCTCGTCGACGCGGCCGAGGTCTTTCCGGCCGTCATCCGCACCGACCTGCACGCCTGCCTGGTCCACATCTTTGCCACCATCCTGGCCACGCCGGCCTGCCAGGACGTCGTCGTGCCCCAGGCCCTGCCAACGCTCAAGCGGTTTATCGCGACCGCCGCCACCAGCGTCGCCGCCGACCAGGACGGCCAGACCCACGCCCAGATGCGCAGCTGCCTGCGCCGGTTCCTCTCCATCTACCTGCAGGCGCAGAAGCGCGAGCGGCCGACGGCCCTGGCCTGCGTCAAGAACTGCCTCCTGGCCATCACGATGCTGTTCACGGCGGCGCCTAACGTGTACCTGGCGGCGGCGGACCCGCTGGTGGCCAAGTTTCTGGACGAGCTGCTGGACTGTCTGACGGATAGGATGGTGAGTTTTTTTTTTTTTTTTTTCTTCTTTCTTTTCTTTTCTTTTCTTTTTCTCCTTTTTTCCCTCTCTTTTCTCTCTGTTTTTCTTCCTTCTCCCTAACAGCCAGACTGCAAAAATCGCCGCCAACTGCTGCCGCTCCCTCCTCCTCCACATGCGCTCCGCCGCCGCCGCCGACCAGAGCGTTGGCCGCTACCTGCTGCCGCGCCTGCTCGGCTTCGTCGCCGACACCACCCGCGACGACCCCGAGCACGCCCGCACCATGGTGTCGCAGACCCTGACCGCGTTCGTCGTCGCCAAGTCGGCCGCCGCCGCGTCCGCGCCCGACCCGGCTGCTGCTCGCACGTCCGTCGCCGTGGCCATGGCCCTGGTCATCCCGGCACTGCTGGCGCGGGCGGCCGGCGAGCGGGGGGAGGGAGGTACGAGCACGAGTACGAGTACGAGTACGGGTGCGGGTACAACAACGACCATCTACCGCGAGACCTCCGGGCGGCTGCTGGAGCTCGCATCGGCCGACCCGACCGCCTTCCGCAGCGTCGTCGGCGGCCTCGCCGACAACCAGCGCGCGTTCATGGAGGACGTGATCAAGGCCGGGCGGCAGCCCGACTCGACGCGGACGGCGGCGACGACAACGGAGCAGCCAACGATTGCACTAAAGATGAACTTTGGGGGGGGGGAGTAGGGGTGAATGGCCCTGTGGGGATGACACCGGTGATGTGGGAGGAGAACCGACGAGGACGGCCGATACTTCCAGGCACAACGTCCATTGGCCAATGCCAATGCAAAACCATTGCAAACTACCTCATGCTACCGTGCTATCACCCAAGCGGTCTGACCAAAACAGACAACCAGACTTGCACGCCCAGACTGATAACACCTGCCGGTTCTATACTTAGATTAGGGCAACAACGCTCTATATGGGGAATGCTGTGCCGAGAGTTGCCGTCGCACGTGATGTCGCCAAGCCATTTCGGCCGTCTTATCTCGCTGTCGGGCGAGATAGGTCGCTAATAATAGGCTTGACTACTCCGTACGACGGGCCATTATCGCTGCTGCTTTGGCCTGAATCGCTTCGGAAACGGCCGATCTGCTGCCGCGCCCTGGGCTCTTAAGCCGTCCCCGCCCGCCTCACCCTGTTGTTTTTCCTCTTGTTTCCTCTTGTTTCCTCTTGTTATTCCTCCTGCTTTTCCACCCTCTGCCGATCCACCAGCACGCAACCCCACAATCGACCCCACAGCTTCACTCAGCCACACCAGCCACAATGGAAAAGGCAGCCGTTTCCAACGATGGACTTGTGATCCCTGTAAGTGCTTCCACGACGTACTCCGTACACGCGCACGCACACTAACCGAGCAGCTAATCGACCTGGGCAAGTTTCTGCACGGCACCGAGGCCGACCGCGTGGCCACGGCCAAGGCCATCCTGGACGGCTTCCAGTCGGCCGGCTTCATCTACCTGCAGAACACGCCGATCACGCCGGAGGCGCAAAAGGCGGCCTTTGCCGCGTCGGCGCGCTTCTTTGCGCTGCCGACCGAGAAGAAGGACGCGCTCGGCTGGACGACGCCGGAGGCGAACCGCGGCTACACGGCGACGGGGCGCGAAAAGGTCAGCGACCTGGTCGACCCGGCCGAGGTGGCCAAGCTCAAGGCCGCCGTGCCCGACCTCAAGGAGAGCATCGAGATTGGGCGCGAGGACGAGGCCGGCTGCCCGAACCGCTGGCCCGACGAGACCGATCCGGCCACGCGGCCGCTCGTGGCCGGCTTCCGCGCCACCATGAACGACTTCCACGCCCAGTGCAAGGCCGTGCACGAGGAGGTCATGCGCGCCATCGCCGTCGGCATGGGCCTGCCGGCCACGTTTTTTGACGCCTTTGTCGACGTCGGCGACAACACGCTGCGCCTGCTGCACTACCCCGCCGTCGGCCACGACGTCTTCGCCGCCAACCCCGGCCAGGTCCGCGCCGGCGAGCACTCCGACTACGGCTCCATCACCCTGCTCTTCCAGGACAGCCGCGGCGGCCTGCAGGTGCGCAGCCCCAACGGCAACTTTGTCGACGCCACCCCGATCGAGAACACGATCGTGGTCAACGCCGGCGACCTGCTCGCCCGCTGGAGCAACGACACCATCAAGAGCACCATCCACCGCGTCGTCGAGCCGCCCACGAGCGACACCGTCCACCCCGCCCGCTACAGCATCGCCTACTTTTGCAACCCCAACTTTCAGAGCTTCATCGAGGTCCTGCCCGGCACCTTTGGTTCCGAGGCCGAGAAAAAGTACGAGCCCGTCACGACCGGCAACTACATCATCCAGCGGCTCGCCGCTACGTACTAGGCCGCCAGGGCGCCGGACCGTGGGGGCCGTCTGTTTTTAGCGAAAAAAAGTAAAATGAAGTGAATGACATGAATTGATCCAGAGGCTTGGACCAAACCGTAACAGCAGCACGTGATCTAAACGGACCTGCCAACAGATGACTTTGGCGCAAAGGGGATGAACCTAGAAGCCAAGTGTAGTAGACTGAGAGGACAAGTTTTCCTGGATGTTGGTCGAGCTGGCCGGCGGAATAGCGTGCAGGGATGGAAGCATCGACGAGTCGCCCACTGTCGAGCGGGCATCGAGATGCGAGCTGTGCCAAGGTGTTGTCGCAGATCCTGTCTCGACTGTTCGCCTAATTGCACTATCCGTCCAAGAGCATGACATAAGCCCACCTGAGCGAATATCATTGATGCGCACATGGTAGTCCCTAAAAGGACTAGCGCAGACTTTCTGCCGCTCCTGGGAGAAAAATGGAGCCCTTCCGCCTTGGCCCAGCGCCAGAATCCCCACTGCATGCAAGCCGCTGTTGGATCGTCTCATCTCGCCCCCGTTTGCCTCTGACCTCCTTGCCGGTTCGACATGCGCAGATAGCTTCTCCCAGGAGAGAGAGGCAAACGTCATGGCTCAGCCCTCTACTCTGGGAACCTCGTCCTCGATCAGTCCCAGCGCGCCTACAGCCTCAACGTCCATCTTTGGAGGCGCCGTGCTGAATGCAGCAGCAGCAGCAGCAGCAGCAGCAGCAGCAACAGGAGCAACAGCCCCGACCGCAACGCCGGCTGCACCGACAGCACCAGGAGTGCCAGCAGCGTCTGGGTTCCTTTCCGTCGGCGCCTTTTCCTCGACAGCCGTGGCCTCCAACAGCACATACATCATGCCCAACTCGCCGTTGCGAAACCGCCCCGGCGCCGATGGCTACCGCCCCAAGGTGACGCGCACGCTGGGCCAGCGGCCGGCCTGCCTGGTGAATGCCTCGGTGACGTACTGCGGCAACAACCAGATCTACGCCTTTGGCGGCTTCGACCAGTACACCGACGAGGTCTACAACCACGTCCTCCGCCTCGACGTCGTCAGCCAGCAGTGGAGCCTCGTCGACAACTACGGCGACATCCCCGGCGTGCGCATGGGTGAGCGAGCGTCCAGACAGGCCTCTGCGGCCGTTCCGGCTGCCATTCTGGCTTTTATGCCTGCGCTACTGCTCCTACTGACTGACATGCGCCAGGCCACACCGCCACGCTGTACCAGGGCGACAAGCTGCTCGTCTTTGGCGGCGAGAACGAGCACCGAACCTACCTCTCCGACCTGATCGTGTTCGACCTCAAGACGGCCCACTGGACACAGCCGCAAGTGTCGGGGCCGATTCCCAAGGACCGCGCCCGTCACGCGGCCGTGCTGCACGACGACAAGCTGTTTATTCTCGGCGGAATCACGGGCCGCGACAACTATGTGCTCGACGACATCTGCTACCTAGACCTCAAGACGTACACCTGGTCGCGCTCATGGCGCTTTGTCAGCCGGTTTGACCACTCGGCGTACATCTGGTAAGATGGTGATGGTGTAGAATCTGACGGTTGCTGCGAGTGCTGACTAAGCAAACAACAGGGACGACCGTGTGTGGGTGTTTGGCGGCCTGAGCAAGGACATGGACAAGGTCAGCGACCTGTGGTGGCTCGACCTGAAGGGCTCGCCGGCCTTCCAGTCGGCGCCACAGTTCGGGTCCCTGTTCGACCAGCAGAGCATGGCCAGCCGCGGCAGCATGTCGCGGCCGGGCTACTCGGCCCAGTCGTCGACGGTGGGCGCGTCTGGCTACGCGGCCAACTCGCGCACGGCCCAGGTGAACACGCCGTCGTTCCAGCTCAAGTCGTACTCGCCCGTGGCGCCTGGGACGATCTCGGTGCTCAAGTTCTGCTCCGGGCTCAACATGCCGAACCAGGGCTCCGGCATCCACTTCCACGTCTACTCGTCTGGGGTGCTGCTGGACTTTGTGACGCCAGCGGCCACGATCACGTCGCGCGAGTGCTCGCTGAACACGCTGGACCTGGCCACGATGCGCTGGCAGCGGCTGGCCGAGGGCCGTGAGATCTTCAAGATGGGCTACCGGTGGCACTACTGCACGATCAACGAGGACGGCACCAAGGCCTGGCTGCTCGGCTGTCCCAACGACCCGGGCTCGGTCGACCTGGGCACGAACGGTCTGGAGGAGTACCTGAGCGACATTATGGAGATTGACCTGCGGCGCTACGGCTTCCTGGGCAACACAGTGCCCGACGCCCGCAGCGAGCTGGTACGGCCGACGTCTCGCGTCCGCCACATCGACACGCCGTCGCGCGGCCTGGGCTCGGACCTGGCCAAGCTCTTTGACCAGCCGCCCGAGGCCGGGAGCGGTGCCGACTTTATCGTGACCGCGCACTCGGGCAACAGCGACGACGACGACGACGACGTCATGGGCTCGGCGCTGATCCAGTCGAGCGAGGGCCCGGATGGCGCTGGTGGTATCAGCGGCAGCGGCAGCAGCAGCAGCAGCAGCAACATCTGGCTGTCGCCCGACGCGCCCACGTCGCCGCCGATCCACGTGCACCGGCTCATCCTGCAGGCCCGGTGGCCCCACTTTGCCCGGCTCTGGTCGTCGCAGATGGCCGAGTTCCACACCAAGCGGATGCACATCCCGGAGCCGTACAGCGTCGTGCGGGCCTTTCTCTACTACCTCTACACCGACCGGATCGACCCACCCGGGGCGACGGGCGACGGCGCGGCGACGTCGTCGGCTGGCGGTGCCGGTGGAGGGGGCGCCGGCGTGGGATCGGCCTCGGGTGGCAGCGGCAACATGACAGCCGATCTCTCGGACGTGGCCGGGCTGCTGGTCATGTCCAACATCTACAACATCCCGCACCTGCGGTTGCTGTGCGTCAACCGGCTGTGGCGCGAACTGGACGTGGAGCACGCGTGCATCATCTGGCACTGCGCCAGCCTGGCCAACGAGGAGTGGCTGCGCAAGCGGGCGGCCGGCTTCTGCCTGACGCACTGGGGCCGCATCGTGCGGTCGTCTGGCTTTCTGCGGCTGCCGCGGGCGGCGCTGGTGGAGCTGTCGCAGGAGATCGACACGGAGGGCCGTGTGATTGGCGGCGACGAGCTGGACATGTTTGGGTCCGCCATGGACGGAAACGGCTACTCGGACACGGGCAGTATGGCGTCACAGCGGAAGGAGAGCGTCAGCAGCCATCCGTCGCAAATGGCCGAATCAGAGGCCGAGGACGAGGACGGCATGGAGATGAGCTGAGGGGTGGGCGCACGGGGGGAGAGAGAAGGGGGAGGAGGGAAGGGGAACGGGGAGGGGAGAGGGGAGAGGGGGG
>LDEF01000055.1:5347-103426 GCA_001455505.1 Leptographium lundbergii
ATCTATGGCCGTACGTGGAAGAGTGGGGTGATGGATACAATCATATGCTCTGGGAGCGCGAGCTTACAACAGTGGACAGTCATTTGGGCAGAGTTCCCTGTAGCGCCGTCGCTAGCGAGATTGTATCGTCACCTTCCCTAGCCCATTGTCACAGAGGCACATTCGAGCACAGGAGATGTTTCAGCCAGCGCACAATCCAAGGAGCAAACAATCAAGTACAGACATATCATAGGAAACTACATTGTTCATAAACGCATGAACAACCCAACCTAACCAGCATAAACAAGATGACGCCTGCCAATAGAAAGAAAACGAAAGGGGAATCCGGATCATACAGAACAAGATCAAACCATAGACGTAGCATCAAGTCAGAGTCGCAAGCATAGCTCTCATGAGGGCCGGCGGGGGACCTGAACAGACATGATTGCCAGTCAGCATACATAAACGTAGAGGGCAGAATGGTAGGGAACAAAAAGAAAAAAAAAACAAGGGTAAAAGGAGAAAACAAAAACAAAAACAAAAAAAAAAAAAAAAAAAAAAAACCAAATCGCACCTTTAGCGGTATCGGGGCACGCTAATCGCCATCCTACCTTTCCTGTCTTTCTCGATGCGCACGCCACGGTGCGGCTCTACGATCCGCTCGACCTCGTCCTCGTACACGACCAGCTCGCCTGTGCTGAGCCGCTCTGCCCGCACCAGCTCGCGGTCGCGGTCGCCGTGATGGTGGTGATGGTGGTGGCCGTCGTGGACGTGGGCGTAGAGCGCGCCGTCGCCGCGCGAGTGCGAGCGCGAGTGCGAGTGCGAATGCGAGCGGTGCGAGTGTGACCGATGGCGGCGGTGCCGGCGATCGACAATCATGGTCGACGGCCCGGACGGATACTCGTCCGAGTAGGTCGAGTAGGCCGAGTAGGACGAGTACTCGGACGGGGCTCCGGCATCAATGACCACCGGTGCCAGCGATCGTGAGGCCGGCCGCACCAGGGCCAGCGAGTTGGACGTGGGTCCTGTCGCTGCCGTCGTGAACGTGCGTTCCGGCGAGCTTTCCCGGATGTTGATCGTCGTCGTGTATTCGGTCGGCTGTGGAGCCGGCGGCGGCGGAGGGGGCATCTCGGTCCGGTACACAAAGTTGGGCGGCGGTCCGGGCGGCGGTGCATAGGCCGTCGGCGCAGACGGAGCCATGGGCGGTGGTGGTGGTGGTGGTGGCGGAGCCATTGGCGGCGGCGAGTACACGGCCGGCGTCATGTAGACGTCGTCACGGCGCCGTTCCTCGCGCTTCTCCTCCTTGACCACCTCGCCGACTCGGCTGCCTCCACTGGTGGTCGTCTTGGTGATCTTTGTCGTCTTGGATTCGACCACTTCGCTGTCGCCTGTTTCGGGGACGAGATTAGCAACCAGAAACTCAAACGTCCACCCGCCCTGACTACATACTCTTCTTGTAGTCCTGGCTCAGCTTGAGCACCTCGTCAATGTTGTCCTGGCCCAGTGCCACCTGCACCACGATCGTCTTTCCCTCCCGGATGAAGGGGTAGCCCAGGTCGGCAAGCGCCCGCTCCGAGACCAGCCGCGTCGGCATGCGGGTCTTGCCTCTCTTGGGGTACTCGCTGTGCGCGCCTTTGAGCGCCACACCGCCACTGCTGAGACTGGCCGAGCTGGCGCTGGCGTCGCTGCTGCTGGCGCTACTGCTGCTCTGCCGGCTTGGGCTCGGGCTGTGGCGGCGCCGACTCGTCCTGCGTACCAGCTCCGTCTCGTGGAAGCCTTCGTGCTCGCGGCCGTGGCGCACGCGGCCGTTGACGTCAATGTACACGTCGTCGATCCGTGCCCGCACCTCGTCCAGCCGCACCGGTGGCCGCTCGTACGTCTCCTCCATCTGGTCGTGGAACCGTCGTGCCGGCTGCCGGTCAAACGTGTCCAGGCTGGACTGCCGACGCACCAGCCGGGGCGGACGCCGCATCGGTGGCGGCGGCGACCGGTCGCGCACGCTCAGACGCTCAATCTCCTTCTCCACAAACACCCGCCGGCTCCCGTCGCCATCGATCACGGCCGGTGGTTGTGGCACTCGGCGTCGGCGCGGAGGTCCCGAGTGCAGGCTGCTATCGTCGTCGTCGTCTGCAAACCGCCGTCGCTCGTGCACCACCCGCTCGTCTTCAAACGTGCGGCCCCCCCGGGGCGGCCAGTCGATGGGCGGAGATCGGTCGCGCGGTCGCGGCGGTGGTCCTCGTCGGCTGCTAAACGAAATCTCGTCTTCTTCGCGGCGGCGCACCCGCTCTTCGCCGCGCCGGTCTCCTCGATCCCGCTCATACGACACCCGCTCATATTCACGCCCGTCCAGGTCACCTGTCGATGCCCGGTATGCCATGCTCAGCGTAGTCGTCGGGTGCCTTTCCGAGAAGTCGTAGAAAGGCGCAAAACCCGTAGATCCGCTCGATGGACGCAAGTGGATCGACAAGGTCCCAAATCAGGACCAACAGCAATGATAGCAAGATCAGAGGTAAAAAATGCAGAGCGATTGCAGAGCGATCGCACGTGGTGGATAGCAGCAGGTAGGTTCTCGATTCTTCCGTGATGGTCTGTCAAATGGTGGGCGAATCTGCGTTTTATGAAAGGCCTGTTAGAGAATGGGGCTATGACGACAGTAGGAGAACGGTGTGGGTTCCGAGGGGCACATCACGCAGAAACGTCAGCGGGGCATTGCTGCAGCCTGCAGCGGCGTGTTCTGGTTGCCTCCGCGCCTGCCGTTTGTGCATCTTAGGAGACGCGAGCCCCACTTCGTGTGCCTCGCTGAGTAGAATTTTCACCTGGCGTATATGGCCACGAAAATGTATTCCCGTACTGGCTGCCACAAAAATTTGCATTCGGCAGACAAGGCTGCCTTCTCCTTCTCTGCCTCGTCGGTGTGGCCGAGAAGGCTGGTAGACAAGGCAGGATAAGGGACGGTCGAATGGAACTTTGGCTGCCTCCTGCGGCTGACCGCTGCCCTCGTGCTACTCGCCATTTTTGCATTCTCGTCAGAAGGCGACCAAGCAAGGGAATGAGACACTGTGGCAGAACACGGCCGCTCTTCACTAACGCCAGCGTTTTGGGGCCCGTGCCGTTTCGCTGGGAACTAGAGCGCCAGCATAATTTGCCCAAGTAAATCTTACGAAGGACGCCGAACCTGCGAGCATTCTCGCAACTCGAATACCGCCGGTTTCAGCCATGCGCAATGACGTAATCGCTGTCATCGACTGCAGAGAACCCTTTCAGCAGTGCAGCCAGCAGCCAGAAGCTGTCCAGACAACGTAACTCTCCGCCCGTAGACACAATGCAGGGCTAGTCCACTGCCTGCTCCTCTCTGTCTGAAGATAAGGTAAATGCGTCATCGATTCTTTCCACCGCCCCGCACTCGCTGTCAAGGGCTCTTTTCCGACGCGAATCGCCACAATACAAATCCCCCGTGGCGCAATTGGATAGCGCGTTAGACTGTTACTAGAGAAATTCTGCAATCTAAAGGTTGGTGGTTCAAACCCACCCGGGGGAGTATCTTTTTGCTTTTTTGCTCTCTGAGTTCAGCATCTGCTGCCGATTGATTCCTTCGTACGGGGTACGTTTTCTTCTTAACCTCTACCGTTTGTTGCTGATTAGAAACAGGTTTTCTTGGCTCTATGACTTCAACGGCCTGGTAAACTATGAAAGTGCTTCGTGCTTTATAATCAATGCCCTGTTTGCGTTCTACCACCCATAACAGTCGTTCCTTTCCAAGCACCCTCCTACGAAAGGCTCATGCAAAATAGCTCTTCCAGAGAACACCCTCCAGGTCCTCTAGCTGTTCGGGTGTAAAATACTAAAATAGCAACGTTAGTACTAGGCAAAACAAAATACAAAAAACATAGTATATGGAGCAGTACCTTTTGGTCGACAGTCCAACTATCCTGCCGTGTCTTTTTGAACTCGGCCAGAATCGATTTGGTCGCGTTTCCAACCACGCCAGGGTCGTTTGCCGTGTGCGTCGCAAGATGAGCAAGCACTTCCGGCATCCACGACGGAGGCGGTGTCGCATAGGGAAACGCCTCGATCAGGGCTCCCAAGCCGAGCACCGCAGCATGACGTCGGATGACTTGCCGCTGCATGTCCACAGGCGTGTCGCGTCCGCTCTCGTCGGCCGGCAGCGCCCGCTTCTTCTTCGTGGGCATGGGATTCGCCCGCAGCTGTTCTTGGAAGCGAAGCTTGAGCGACTGGATGATCGGATTCCGGATGCTGCCAGGCGAGCATCGAATCATGCCGGCCAGCGTTGCCGCAGCCGAGTCGCGCACTTCGAGCTGCGAATCTGCCAGCATGTCGCCCACCGAATCGAACAGCAGCTTGCGCTGCGAAGGCCGCGTCAGGAACAGCCGCCGGAAGTACACCACCTGCATGTTGATCAGCGCCCGCAGCCGCTGGTGCCAGCTGCTGGCCGACCGGCCCACGTCGACGAGCTTGCGAATAAACGCGTCGTCCTCGCCTTCCCGCAGCGGGATGTTGGGCAAGTGGCGGTACACGTGGTATGCCAGACGCATCAGCTCGGGGTCTTCCTTGACGTCCATCATGTGCAGCAGCTGGTCGATAAACGGCTCTGGGAAAAACTCCACCAGCTGTGTGCACTCCTGAGAAGACAACATCCAGTCCAGCCAGATTAGCACCGTCTTAGAGCCTGACGTGTAGCTGCTCTGTTCTTGCTGTCCGGGCACTCGCTCCAGCCTCCACGCCTCCAGCCGCTTGAACACTTCGGCAACCGTGCCGGAGAACTGCGCCGACGGCTTGTACGGCCGAATCCCAATCGACGACACCTTCTTGTTGGCCTCCAGCAGCGCCGCCACCGTCGGAAAGGCCTCGTAGTAGCGCGTGCGGTAGATTGTCGCCAATATGCGGCCCATGGCTTCACGCACTGCCTTGTACGGGTGGTCCAGGTGCTGGAGAATGTCGTCCAGTATGGGCTGCTCGTCCCGAAAGTGCCAGCCAGCATCGCTGATGAGGAACTCAAGCAACGACACCCTCGACGAGTCCTTGAACGCCGCGTTGGACGTCATGTCCAGCCGGAAAGACCCAAGGCCCAGCACCAGCTCGCGTGACCGCCGCGGGTCTCGAAGGCCCGTGATCATATGCACGCACGTCATCCAGTACTGCAGGTTTTCGGGCGTGAGCTTTTCGTTGATCACATGCAGGAGCATCGGCGCCGCAAACGCCCACGCGCGGTTGCGATATTCTCTCGGCTCCTCCACGCCGCGTGACAGCAGCGCCGCCAGAATCTCTGCCGCCGCCCGGTGCTGGTGCCTGTCGGAACCGTCTCCGTACACCTCGAGCGTCAGTTCCTTGACCTCGTCAAACGTCACCGCCGCGATGCCGCCGTGCACCAACTCAAAGATGTGCGTCAGCAGGGACACGTCCGAAACCTTGAACCTATCTGCGTGCGTGTCGCGCGGCTCCTGCTTCATGTAGTCGAAGCACTGTCTGAGCCAGTCTTTCGTGATGATGGCCCCAATCTGGCTTCGTGCAGCCTTTTCGATTTCGTCGTACCCGTCAAACACAGCCGGCTTTGCTCGGTATGCAACAACGGACTTGCCCCAAGCCAGCCAGCCTGGATAGTCAGAGTCGACAAAATACTCCGGGATAGCATTACTAGGCTCATCGCCTTCGGCAACCTGCTGGCTGAACGAATCAAGGTACTGGCGAGTCCACTCTGCGTCGCCGCCGTCAGAAGGTACAGGGATCTCCAGCTTGTTCTTGCTCATCTCCTTTTCGAGCAGCCAGAGCTTGTAGTCGTGGTTGTAGACCGCTCGCCGGTCTATGAACATGAAGATGTTGGAAAAGGCGCTCTGGTAGCTGGATCGGAGAGTCGGGTGCTGGTCGATCGCCCCACTGGCCACAAGGTCGATGAAGGCTGGAGCAGCCAGGCTTTCGAAGCGCAAGCACATGTTGTTTGCAAACACCGCACAGCGGACAGCCACCTTCCAGTGTGTCGTCTTTGCCTTCTCGGCCAGCTCAAGTCCCAACGCGGCCTTTTTCTTTTCGACCTTGGCGCGACGCCCTACGATAAAGGTGTGTCGCCTCTCGATCTTGCTTGCACACTCGACCAGCTCGGCCTTCCCTATTGGCGCAATAGAATCCACCATGTCGTGATCAAAGATAACCATGCGCTCAAAGGCTTGACCAAATTCGAGCAACGGATATACCGCGCTAGCGCACAGGTGCTGGATCGATGCCTTGTCCACCGCGGCCGTCTCAATGTAGAGCCGCATGAGCGTAGGCGCAAAGCGCCAGTCGCGCAGCAGCGTCTTGACCAGTGACGTGAAGAGCAGGGTGTACATGGCGCCCTTGATGCGGTCGTGGTCGACTGTGTCCAAGGCACTACGCAGCTTGTCCAGCACAACCGGAATGACCAGCGGACGTCCTCCTATCAGCACTTTCAGAGAAGAATCCTGCGAGCTCTGCGCAACCCGGCGCACATCGGCATATAATGACGTGCAAGACTCGGCAAGGTCCAGTAGGAGACGCTTGTCCAGGTCGCTCTTCAGACGGTAAGTTGAGTTGTACTTGACCCGCTGCAGCTGGTAAGCGTCGGCACGTTTGACCAACAGAGCCCTCGGGTATGCTTTTCGGAGCCCGTTGATTTTAAACGATGTCGTTTCGGACCTGTAGAGCCGTAGAAGGCGATCCAGCGGGTGTGCCGACCGTTCGAACCCGACGTCGGTGATCCATATTCGGTAGGTAGAGTACAGTGCCGTAAAGCAGGTCACGTCGTCCTCCTGCGACTCGCTGAGGAACTTGTGCGTCTGCGACAGGAGACGGCCGATGTCCTCGCGCAGCTCGTGTATGCGCTCAAACAACTCGCTCTTTGGGTCCAGAAGATAGCCTGCAGGGTAGGTGAACTGGCGCCGCAGCTCATCGTCATCAGCGACCTCGGCAAGCGGATCAGTGTCTTCATCCATGGCCGTGTCGTCGTCTACACCCTTCACAGTCTGGGATGCTGCCGAATCGCCGTCGATTTGCATCTCATCAGCGTCATGGCCGTTTGTTTCGCTTCGGTCCTGAGAGCCTGTCGTCATCGAGGCCCGAGCAGGGTCGAACAGTGCCGATACTCCAGAGATAACCAGGCGGATCTGACTCAGAGCACGAGACAGCTCGTCGCTCCACTCCTTGTTTTTGCCCTTGCGGCTCACCGGCGGCTCTTCGCTCATCAGAGCCTCCATTTTTGCCTTGGCGCCGCTGACCTGCGACTCAAAGAGCTCGGTTGCAAACTGAATCTCCAACTGCGAAGGCCGGTACCATTTGATGGAGAGTTCTGAAGGAGCTGTGGTAAGTCCCCAGTGCTCGATTCGAACGCCATCCTTGATAACATTGGGCTCGAACATGGCATTGTCAATAGTGTACGTCTGCGTCAGGTTAAGAAGCAGATGATGTACAAAGTTGGAAACGTGGAGGGTCGGAAGGCCCCGGCACGTTTCCTGCATATATTGCGCAATAGACAGAAGCTCGTTCTTGTACTTCAGAACCTCGCCGCCGACATGGACGACGCACATGCTCAGGATGCTAACATACCAGACAAGGGCACGGTCCCGTGGAAGAACATCGGCACCACTGCTCCGGTCAGACGCAGCTCCATTGTAGTCGATCTCGTTGCGGATATTGACAATCAGCATGGGTACGAAGACCTTCAGAGACTTCTCTGGATTGACCTTGCAGAGTGCATTGATAATCCAGGCCATTGCGTCTCTGGCTTGGTTGACGACGTGCGAACCAACAAAGGTCGCAAGCTTTTCCAGGGCAATATCAAAGAGCTCAGGCGAGAGCGACGCGAACAAGGGCGTAAAGGCGGCAGGCAGTGAATTGATCACGTTGTCTTCCGGCGACCCAGACCGAACTTGAGCCGAGTCCGGCAGGTTTTCCACCAAGGTGAAGACCTTGCCCAGCAGTGCGAGGATAAACTCGCCGAAGCCAGCGGTGGACGAGCGGAGAATGCTAGCCTCCACCTCGTCCGAGAGCTCGGCGCTGTAGTCAATCTCGACGTCTTGGCCGTCACGCTCAAAACGCTCCATCTCGCCCTGTACCCACTGGATGGCAAGGCCGGTATCATGGACCTCGCTCTCGTCATTAGTCAGCGACGCGAATGGGATGCTGTGCGCCACGCTCTGTATGAAGCTCAATGTGTGCTGCGTTTTCCCCAAATCGTTGGCGTCAATGCCAGGCAAGGCCAGCGCCAACAGGGCAGTAACATGGCAGCGGAAGCCTTTCTCGCGCGACAGGATATGGGCAATCATCTGCAGACCACACAGGCTGGCCGTCGTTCGGTGCACCTCAACCAGGCCCTGCAGACTTGGGTAGAAGCGTTGCAGAGCGCCGGGGAGGATGAGGCTCGGCTCGAGGAAGGCGAGGCATTGCAAGGTGACATAATAGTAGCCGGTGACCTTCTGGCTCTTTCCAAAGAGTCCCATAAACGTGACCTCGCGGAGGGCCAGCACAAATCGACGCTTCAGCTCGGGAGTGATGCGACGGGATGCGGGCGTGTTGAGCTCTCCGCTCTGCTCTCGGTTCCAGCGATTGACAAAAATGTCCGCGAGGTGATGCGTGAATTGGGCCAGGAAGCTGGTCCAGGCACCCTGGTTCGAGGGATGGAAAAAGGTGTCAATTGACTCCAAGAAGCCTTCCAGGCCGGTGAGAACGCTGCTGGCAGGCGACGACTTGTTGTCCTGCGGAAGCAGACAAGCCGGCGACAGAGAATGGGCGATCCAGCGAGCAGCCATGTAAGGGACCGGATACTTTTTCCGGTCCTTGTCGAGGAAGACAGCGAGACCGGAGGCGTAGGATAGGCTGGACACATAGGGCGAGTTTGCCTGGCCAACAGGAATTTCGGTCAACCGCAGAAGGGAGGTGAACAGGAGATCGGACTGGTCTTTGGTAAAGATGCCGTGCTCGGTAAAAGGAACATGGTCGCACGTGAGATGGTCCCTCGCCAGACGCGATAGGATATCAAGAAACGAGACGTCCACGGCCTTGGACCGGTTCACTAACGACCACAGGTGGAAGTATGTTGGCAGGAACGTAAACGGCTGGGACTGTGGCTTTGTTGGGGGGGCCGGGGTTGTGGGGACCATGATGGTCAGCAAGCCGATGACGACGAAGCTATTCGATATGTCGGGGGTGCTGAAGTAGGGCAGTATCTCATCCAGCATCTCGCGACGCTCGCCCGGGTCTAGATAGGACTGAACGTGCAAGCAGAGCCGTAATATCTGCTTGTACACACGAGCCTGAACAGACTGATTAACGGCGATCTCGCTGGGCAGCACGATGCTCTTCAGCTGTCTCCAGAGCGGGTGCCAATCCAAGACCAGATCATCGCCCGCCTTCAGGTAGTGTTTCTTTTTGGTCAAGGTAATCAGCATGCGGCCAAAGCGGTCAGTCACGGTCGACTCCAGGCCGGGAGCCAGGGCGAGATGGTAGTAGAGCTTGGCCAGGCTGGCTCGCAGATCGCGGGTCATGTCGAACTTGAGGTTTAGCCATCCTTGCAGCTCACGAGACCAATGCACAGCGCCGGGCGCAAAGTCTTCAGCCTTGATGGAGATGTACAGGTTCTTCAGGATGGCAGCAAGGGTGGCATCGCGCTCTGCCTCATCCTCGACCGGATAAGGGAGCTGGCTGAAATAGCTAAAGGTGCGCTGGCGGTAGCGCTTCTTGTTGTCGTCGTCGGGACGCAGAGAGCCAGGCACACCTGGCGAGGTGGCACGCGACACTGTGTCAAACGAGAGGTTGCTGGCCAAGAACTCTTGTGCGGAGCCTGCCGCAGCAGATATGGAGCCCGGGACGGGCGTATGGGCCAAGCCCAGATTGTCGTCCATGGCACTGGAGACAGCGGGGTGGTTCGTGTATGGAAGTCGTTGTTTGGTAGCCACTTGCGTTGCCCAGGAGGTTGCAGTGGACAAGACGGACAGGTATGGAGGATACGGCGCAACGGAGAGGAGTATCGCGGATCGGGTGAGGGTCGAGTGAGGGGAAGAGGCTGTGCTTCGATGCGGCCTAGACGGCGCTCGAACAGGGCTGGTTTCTTTGTCGGGACGGTTCAGACAGACTCGTAGGCATGTCGTCTCCCGAGCTGCACGATCAAGGTTTGTATTGGGTCAGAGAGGTCTGCAAAAGTGGAGGGGACGTAATTATTAGCATTAATCCTCAACAGAAAGTGCAGGTGGGGGCAAGAGGGCAAATGGATGAGAACAAGGGAAAATGGGAAAAGGGAATCACCAGCAGGACTGGCCAGTCCGAGCGACGCAGAGACGAGAAGCCCCTTTTGTATGTGGCAGGCTATGGGGGAAGGTGACGTACAGAGCCTCGATGCCTTCGGAGGCGAGGGACGGTTGGATCACGCAGCCGTGTTTCCGTCGCAAGGAGATTGGGTGTTGTGTTCAACAGCCAGTGCAGGCGGCTCTGGATGCGTAATCTAGCAAATGGGCCGTTGTTTGGTCCGAAATGCAATGTGCCGCGCCGACGGAACAGAAGCCTAGGGCGACTTTGGATCGACGCGCAAACGTAAGCGAAGATCTGCCTGAAATTGCACGTCGTGACACCACCGTTTCGAAGATAGCCCAAGGCTAGCTAGACACCTACCGGGCCAAAGCTTACGTTAGTGGATCGGGAAATCCTCCGTTCTGTCGTTTCTGTCTTATTACAGAGCGTATGGAGTGCAACGGTTGAGGCAATCGATAGCAGAGGCAACGCAATGAGGAGGGGGTTTAAAGACAGGGGGTAGAGAAATCGGCTAGGCAGGAGAACAAGATATTGTATTCTGTACATACGAGCAAAGATACAGTCGTCAATCAGAAGTCGGGACTGGCTGCACACCGAAGGGCACGGCACGGCCACAAACAATGCAAGCCGCGAGAAAGGACGAGAGCCTGAGGCCGATAAATGACACGAGTCCAGAAGGCGATGCAATGGATGGAGCTGGGGAAAGCTAGGGAAAACCACGAGAGGCTGGGAAAGGCTGGCACCACAGGCTAGCTCCACAGAACCCAAACAAAGCGGGTCCAACGGCTTTTGGGCAGCAGCAGCACTGTGACAGTGAGAGGGCTCAATTCGGCACCAAATCGAGCTTGTCGAATCGCGCGAAGACTGCGAAGCACAGCAGGAGACACAGGTGCGAGCGCGAGACAGGGAGGATTTGGCCATCCAGACAGGGCAGGCACGGCAGGCACGGCATACTTATCTGCTACGGCGACACACGTGGCCTGCTCCAGCGTGCCTTCCACAGTAACCTCTGGATTTTGGCGGTGCCACCGGCTGCAGCTGGGGTTCCACCAATGCAACCGTCTTCTGCAGCGGCTGGCAGACAAGTCAGTCCCCCACGGCCTTTTTGACGGGGAACAGAGCCTGCATCCGGTGGGAGCATCGCATTCGTCCATGGCCGCTTCCCGGTGGCGAAATGATCACTTACCAGGCGGTCTGGAGCGCCAGACAGGTGAAGGGATCTTGACCGACCGGAGGACAGGGCGAGCAGCATATGCAAGCCCAGCCTTCACTGGTCGCCCGTTGTGTCTGGATGGCCAGCAGGCATGTCTGCATTGGTTGCTAGCTGCAGCCGAAGGCAACCACGAGTGGCTGGACCGGTCGACGTGTGCCACTTTCGGCCGACTTCAGCAGTCTCCCAGCACGGCCGCTGCATCACCTGCCAGGACGCTGACCAGGAGGAGGAACACGACCAGTGCCCCAACGATCACGCCGGAAGAAGCATGTCCGTCTGCTGAGATTGTGCTCCCGGTCGTCAAGCTCGTCTGCCGTCCCACCTCCTCGTCAAACTGGCCGATGACGTTGCCTCGCGGCCAGTACTCGCACACCAGAAACCAGCCCGTGTTCTTCTCATTGCTGCTTCTGCCTGTGCAGAGCCGCCGCCCGCAGCCGACGGTGGTGCTGTTCTTCCAGACCAGCTGGCTAAAGTGGCCGGTAGCCTCGGTAAAGGCCGGGTGGGAGAAGTCGTACTCGCGCCGCTCGGTTCCCCAGGCGTCTACGCAGGATGTCGCGTCTGAACAGCCGATGGCAATGTTCTCGCCGTACGGCCCGCCCGAGTGAGCAAAGGTGCAATCGGTGTCGTTCTCCAGATACGAGGCCGCAAAGGCCGCTGTGGTGGCGTTCCAGGTGGCCGCCGTCGCATTGTGCTGGCTGCGGAAAACGTTGGTGCTGTTGAGGATGGCTGAGACGAAGAGCGTGGAGTTGACGAATTGGGGTGCTGTGCTCGGAAGCGTCGCCGCGACGGTGATAGTAGACACAGCAGCTGTCTCTGCTGCCCGGCCAGCAACTCCTCTTGTCGGATGGCTGGCCGCCGTCCCGGCTGTCGGAAGGAAAGAGGAGAGTAGAACAGGTAGATATAGAATCTGCATGTTTTGAATGTTTGCGATACGTATAGCAACAGCAAGGTCGGGTGTCGTACGTCGTAATTATAGTAGCCGCATTACCGTCGCGTGATTCACTCTAGAACAAAGAAATAGGACTGGCAAAGACTGAAAGAGTCTTGTTGTGCTTCTTTGCCATCTTTTTGTAGACCTCTTTATTACCTTTTCCGCAAAGAGTTGCCGCTTAGATGTGGTATATGGGCGCATACCAGCCAGCCATCTATCGAGGCGCGTAGCTATTGGGTGAGAGGAAACGGTCGTCAAACATACGTCGAGAATGTTGCAGATACGGACCGATATCTTGCTTCTGGTCCAGCCAAGCGATTTTGCAAGTCGGTTTTCTAGCATCAGTGGAACCCGGAGAGTTTGAGGTACACAAGCCCATTCCTCAGATTATGCCGCCCAGTTCTTGAAACAGAAATATGAGAAGGATCGATGGCGGCTCGATGATGGAAACTAAATTCACTTTAGTTGTTGTGCTTTGTTCAGTGCAGCGTAGTGCTGATGAGCCATTGCTTAACCTTTCTTAGTTCATTGTCGTTGTGCTACTGCCATATTTCGGACATTTTACCAACATCAATGCTCTTGTGTGAGTGAGTCCGCCAATAATTCGGTTTCACGATTAACACATTTTCTGTATGGCGAGCTCTTGGCGAAACTAAGGCCGTTGAAAACGTTTACTAAACACACCTCGCCTTCTTCATAGCAGTCATGCAATGGCTGCCAATACGACCATGGGGTGAAAGCATCACTGGCTGGCTAGCTACAGTCGGTGCCCAGTGTCTCGTATTAAAAATAAAATAGAATATCATTAATTTGAACCTAGGTTGGAACCAAAGTTAATATATTCAAGACACACTTAAATCGGGTGAGTTTCCATCCTCCAATCTCGGCTCTAATTCCACTCAAGATTGAACTTTTGTTCCTATCATAAACACTGTTTGGCTTGCATTTTATTCCAAAACCACTCCAGGGCATTCCACTCTCTTTTGGTTGTGCTTCCTAGGAAAGTACTTTCACTCCTATATCGCCGAATTAGAAAAGTACCTCTGAACTCTCGCCCCTGTACAAAGTGGAAAATTGCATCATGCCGTGCTTCGAGACCTATAAAGGTGTACTATTTGGTGGTCAAAAGCTGACAAGAACGCAATGAGGCATATTAAATCAATTTCCACATGCTAAAGTCGTTGAAGTTGGTGTTTTATACGAAGCCTTTCTGGATATAAAGACAAAATTTGATATTATGGGGCTTACGCACACTAAATAAACTTATATAACACCAGCATATGCACTGTTCAGTCGAGAAGCGAGTATTCTCGAGAAGGGTAAAAGACCAGGATACGAAAGAGAATCATTGATGCGCTTGTAAGCTGAAATAAGAGCATATATATATTAGTTCTTTGATGATTGTCTTCGAAAGCAGGGCCTTTTTACTGTCCCAACATAGTATTATTATTATAGGCAGCCAATAGTCTGGAAAAAGCCAGTTTGTTCCCCGAAATCATCAAAAACGTCGTCAAAGAAAACACTAAAAGAGGGCCACGTCTGCATAGAATCAATACTTGAAATATGGGAACTACAGCGAACGAGCACTGGCGCCCATTTTTATGTTCATCCAACATGGACATTCTCAAGCAGTGCATTTTTGTATGTTTAGGGTCTTGGGAAAGCGGCATTTGCACACATCTACGTGTCTCACCGGTCTGCAGCTCTGCGGAGAGTATCGGGAATAAGGAACAGAGGCACGGCATAACTTCCTTTGTCGTCGATAAAAGAGCCGTACTTCCGATCGGGGTGTTAAGATCAGCTTGAACGAGAATGCGTATTTGCTTATTTCTGACTAGTCCTTGGGCTGAGCGGAAGGGCTTATGAATGTGAGATACCTTTTTCTAATATCGATGTGCCCACCCGCGCAATGAAGGATGATGGAATGCATTTCCAGCATTGAACAGACATGCGCCAGGATTCATAACATAAGATACCTTATCAGTGGGGGCGAGGTTGATAGAATCAAGCTTATTTTGGTGAGCGAATGGCTCAGCCATCGTGACCAAGGTCGCACGACGTGGCTTTTTGGCCGTTGTGTGGGGAAGGTACAGCATAAGCCATACTCGTGGCCATAAAGGCGGAAGGCGGAAGGCGACGGCATCTATCTTGCTCTGCAGGCGAGAGAAAGTCGAGGAACCGGCCAGGAATGGTGGGTGCCTGGAGCCGGGGGGCGGGGAAAGCGTGTCGCTGTGGCTGAGTTCGCATCGCTTTGACGATGTGGGCATCCGCCACCTAGGCATTTGCGGTATACGAAAAAGCGACAGACCTGCACCTGGACAAGGCAAAAATAGAATAAGAATTCCTCTGGACGCGTGGGCTTGCAGCAGAACGGCCGAGGCGCATTGACGGGCAGACTGAACGGAAGAGCAGCTTCCGGTTTGGGCGCCACGATGGGCCAAAGGGCGATCCTGGCAATCGCCATCATCATCACCATCGCCAAGTGGAGGCTGCCAAGCAGTCAGATCATCAACACAGCCGCGCAAACCGAAAGGAGGGGGCGTGCGAAAACATCAGTCTCGCTGTCGCTGTCGTTGTCGTTGTTTTTGTTGTTCTCGTTGTTGGGCTACGAAAAGGCCAGCCCAAGGCCACAGCAAGATTACACGTATGCAGGCCGTGTTGTGTCCTGCTTGCCGCTGACATTTAGTACGCGATTGGGACCGTGCATTTGGAACCGCTGGCTTCATGACACAACAAAAAGTGGCCAGATGCTAAGGCCGCACTTTTTCCAGCCGATCAGCCCACGGTCTCCTGCTTGATGATGGCCAGGGCCACAGTCGAATAGGCCGAGCAATGCTCGTCTGTTTGTAGTGTAATATATTATTTTTTATGCGATGGGTGTACTTTATTTGCAAGTAAAGAAAAACAAGAGGTATTCGCAGCTAGCAATCTATGCAAAGCAGCCTCCGACCTGGGACCTGCCACTCCATCTTCCTTTTCAGTAATCACTGCTGCCCAGTGTAGACACTCCCCTGAGGGGCCATATTAAATGTCCATACCTGTCAAATCAAAGAGTACAATCCTTGTAAATGCACTCTGCCGATGACTGCCTTGATAACGCCATATGATGTGTTGATGTGAGATAAAAAGAACAAAGAAGAATCAAAACTGTATCCCTGTGGACGCCACGCTTTCCCTAAAGACGCCAAAAACAATAATGTAACAAAAGAGCACATAAAAGAGGACAAGAAAAGAGGGTGGTCTAGTCTTAGCGGGCAAGGGCATTGGATCCGAAGACTCGGCCAAGCATGCCACGGACCCGCTTGACGCGGTTGCTACCGTCTTGGATCTCGCGAAGGTCGTCGACGCTGATCTCGTAGGGTAGAAGAGTCTTGCTCTCCTTGGAGAGAGGGCTCGGGGTGCGCTTCGATCCAGCGATCGAGTTAGGTGTGCTAATAACACGAAACGGGGTGCGAGGCTCGTCGTCGAGGTTAAAGGTGTATGATTGCCGGTCGTCCAGCTCAGAGAGCGGCGTCGAGGCGCGTGAGTGTGAGCGCGAGGAGCTGAGCGACGGAGCATAGCTGTTGGTCGAGCTCGTGCTGGCGCTGTATTCCAGGCGAGGCATCGACATGGAAGACAGGTCGTCAGACCGCAAGCTTCCGCGAGAGCTGGTTGAGCGAGGAGGCGTCAAGTAACCGCCAGGAACCGATACGGAAACCACCGTGATAGGCCAAGCGGTAGCCTCTTCATCCAGCTGCTTCTGGTGCGAGCGGAGCATGTCTTGCTGCCGTTGTTGTTGCTGCTCGAAGAGCAGGCGTTTGCGCTCGTCCTCTTCCTGCTTCTGCAGCTGCAGGCGAAGCTCGCGCTGCTGGCGGCGGACATGGCGTGCTGCTGCTTCGTCGCGCAGCGGGGCGAGGAACACATCCAGCTCCCGGTACAGATCATCCTCGGTGATGCGCAGATCCCAGTCCAGCAGGAACAGGAGCTGCTTCTCCATCAGGTTGACCTCGGTGCGGCTGAAGCCAAAGTTGCAAAAGTCCGAGGTGATGACGCTGTAGTTGGCCCAGTGCTTGTTCTTCGGCGAGCTGTCGTTCAAATACTTGGCAGCCAGAATGAGCGCGGCCAGGAAGATGCGGTGTGTGGTGCAGCGCAGTCCCTTGGCCATGGGCTGCAGGCGGGCCTTGAGCCGGTGCAGGTACACCAGAGTGCTCATGAGCGTGGGCACCTGTACATTAGAAGACACGACCAGCTGGCTGATGAACACCTCGAGGCTCGGCAGGTTGCCGTCTTCCCGCCGCACCGCACGGGGAGCCGGGGAGTGTGACGGGGAATCAGGGGGGGTGGGTTGTTGACGGCGATGCGCCTCAGAGGTCGTCGGCGGCATCATGTTGGGGTCGCACTGGATGACGTTGAAGGCGGCATCGGCCAGGTACTTGATCATCTGGCGGTTGACTGGTGTGTAGACGAACCGGCTGAGGGCAGAGGCATTCAGCTGCGCCAAACTCAACTGCTGTGTCGGGTCCATGATGGTTATGTAAGCAGATGGTGTTGTGAGGATAATGTGTGAGAATAGACAGTTGGCTTGTTGGGCTTGTTGGATGTGTTTTGGTTGTGTTTGATGTGCAAGTGATGTTAGTCGAAGAGGAGAATAGAACAGGCCTTTCTATATGCTCTTGGACGAATGCAAACGAGGGCGAGAGTATGAGTAGAAACAAAATCCCCGTCCCAGAGGAAGGTTGGGAGAGCAGAACAGGAGCGTTCCAGAGGAAGGTGAGCGGCCGAGGAATATTATATCCCGGGAGGGGAGCTGCGTTGCTGGCGGTGGTGGGTGTTGGGTAGAGCCGGTGGAGACGGGACCTGATGGTGTACGGAGTATGTGGATGCGGCGAGGTTAATTTGTGTGGGCCAGGGCTCACTGACGGGTTGTGCGGCGATCAAGGGGGGTGGTATGGAGGACAAGAAGAACAGAGACCTGTTTTACTCCGTACACAAGGGCCACCTAAGAGGGTCGGTTTGGAAAATTGGGAGTGCAGGTGGACCGGTTCAAACAGGCCAAATGGGTTGCGAGGGACCACGAGGCTGAGCTTTAGGTCTCGTAAGTCGGCAGGTGTGTGCCAGGGAGTGGTTGACGTGAACAAGTGCAGGCGCAGGGGGAGGGGGTGGTGGATGGCGCGGTTGGGTGAGAGGGGGGGGTGTGGGCTGGAGGGGGGTGGGTGGTCCAGCTGGAAGGGAAGCCAAGGGTTGCGCAGCGGCGTCCGTTGCAAGGATGCGGTGGATTGGCGCGTGCTTTTAGCGGGTGGGATTGGCTGGGAGTACGAATCACGCCGTGTTGGTGCGGTGCTGAGCAGCTGCGTGGTCCAGGGCACGTAAGGAGGCGCTGTCGATCTAGAGCGGACAAGTCCGGGGCAAGGACGGGGATTGGCTAGGTAACAGCGAGAAGGCGTTTTGTGGTGGGATCGTGAGCGAGAGACAGCTTGGGAATGCAGAATGGCCGGCCGAGGAATGCAGCAGAAGGAAGAAGCAAGCAGATATCCACCCGCTGGAATGTGTTTCTTCTGCCGTATCCGGGACAAGCCCCGTGGTGAGCAATTGGCGACGATGAAATTTTGCGTGTGGCGGAAAGTGGTGTGAAGAATGAGGCTTTTCGCCGGGAAAATGACGGCGAAGAGGGAAGATAGGAAAAGTAGACGAAAACAAGAAAAGGCGAAAAGTGAGGCCAAGGCGGTCTATTGGGGAAAGTACGATTGCCGAACAATGGCAAGCGAGGAGGACAATTCAAGGCGATTGCCTGATTGGGATGGTGAGCAAACGGAGAAACACGTTTGTCAAACGGTGTCACGGAAGGGAGGAGGAGCACGGTGGAGCCGTGTATTCCTTCCCAGACTGGCGAGCAGGCGAAGCGTTTTGTGTGGTCGCTGAAGGAGCAGACAGGCGGTTGGAGAAGGCGCTTAACGGGGGCTTGTCCTCACAGAAGGAGAGACTGAAAACGAACGCCTGAAAGAGGCTGACTGGTATGGCTGAACGAGGGTTGGATTGCGGGTGAAGAGTAGTGCTGGTCGGGGTCGGTATGCAGCGGTCGGGGACAGCCTCTTTAAGTGCAGATTCCTAACGACGGCGAGGGAGGTAAGCCAGAGTGGCGATAGTAAAGGGCGAGTCCGAGATTCGAGCAGCCTGCACTGGAATGGGACAGGGAGCAGCCAAAGGGGGTTCGAATGGAAAAAGATGAGACGAATTGAGGGATGGGACGACGACAAGTGCAATGACCGGCAGAGCACAGCGAACGTGGTATGAGTGACCTTGCTTGTCTTCCTCCTGGGAAGAAAGGGCTGTCTGTTGGTCGACTGGCACGCAGCAGAGGAGACGGCGGGCGCTACGATCCGCAGAGACAGGAACCAAAGGGAGCAATCAAGCAAGGGCTGGCCGAGCTATCAGACGAGGGGGAAGGCTGGTGATAAGACGACGGCGACAAGAGCGAGATGGCGACAGATGGGGAGAAGAGGGAGGAGAAGCGAGGTCTGGAGAGGTCTGGAGCAGGCCGCGATGTCGACTTTATCAACAGGGCGGCGATGAGGAGGAACAGGCGCAAGCAACGGCGCAAGCAACGGCGCAGGCATCCAGTGGCTCTCGGGCGCCGCATCGTGTTGTTGTCTGGATTCTATTTTGGATCTGCGACGGGCGTTTTGGGTGCACAAGCGCGTCGGCCGTCGCCAAGAGGCTGCAGCAGGCGGCATTTGAGTGGCCACGAGCACGCTGCGACCAGATTGCGCTGCACGATGGGATTGTGCCCGTTTGCCTCTCTCTCGCAGCCACGTCCTCTCGCGCGTCGATTGGTCGGCGGCGGCCAGCCAGGGCCAACGGTCAGCAAGATGAAACAAGCGAGCGACAAAAGGCAGCCAACGAGCGGAGAGCGGCGCGTTCTGGACGGATCGTCGCCAGATGAGATGCTACGACGAAAGTGGTGATGGCGTACTACGAAAGGGAGGACAAGAAAGTCCGGCTCGCCATCTCCACACGACGCTACATGGCGGAATACGAGCAGGAAAGTGCCGGAAAGGCTGGGCGGTGATGCGCTGTCCTTTGTGGCGTGGCGCGGCCCACAGTCTGGTGCATAAGATCGCAGGACATGGATACCCGAATGGATCTGGAGATGGAGATGCGATGGCCAGTACGAGGACATGCGGTCTGGGCAGCAATGCGCAGACGGCCTCGCGGACTGCGGCAGGCGCTGTTTCGCGTCCAGACGAGAGGCAGGACGGCGTACGAGGACGGAGGCCGGAATACGACGCACGCAGCACTCGTTTCTGACGTGGTGTGGCCCCTGTCCCCTGCCTTACTCCCACGCCACCCCTGACAGCGACGGCAGGCTCAGGCCGATCTCGTGTGGCCAATCAGCCGTTGCTCAGATGTCTTGCGCGGTGGCAAAAGGACAGTGCAATGTACGATACGATACGAGCCGTGTGCGCAGAGATGTCTTCGCCTCGCCTTTGCCCTGCGAATCGAGGCAGATCCCATCTCTGTCCGCTCGTCCTTGTGGGGCCAGGCGTGAAATTGGCACGCTGTCGTTCCTGTTGATGATCAGCCGTCGGCTGTCATTCGTGCTCGTACTTTTCCCTGCTTTGGTCCATATTGACTGCATAGTCTTTTATTGCTCCGGACAATGCACACAATCTGCACACGATAGAGCAGTGTCCGGCCGGGGACACTATCGAAAGTGCCCCTGATTTATGTACCGACCAAATGGGCTCATTAATGGCTTGCATCCGCCGTTGTCTCTCCCAGAGCAAGGGGCAGCCGCTAGAGGGCGACCAACATTCCTCACCAAGGTCGCCGCAGGGCGCCCTTTTGGGACTGTTTTCCTTCTCTTTTGTCTGCTCTTTTTTCGTATTTTTTTTCCCTTGCTAAAGACCGGGCTACACAGTACTCCGTGCTCGGATTGGGGCGTTGCCCCCGGCCCTTGGACCAGCCGCGACTTGCCCTAATGGATCGGTTCACGCGTAGATCCAGGGGAGGAGACCCCCGTTCAATATTTAGTAGCAGCAAGGCGGGGGCGCTGATCCGGGTCTTTGTCCCTAATCCCGGCGAGTCCTGTCAGCTGTGCCTAGGCAAGACACACTACCAAGGGAGGGAGGGAAGATAGAGGGGGGAGCCAGCCGAATCTGGCCGTATATATAAAAAAAGAAAGCACGGCAGGGAAAGAGGCAAGAGCGTGCGGGAAGCTGAACGCGTAGAGAGAATGGCACGGCATGAAAAAGAAAAAACCTGCGAGGATCCTGCGCTCGTCAGCTCGACTGTGTCTGGACTACGAGCTGGCGAATGACATTGTCACCGGGGCGTATTCGTCCTTGGAGGTCTCACTCCTGGATGGTGTCATCGGTTTTTCTTATCAGGCCTGCCACATAGCCCGAGTAGCGTCCCCGGGACACATGGTCTGCCGTAAACCAACGGAAGAGCAATTTCACTGCAATCTACGAGCCCACATGCTTTGCGTCTCCTGACAGCCAAAGGGCCTCACCTTCCCTCGGCACCGTCAAATTCAGACGAGAGGATACGAGAACACCTGCCGATTGCGTCATGGCATCCCCTTTACTTCTTGCGTAGGCTGCCGGCTGCCGTGGCCGAGCTGAGAGGACGAAGCCATGGTTGCGCCATCGCTCAGCGCCGGGCCTACGAGTACAACCGTTTCGTCCGATGGAATGACAGGACAGCCGGGAGGTCCAGCCAGGACATCGTGGCTGGGCTGCACCGTTGCAGCTGCCCAAGTCCAGAGGCAGCCACTGGACGCTGTCACGCCCTGCCGAGACGGAACGGAGGGGCAGCAGCGGGGCGCTCTGATTGGTCGACCCACCTGAAACCGTGTGGGAGACGCTTGCCGCGGCCTGACCGCCAATCGGCCGTCGCGTCTGCCCTGTCTCGCTGGCCGCCTCGGCCGCTGGCAGCCAGTGGCAGCCGGGCGGACCAGTCCGGAACAGTAACGTCGCAGCGTCGTAGCACCCTGTTGGGCAGCCGGGCGGGCCATGCGTCTGGCGACGGGTGACGGTGAAGAAGGGGAGGTGAAGGGAGAGGCCAAAAAGGGCGGTCAGGAGAGCAGGATGCGGAAAATGAGAAGAAAAAAGAGGATGCCCACGAGAGGCGGTCACAGTTGGGCAAAGCCGTCGTCTCGGGCCTTTCCACTTACGAGCACTCGCAGGCCAGGGGGGGGGCGTGCAAAAAAGGAAAACAGGCGAAAGACGGACCGCTACATTGCAGACGCACAGGCCGGACTCCACGACTCCGTATCGACCTGGGCGATGAACCCGGACCCGGCAAACCGCTGCGGAGAACGAGCGCGAAAACGAGACTGGCCTCGACAGCACGGCCGACCACTGTCCTCGTTTCCTTTCCGCATCGAGACGGGCGACGTCTGTGTGCGAGTGGCAGCGCTTGCCTGGTGGCGGAGTGCAGAGTGCGGCCCATCAGACAGCCAAAGGCGCCTTGCTATTTTTGCTGTTTTGCTATTTGCTACTGCCTCCACTGTAGCGCTTCCTCTCACCAGTCCACGGCCGCTTGGCCCCCCTCCTGCGCTTACTAGAAATAGAAGACGAGCCCATAGGCGCGCAGGCAAGAGGAAGCGCCTCTCTGAAAATGCAATGTAAATGACAGGGCGCCCAAGAAGCCAAACGGAAAACGCGGTCGCACTCCATGGGCGGCGGCTATCGCCTGCTGGCTGTGCCGGCTGCCTGTCTCTGTTCTGCGTTTGGGGGCACAAACAAGGGCTCTCTCGCGGCGCAGGCACTCGCCAGCGCAAGCCGACTCGGCCGTGCCAGTCGTCTCGCCGTTTCGCCGTTTCAGGCGCTGCTATTCTCGGCTGGGCGGCCTGTGTCGACACGTCGGCCTGTTTCGTCTAGCATTGCCAAACATTGATTGTGTCTGGGAAGACGCGGGTCCGACGTCCGTCTGGGCCGGCAGGACCTGCCACGGCAGCAGGGACAGACAGAAGCAGACAGGGCAATAAGACATCCGTCTGCTACGTATACACAGTAACACGTCGCACGTAGACGCGTTCACACAGCGACCGACCGCTACATTGGCCGGTGTCTGATTCACGGGAGGCTGCAGCATGTCCCAGGTCGGATTGAAGAATGCTGATCCAAACTCCTGACAGGCAGCCATGCTGGCACTGCACCAACCGGTTCGAGACGCCAATTTGTAGAGTCTGGGACACTGTCAAGGGATGCAAAGCTGCCTTCTTCCTTGGCAGATGCAAGCACTCAGTCCAAGACCTACAATGTACGAGTGGCCAAGACAGCACGGAAACGAGAACCAGACCAGGAAATTGCAAAGAGCCAAGTGAGCTATCCTGATATTCGGACATTTCGTGCTATCTGGGGTGCAGTGCTCGTACTTGTGACACACGTTCAATCTCTCACATCATGTCTCGGACCGTTTTGGAGATATGACAACGCGCTCCCCTGTCTCCCAGAACACGAGTGGCCGGTAGAAGGCCCTTTGCAAGCGTGGCAGATTCTGCTGGCCAACGCGAACTGCCCTTGCCACTGTCATCCTTCTCCCTTGCTGCAAGCCGCACAAAACGGCTTATGTTGGCTGGCGTCTGACAGCCGTTCGGTAGATACGCCTTGCTCGTTGGAATGAGGCTGTTCCGGCCCCTGTGATCCGACTGGCTGTGGTTGCACTCCTTGTCGAAGCGGTGATTGGACAGACTCGGCGAGCGAGTTCAGTGCCATATCGCGTCCCACGCAATCCGAATCCTTGTCTGGCCAAGTTCCACTAGCGAGATTCCACAGACGAAAAGAGGCCGAGATCGAGACCGGGACCGGGTCGAGGTCGAGGTCGGGACCGGGGTCAGGGCCGGTGCAAGCGAGCCGGCAGAGGACAAAGTATGTGACATGGCGATCGATATTATTGCTCTTGTGTCAGATTCGCCGTGGCCATGAAGGGTTGTGGAGCTCGTCAACGACGCCTCTCGTCTGTATTGGACAAATACGGGAGGCTCAAGGTGGCACACGATGAGGCGAGAAAGACAGCTCAGACGGCGTAGCCGTGGTTGTAACACGGCATCGCTGCAGGCTGCCTCGTGTTGTGTGCCACCGTCCCCGAGACTGAGGCATCTGGACAGTTGCGACAGGGACACGGACACTCTCATCATTGTATTGAACCCTCCCATTCCCCTTTCCGCCCGCCTCCAGAAAAACGCCGGTGCCTATGGCATGAAGAAGGGGAAAGAACCCCGAACGAAGGGAACGCATAAGGATAGGAAAGCAAGACAGAACAGCAGGGAAGCAGAAAACAAACAAAACAAACAAACAAACACATGAGAAATGAACAACGAGGTAAAAGAGACATGGCCAACAGAGGAAGCCCAGCCAGTGCTGCATCTTGCGGTGCAAACGTGCAAGCAGAGAAAAGGAGACATATCCGAGTCTGGCGTATTCGTCGCTGCGTCCGGCACCCATCCTTTTTGTTTACGGAAATCCGTGCTAGTGATATCCGCTGCCGTAGGTGGTGCGGCTCTGCGGCTTGCTGGCCAGGTCGTCAAAGTACGGGTGGTTGCAGGCCTGCTTGGCCGAGATGCGGCTGGCCGGGTCGTAGATGAGCATCAGCTCCAGCAGCTCCTGGCCTGCCGGTTCGAGGCTGGCGCACAGTGGCGTGTCCGTGTCCTGTATCCAGCGCGGGAAGGACGCCTTAAAGTCGGGGTATGTGGTGACGCCGGGCCAGACGTCTTCGGTCGGCGTGCCGAGGAGGCTGATGTTGTCAGCAGGGGGAAGAAGGAAAAAAGGACGACAGCAAGCAAAGATAAAAGAAGAACAAAAAGAACAAAAAACAGAAAACAAAACTCACCGGAAAATCTTAAAGATCTCGTCAATCTCCGAGTCGCCCGGGAAGAGCGGCTTGCGGGTGGCCATTTCGGCAAAGATGCAACCGACCGACCACATGTCGACGCCGGTGGAGTACTGGTGGCCGCCGAGCAGGATCTCGGGGGCCCGGTACCACAGCGTGACGACCTCGTGGGTGTAGGTGCGCAGCGGCACGCCAAAGGCGCGGGCGAGGCCAAAGTCGGCCAGCTTCAGGTTGCCGTCCTTGTCAATCAGCAGGTTCTGGGGCTTGAGGTCGCGGTGCAGGATGCGGTGGCTGTGGCAGTAGCGGACGCCGGCGCACAGCTGGCTCATAAACTTCTTGATAATGTCGTCGCCGAGGCCGAGATGCTGCAGACGCGAACCGGTGCCTTCGGGCAGCGCCTTGCCGCGGCCGCCGTCGGAAACTGGGAGTGCCTCCATGTACTTTTTGAGGTCGAGGTCGAGGAACTCGAAGACGAGGTAGAGCTTGTGGCCCTCGGCGTGCACAATGTTGAGCAGCCGCACAATGGTGGAGTCGCGCATCTCCTTGAGCAGGCTGATCTCGCGGATGGCCGTCGACGGCACGCCCTCGTCCTCGGCCTCGAGCCGGATTTTCTTGAGGGCCACGATGCGCCCGCCGGCCGAGAGATCGCGGGCCTTGTACACGACGCCATACGTGCCTGTCTCGCGGACGGGACCGCACACGGTCAGCATGCCTGGTCTTGTCACTTGGTCCTGGGCTGGCCACCCTGCCCGCCATCACGCACCTTCACCGATCTTTTCGAGTTTTTGGTAGTTATCCATCGTGGGCGCTTAGGTGGCAACTCGATGGCAACTAGGCAAATGGTCGGGCACAATCGGCGTGTCCGGCTGCTGCTTGGAGAGAGGATACGGTGCTGCCGTTTGCTCGCGTTTGTTTTCGAGGAAAATCGATCGGTCCAGTCTACGGAGCGGTTGGGTCGTCGTGTGTGGTTGGGTCCAATAAGGGTGAGCTGTCTCGACTTTCGCGTTATACACGGAGTGCAAGAGATGAATGGACGGGTTGCAGGCGGCCCCACAGCTGCTGAAAAAAGCAAGTGGAAAGAGACAGGGGGGCTTCGGAGGAGAGAAGGGAGGGGGAGGAGGCACAAAGATCTAGAGGCAATGGGCCATGACGAGAACAGGAGAAAGTGGGAACGGAAGGGAGGTTTGGGCCAGAGGACAAACCAAGAGACACTGAGAGAGAGGGGAAGGCGTTGAAAGTGGAGAAGAGGTAACAGGCGGGGATGCCACTCTGGAAGTTGCTGATGCTGATGCTGGTGGCGGGATTGGACGACGAAAAGATTGAGCAGGAAGCAATTAATTTGCTTTATTTACTAGACCTGTGGCCGTAGCGTACTTGTACATAAACAAATAAGACAGCTTTGTGCTGCCCGCCACAACGGGGCTGAAAGGGAGGGGACGCGTCGCGGCGCGTTTCTCGCTGCTTATCTTATCGTGTCTGAGATGGCGGGGCAACTGGAATATTATTAAGACTTGAAAATCGGCCTGACACTATTCCCAGATTGTGGCTCGACAAAAGACGCCTGCCGGACAGGCCTCGCCGCCTCGAGGACGACGACGAAAATAAAAAGAACGAAAAAACCATGCCGGCCGCCGCCATTGCAGCCCTGGATGCGCACGAGCAGCCGGCGGGTCACCTGCGGAGCCGCTGGAAGGCCTATGCGCGGGCCACGGCCGACGAGATCGAGCAGGCCGACGACGTGGACGAGGTCGACAACGGCGCCCTGCAGCCCGCCGGCACGCTGCCCCGCGACCGCGTCTCTGCTGCATTTGCTGCTTTTCTTGGCACGGCTGTCGAGCCTGGCGCAGCGGCCGACATTCCCATGTACGCCCATGCCCTCTTGCCAGGTGAGCTTTTTCTAGTCTTCTCTAGTCTTGTCTCGGACTGCCCCCTCTGACTCTCAGGCCTCCTCGTCATCCCCGCCCTCGTCCCGCCTGCCGTCCAGACCCGGCTCCTCGACCGCATGGTCCACCGCGACCTCAGCCGGCCGTGCCACCAGACCAACCTGCACCCCCACTACGACCTGCCCTATCCGCCCAACCGGGCCTCCTTCTTCTCCTACGCGCCCGACGACAAGAACGACAGCACCACGCGCACCGCATCCGCCATGTTCCTGCCCAAGGACCCCGCCGTCCACCGGCCCCTCTCCATCAGCCAGGTGCTCGAGCGCCGGCTGCACTGGGTCACTCTCGGCGGACAGTACGACTGGACGCATCGCGTATACCCCCAAGGCAGCAACGGCAGTGGGGGCAGCGATGCCGCCGACGACGACGACGACGACGACGATACGCTCGACGACAGCGACGCGAATCGCAGCCCTCGCTTCCCGCCTCGCCTCGCCCGCCTCCTAAAGGGCCTCTTCCCCGAGACAGAGGCACAGGCTGCCATTGTCAACTTTTACACCCCCGGCGACACAATGATGATGCATCGCGACGTGTCCGAGGAGACCGACAAGGGCCTCATCAGCCTCAGCATGGGCTGCGACGCCCTCTTCATGGCCGCGCCGACAAGAGAGTTTGGCCCGGCCGACGACTCTCAACCCGCCACAGACGACGGCGATGATGGGCCTCGCAAGCAGAAGCCGTACGTCCTGCTGCGCCTCCGCTCCGGCGATGCTATTTACATGACCGGACACGCGCGCTTTGCCTGGCACGGCGTGCCCAAGGTCATCAAGGGCACGTGTCCCGACTTCTTGGCTGAATGGCCGGCTGGAGAGCACGACGATGGCCGATATGAAGCTTGGCGCGGCTGGATGCGCAACAAACGCGTTAACCTGAACGCAAGACAGATGAGAGACTGAGCTGGAAAGGCACAAGACCTGTTGAAACGTCAAACCTATCAGAAATACACAATATCTGTCAATATGTACTATAACGTCCATAATGAAATAAGAGCAAATACACGTCAAATCTAGGCTTGGCCTCTGTTCTATCAAGCTTTAAACAATGCTCTCTTGCAGGCAGAAAACAACTTGGGTCATGAGCTCTCCTGCTCCATTCTCCCCAAGATTGGCATGCGACCCAAACACTCCAATGTCCAGCCGATTACCACGAACGGCCACTTCGAAATCAATAGCATCCTGTAAAACGTTAGTTGAATGAAAATTAACATACTAAACTGCGGCTCAGACTGGTATGCTCACCTTATAAACATCCTTAACAGTATTTCCCCCTAGGCCATCGTATGAACCCGGCTTGAAGGAAACGACATCATACTTGAGCATCGCCGAGGAATCGTCCAATACGTCGGCAGCTTCTAGGCTCACAACTGGGCTGCCAGCTGACTTTGTCTCCATGTCTTGATCTGGCAGCAGGAAATTGACGAAAGAGTCTACCTCAATCCCTGTCCAGTCCCAGATTTCCCAGAGACCAGCCGTTGCTGGTGCTGGCGAGGATGGCGCCAGCGGTGACGATATGGCATGGATGTCCATTTGAATCTGCTGTGCCAGATCGACCAAGCTTCGCTGTGTGGCCGACGATACGAGCAGTGGGACCAAACACAAAGTTGGATATTGCAAAAGCTCATTCAGCCTCGCGCCGTCTTCGACGTCGTTTGCTCTGTTCGCAAGGTAGACCCCGAAGATGGCGTCTTTCGTTCCCCTGTCCAGACACAGCGCTTTTGCATATGCGGCAAACAGCAGGCTCTGAAGGCTCAGACCATGATTCGAAGCTGCTATCCGCAAGGCGGTAATGCCTGCAAGGACTGCCTCCTTGTACAGGGAAACACGGCCTAGAGGAGCCTCCGTCGACACGGACACACCTTTGGGTGCCTCTTTCGCTGCTGAATGGAAATACCTCGTCCAAAACTCTCGTTGTAGTTTCTTGGAGACCTCAGATATCTGCCGTGCTATCATCTGCGTCCATGATCCGGTCGCATCTGACTTCTTGCCGACAAGGGGCATCACGGCTCTGGCCTCACTGCCACACAGTTGCTGGAATCGGTTCAGGATAACCTGGAGGCTGACTGCATCGTACAACGCATGATGAATCTTCAAGGCCAGCACAAAACGGCCGCTCTCCGTCTCAGGTTTGGCAGTTAGGAAAGCCAGAGACTTGTGCCTTGCCACTGCCGGCCACACCTCGTTGCCGATGGATGATTGCACACAGGAAGTGGGCTTCAAGATTACCTGAAGCATCGGTACTGTGCTGGACGTCGTTGCCAACAATACCGTTCGCAGAATCGGGATTTCGGCCACCAATGCTTCCCATGCGGCGAAGACTGCTTCTCGCCCTCTAGAGACGCCGCTTAGATGATAGTGGAACTCTGGGAAGAAAACCTCACCATTCGAGGTCTGCCAAACGCTGATCATATGCACCTGCATTGCCGTCGCAGGCAGAACCTGTTGGGTCTCATCGCCAGATATCCCGGACGCGCGAATCACCGCGTCTGCCTCAACAGAATCCAGTAGGGTTGAGATCGAGGCAGTGATTTGCCTTTCTTCATCACTCGGGGCGGCATGTGCCTGCTTAGCTGTGGCAAGTGCTGCCATACCTTCAACCGATTCGGAACCAAGAAGTTCGCGTACCCCAAGCGATAGACCGTGCGTCTTTCTCAAGAGAGAGCTGACCTTGATGGCGCTGATGGAATCGAGCCCAAGGTGATAGAGCGTCTGCCCTCTTCTCTCGATAGATTCTGGCGGTACACCTGATACTACCGACAAGGTCAACCTGATAGCTTCTTCGACCGGGGACCACGAATTGTTGTTCGGCTCCACCAGAGACGTCTGGCTTCTCTGACTCCCAACTTCCTTTGCTAGGAGGGGAGTGAAGGTCGGCAGCCCGCAAAGTGACACGCCTCTCTCTTCAAAACGTAAAATACTGTCCTGACATGCCGGAGAAGACGAAGACTGAATGAAGAAGCTGAGAGCAGTGTCTAGCTCATGTACCATGCGGGCGGCATCACTGCTCGAGGCGTATGAGCTGTCGCAAGCCATCCGCCAAACAATTGCCTCATTGCCAGCAGAACTTACTACCTCCATTTCGACACAGATCGGGTATTCGACGTCTGAGAACCCCTCGATCGAATGCATCAGCGGTCGGATGTCTTCTTGAGACTGCCCGGCTGGAGCTGATCGCTTCTGGAAAATGAACAACGTATTGAAAGCTCCATATTCACCGGCCAATCCGGATTTGGAAACCATTTTCTGCGCCTTTCGCAAGGGGAAGTGCTGGTTCTCGCTGATGCTTCTCATATTGGACTGCATGTACTGCAGCAGCTCAGCCGTTGTGCCATGCAAAATGACGCGTACGGGCACAGTGTTCATGGTCGGGAACAGGAGCTCCTCGGCCCCTTCGGTCTCCCGTCCTGATAAGACGACTCCGAAGACAACATCCAACGACCCCGTCAGTGTAGCCAAGACAGTGGCCCAGCACGCCTGCCCAACAACCTGTACGCTCGTTGCCTTCTCCTTACAGAAGCTGAGGAGACCAGTGGCTGAAACTGAGGATGCCGTTTCGATACGGGTGACTGATTTGCGTCCACCCATCTGCTTCTGGCTCTCCGTGCTCGTCTTTACATGTGTCGGCTGGGCGTTTGCGAGGAAGCTGCCCCAGAAGCTCTCCGATTGTGGACCTGACGAGTAGAGAATGTCACCGAGCTGTTGAAGATAAGTCGACCTGGTGCCAGGATTGACTGCGTCATCAGCCGGATTCCTGTACGCAGATTCGACACGGCGGTGCATCAAATCTAGAGACCATCCGTCGTATAGAGAGTGAGAAATAGAGAAAACGAGAAAGCGGCGTTGTTGTGCTGGTATGTGGACGAAGGTCAGATGAAGAAGACCGGACTCTCCTTGCGCCTTCACCGCCCGTTCTCTGGCTATTTCCACGAGGCCAACCAGGTCGTTTTGGTCGGAGGCTTCGCAATCCGTGATCAAATCGTCAACTTCAATGTCGCGCTTCACGACTTGGCAATAAGACAAGTCAAATGTTGGACTGTCAACGACGTAAAATACTGTCCGGAGAATCGGATTTGCTCTGACAACACTCATCCAGGCGTTCTTGAGCCGGTCTGCATCGATTCCCGGCATCAATTCCAAAATGTCATGGTTGAAATAACGTGTGAACCCAGACTGGATCATATCTGCGACTAGGCCTTCTTGCAATGGTGTCGGTGGTAATACATCTTCCACAGAAGAAAGATCACGTCCAGTCTGAGCCAGATATTCCCTCAGCGAGGTTGAAACACCCTGCACCAACGCAAGGGACTTGTCGGCGTTGCCATACGCATCGTTTTCCCCCACCTTGACAGCTGTTGTAGCTGTGATCTTGACGAGCTCCGAGATGCATTGACCACGAATGAGTTGACTGTTCGAAAGTCGGATTCCAAGTGCTCGTAGACGTGCCGAAAGTTTAATTGTGTCCACGCTGTCCAAGCCAAGCTCAAGGAGGATCGTCTCTTCGTGGATTGAGTCAATCGTGGCTCCACTCAAGATGGAAAGCTCTTGTCTGATCTTCATCGCGGCACCATCCCACTTGAACAGCGAAAGACGGGCAGGCGTCTTCTCAGGAACGAAGTTGGATGCGTTGCCACTGTCGGCGATCTTGGCGATGTCATCTGCCGCCTCCGGAAATGAAAAATCTTCGCTTTCGGCCGCGAAGATCAAGTCTTGAGTGCTTCTTGACATTGTGTCCACTGCCGAGACAAGTCTGTCAACAATTTGATGAACCGTTGCTTCTTCGACAGCTCCAGCTTTGGCAACAAGCAGAAATTCGACTTTTGAAGTACCATCGCCGGCCCCGTCCAAGATGACTTCGAGGGCGAGAGGGTAGTCTGCTTGAGTGCTTGAGTCCACCTCAGTCCAGATCTTCTGCGTAGATGACGATGCGCCACCAAACTGGAATGAAAGTAAGATGTCGAACAGCGGCTGTCCAGATGAACACCACTTTTGAACATCTCGAAGTGGGACCTGTTGGAACGGTAGGATGGCCGTGTTGAAGGCATGACACTCCTTCGCAAGTGAGGCCCAGGTCTCGTTTTTTCTTCTTGGCATGTAGAATGGAAGCGTGTTGAACAACGGACCAATAACACCTTCGACACCATCCAATTCGGAAGTATTCCGTCCAGAAAGAACCAGGCCTAGGGTAGTACCACCACTGTATGTCTCTTGGAGTACAGCCACCCATAAGGCTTGGATCAGGGCTGCGTGAGTGACCCCCAGAGAGGAGCAGAGACTGTTGATAGAGTCAAAAGAAACAGACCGCTTTTCACTGATGTCTAGAAAGCGTTTTGCGGATGAAACCGAGCTTGAAAGTGGTTTGAAGACGCTCTCTCTGAGGTGAGTCTCCCAGAAAGGGCGACTGTCCCCATAGCTGCTCAAAGGCCCATGTATCAAGGCATCCAAAAACGACGTACTGCCACCCAAGCCATCGTCTTTCGGTATGCCATCGTAGTTGGAAAAAACTTGGTCGAGAATGAGATCCAAGCTGATGGCATCATAGAGGCCGTGAAAGATGTGCACGACGAAGAATCTGTCCCCCTGCCGTTCACCCACCAAGAACTCCAGAGGGCTGCGAATCACATCACCATCGTTGGAGCTGACCCAGACCGCAAGATGTTTGTCCAAAGCTTCTGCGACATCCTCTTCGTAGTTCAGAGAAAACTGTCTCCGAGGAACATCGGCAGTTTTCAGGGCAGCTTGAACGACACCTTCATCGGTTACAACAAACCGAGTACGAAGAATCGCGTTTCTTCGCACCACCACTTCCCATGCCTCCATCAAGCGTTCGACCGACACATTCTCCTCCAGCTTGAACGTGAACGTGTTGAAGTATGCTTGCGTGGTTTCTTGTCCTGACCTCGATCGAGAGACCATGCCTTGTTGAAGAGCCGAGCACGGAGCGATGTACTCAATCTGATCGGGGCTGATGCCAAGCGCATCACATACATGGCTACGGCTTCTGTGTTGGCAAGCCTCCACAAGGAGACGGGCCTCCAAAAGTGGCCCAAGATCAGCATTTGCTTTCTGAGTCTTCAACGCAGTAACGAGATCGCCGATAACAGGATGGGAGAGGAGAAGTGACGGTGTGGCAGGAAGGCCGGCTTTCTTGAGAGCCCGTGCAAACCGAAGGACCGAAATCGAGTCAATTCCCAGCTCGAATATGCTGGTATTCGGAGCCAGCCCCTCGTCTTTGTCTAGGAGGGACAGCTGACGTAATACGGTCAACAACTCTTTCCCAGGAGAGCCACTCAAGATATCGATTTTGTCGCCAGCATTGCCGGCTCCCGTCGTTTTCATGCGGTCTTCTGGTGCCAACGAACTGAAGAGTCGTCTCAACTCTTTTGCCTCAGCTTTGTTGTTTGCTGACAGCGGGATGAACGGAAGCTGGACCACATAAGTCGGTACCATGTATCCCGGAAGCCGTTCGCGACAAGCAGCCTGGACTTTCCTCGACAAAGAAGCTGCTGTGTCGCCCAATATTGGTTCCAATGAAAGCCCGTTTCTCGGAACTGCGGATGACGCCGAAGATGCGTCCGAGACGACAACAAAAGAGACCAGAAAGTCTTTCTTGTTCACCTCGTCCCGTATTACAAGTGTTGCAACATCGCCAATGCTGCTCCCAACCCCAAGACGTATGGCATGATTGATTTCGCCGATTTCGAGTCGTTGACCTCGCAGCTTTACTTGGTCATCAGCCCGCCCAAGGAAGTCGTAGCAGCCGTCGTACAATAGCCGCACAAGATCTCCGGTACGGTAGACGCGCTCCCCATAGCCTGGATAGGCTTCTTCGCTCAAGGTTGGGAAGCGTTCATTCGTCAGGTCTTCACGGTTGAGATACCCTTTGCCTACGAGCTTCCCAGAGACACAAAGCTCGCCGACAGCACCGCGCAAGACCGGAGTCTGGGTCCCGGGACGGAACACAAAAGAGCCGACGTTGGGGAATTGCCTGCCAATATTCGATGCCCGTCCGTTTTGTGGCACTTGAGGGTACGATGTCACGCCGATCGTTGCTTCTGTTGGCCCATAAAAGTTGTGTACCGCGCCAGTTGGGCCCCAAGGATCCAGCATCTCTTGCTTCAATGGTTCGCCTCCCGTTATGAAAACGCCTCGACACAAACTCGGGACATCTTTCGGATCAAGCAGGCGTCCCAAACTCGGTGTCAAGTCGATATGGGTAATCTGGAGCCGTGAGATAGTGCCTGCAAGATCCTCAAGAATGAGGTCCCGAGGGGCACAGACGAGGACAACTCCAACAGACCAAGTCCAGTATTGCTCTAGAACCGAGACATCAAAGTGAAAGGAGGCAAACTGAAGCCAACGCGAATTCTCGTCATAGTGGTTTCGGAACAGCTCCTGGAAAGCTAGCATAGCCTGCACAGCGTTTTCATGTGTGATCGCACACCCCTTTGGTGTCCCGGTTGTGCCAGATGTGTATAGACAATAGCAGTTGTCGCTTGGCAGAATCTCGCGACTGGCGGAAAACTCAATGTCCAGATCTTCAGTATCTTGAGTTGCCAGAGAGAACTCGTCTAATCCAATTATTGACACTCCCAGGGCTGAATCGAGCAGGCCAGTTGTAGACGACGGCTGACTTGCCCTCAGAGTGTCTGTAAGGAGAAGGGTTGCTTTGGAGTCCTGCAAAATGAATTCCTTTCTGGCTGCTGGTGCCCCAGGATCCAAGGCTACAAACGAACATCCAGCTTTGAGGATTCCCAAAATCGCAAAGAAAGCTTCGGGACATTTGTCAAAGCAAATGGAAACGATGCTTCCCGCAACAGAATGTTGAGACACGATAGAGGCCACTGCGTTACCACGCCGATTCAGCTCTGCGTAGGTCCACTCTTTGGAGACTGGATTTCCAGCACTGTCAAAGGCCGTAACAAACTGCAGCGCCGTTTTGTGTGGGATTTTTCTTGCTTGGCGTTCCACAAATTGGTGCGTCAGATTGATGTCGGACTGTATCTCTGGTTCTCGTGCAGGCGAAGCACTGAAAATAGTTGGCTCTGATGCTACCAAATAATCCTCGTTGCCGTCAGGGTGGAATGCGAGATGACACACGGTAGCATCAAATTGGCGAAGGAGGAGTTCCACTTGCTCGTAGGGGATGACGCTGGCATCGAATGTGACTTGGTACTCCATCGCCCCGTCTGTCTGAGGAGTGGCTTCGAGAGAGATGGGGTAGTCAACCTGTGCCTCTTCGTCGATCATTTTCCACGGCAGAGGGACATGTTCAGCCTCCCCATTGCGGTCAATATTCTGGTAGACGAGAAGAGTATCAAACAGGCGTGCGTCAGTTCGTCCCAGCCACTTTTGGATTTGGCTTAGAGGGACATGCTGTGTCTTCTGGAGCAGGATATTGGAACGCATCAACTGCTCGACAAGCCGGCGGTTGGATGCATGATTCTCTGCAACGACGGGAAGCGTTGTCAGACACGGAAACACAGCGTCGAATGTTGCTTCTGAGTTCCGTCCAGACAACACAGTTCCGAATACAACTCCGGAATCTCCGATGTATGACGATAGGATTCGAGTCCAAGCTGCCTGGAGAACTGCATGAACGGTAAAACCGGAGTTCTTGACGGCACCCAAAAGCTCAGGAAATGATCTAGCGCTTTGACTGGCTGCAACTTTCACCAAAGGCGACTTGACCTTGAGTGGTGTGAGAATTGGGAATGTATTGATTACGGCACGTGTTGCCAATCTCTCCCAAGACTCAGATATATCTGAAGACGTAGACGACGTGATTTGGTGGAGGATCTCGGACACTGCAGTCTCAGTCTGTGGAGCTCCTTTGAGCGACGATCCACAGGCATATCGCGAAACATTGTCGAGAATACTACTGAGACTGGTTGCGTCATACAAGCCGTGATGAATGGCCAGATGACAAGTCACTCCCGTGCTATCGAAGTTTTCCACGATGACAATCTGCCACGGTGGCACCTGCATGTTGCATAAAGCATTTTGCGCTGCGTCCAGTCTCCACTTCTTCAAGTTGAAAAGCGCCTGATCTTGCTTTGCGACAACAGAAATCTTGTAGGCCGGACTGCTGAACTGGATCATTGCAAACGGAGTTGTTGGGACATCAGTGATCATGTCGTCCTCAATGCTAACAAACCCAGTCCGGAGCATTGGGGTGATCATAGCAACCTGCTCCCAAGCTCTGACCCAGCTATCAGCAGTCAAAGCCACGGTCGCATCAACATTGGCTTGAAGAGTAACAAAGTTGTAGTAGTAGCGCCCACTTGAGCGGTAGAACTCCGCAAGTAGACTTGACTGAAGTGGTGTGCACGGGAAAACCGCTTCGACATCCTCGTTTGCGAACCCGTGCTTGGCAAGTAAAGGCTGAAGATGTGCCCTGAAGCCGGAGAAATCATATTCGGCTGGGGATGATGCTGGTGAAGACGATGTTGAAGGAACTCCAGATGACGAATTTAGCGCCGACGCCTCTGAATCTGCAGCAGAGGCTCTCACAAGGTGTTGGGCAAGCTCCATGCTACTAGGATACTCCATGACATCCACAGCAGAGACTGGCAGGCCTTGCTTTCGTAGCCTTGCAGCAACTTGAACCGCCCTGACACTGTCAAGTCCCAGACGGTAAAGAGTTGTACTTCTTTGTATGTGACTTTCTGGAACTCCAGACAAGTGTGAAAGAACCGAGCGAATGGTGGATTCGGTTGTGTTCCAGTCCTCCGCAGACTGTAAACCCGCTGTAGCGTGTCTCTCTCCGTTGTCGATTGACGCTATGCGGTCAAACTGCAGGCCCACATCACCTATTCTATGGCGCAACTGAGGTGGCAAGTCGTCACGGCAGGGAATCTGCGAGGAGGGAAAAAGCAGGAAGCTTTCAACAAGATATCCGAATAGATCCGATACGAGCGATGCTGCAACATCCGAGACAAATGCACTGTACAATTATCAGAACGAGCTAGCTTCTTGTTGGCAAGGATCTGCTTGTTTTTTACCTGTCGTAGTGGATCTGAATGCCCAGGCTGTCTTGGCTTTGGTTGGGGGTCAGCTCGCAAACAAGAGGGAACTATTAAAGGGTTAGCCACCGAATTACAGAAGAGCAGCCGAGAGAATGGACTTACATCCATATACCCATCATCCCGCTCGAGCGTCCAAATAGTGTTGTCGAGTGGTCGTGAAGGTTGCTGGAGCAGCAAGAGACTATCAAAGAGGCGGTCACTACCACCAGTATACTTTCTCTGGATATGTCTCAACGGTGTGAACTGATGTTTCATCATGTCTGGATTCAATGATTGAAAATGTGACATCAGATCCTTGACAGTGCGTAACGTCGACGTCTGCACACGGACAGGTAAGGTGTTGAAACAAGGCGCAACAAGCTCATCGATCCCGCCCAGGGGAAGAGATCGGCCGTTGTATACGTTTCCAAAGCAGACGTCGTCATCTTCTTCAAGCAGGCTGAGAACACTTGCCCAAATACTCTGGAGCGTGGTCAGAAGTGAGAACCCGAGGTTTTGGGTCCGTTCCTGCACACTGGACAAAGGCATTGTGAGAATGCTGGCTGAAACTTTGATTTCTCTTGTGGAAATGGAGCCTTTATTCCGAAGCAATGACGGTTTGAAGTCATTCAGGTGCTCCCTCCAAAACGTCTCTGTCGACGAAGGTAGAGAAAGGGCCAGGATCAAGAATGAATCAAACGTAGGAACCTGTGGTGGGAGAGGCACTCCCTCGACTGTTTGTTCAACCTCGAACAATAGCCTCTCCATAGCCTCTCCATCATAGATTGCATGATGACAGACAAAAGAGAGGAAACATCCACGGGGCTGTTTGATTACTGCAAAGGAAACAGGCGGCTGGTATGAGTCAATCGGATCTGCTAGCGACTGCACGTGCTGATCGATGAAGCTTTCAATGGGAGTGGCGGACCCTTGATTGTCTGGTTCTTGCGTGCCATATTCGATCCAAGATGGCTTCCAACCTTCAAGGACGACCTGGGAAATGGGATGACGGGAGTTGTCCGTTGTCACAAAGCACGTGCGCAAAATCTCCTCTCGCTCGCTGATGCTCATCCAAGAGGATTGTAACTTGTCCGGGTGAATACTCAGCTTGAACAGCATCTGGTTGATGTAAGATTGGCTCCGTGTAGGAGAAACGAGCATGCCTTCTTGCAGGGGCGTGCAAGGCAGTACCTTGCCAAAAGTTAGGCCGCGAGAATCCAGTGTCTGTCGTAACTCGGAGAGGAAAGTTGCAGAGAACAGGTCGAGTGAATAGAGGCTTGGCGCATCTTTGGTAGATTCACCGTCCCCGAGAATCTGTGCTAACCGCGCGACAGATGCATTTTTTAGGATATCTGAAATTGGGAGCCGGCGCTGTAGTAATTGGTGCACAAGTTTGGAAAGGCGAATGGCCGAGATCGAGTCGAGACCGAGACTCGGGAGAGGTGTCCATCGTCCAATAGACTGCGCGCCAACTTTGAGCGCTTCAGAAACGATACGAGCGATCTGCTTCTCTGACTCTGACCACTGGCCACCATTTTTATCGTCATCTTCATTGTTTCCGACATAATTGCTTGTCAAAGATAAAATCTCCAGCGGAAGGGTTTGAAAAAGCTCTTTCAACGCTTGCTTGTCTGTCTTTCCGGCTGGAGTGAGCGGAATGGACGATATCGGTATCAGATGAGTTGGGACCATGTAGGCTGGCAGGCGTGATTGCAACAGACCGAAGAGCTGGCTGATCATGGACGAAGAGGACTCATCATCCAAGTCGGTAACATGGAATGTGGATAAGGTGGATCCCCAAACATCTCGTTTGGAAGGCGTGAAGAACGATGCCAGCAACTCAGGGCTCGAGTCGCCGTGGCGGAGAAGAAGGGTTATGGGTTCTGACACAAGGCCGGATTCTTGGAGAGTGGAATTGATCTCATTGAGTTCGATCCGCTGGCCTCGAAGTTTGATCTGGTCGTCTATCCGCCCAATGATCAACAGAGAGCCGTCTGGAAGCATTCGTCCGACATCACCTGAGCGGTAGAGTCTCCCATAGGACGGATGATCAATAAACTTCTCAGCGGTCATCGTTGGTAGCTTCAAGTATCCAGCCGCAACTTGATCACCTCCGAAGCAAAACTCGCCTAAAGCCCCCTTGGACACTGGCTCAAGACTGTCGAAGTGAAGAACAAAAGTCGACGTGTTTTCAAACGAGAATCCCAGCTGCGATGTGACGTCATTGTGGGAAGTCATCTTCTTTACCGTGAGAATGTTTGTGGTCTCAGAAGGGCCGTATCCTAAATATGTCAGAAGTGGGACGAGGCAGGGCCGTGAAAGCAGAGAATCAACCTACCAACATGAATTCCCGTTGGCCACCACATGTTGAAGACGCTCTCTAGGAGTGGCTCGCCGGCTACCACCAAGAACTCCACAGAAGGTGTATTCTTTGGATTCACCAATGATGCTACGGTTGGAGTCATACTCAGATGGGTCACATTAAGCAGACAAATGGCACGTTCCAGATCATCAAAGAGAACGTCATTGGTCGCTGAACAGAGACACATGCCCGTCTTCCAAGTGAAAAAGATCTCAAAAGCGGAAACGTCAAAGGCCTGCGAGCACGATTGCAAAAGCCTCCCATCGTTCCTGAGTGGATAAAGGCGTGTCAGGACATCCAAATTACTGGCGATGTTGAACTGTGTGACACAGACACCCTTGGGAACGCCTGTACTCCCGGACGTGTACATGATGTATGCCAGACGAGCAGGCTCAAAAGGTACACCCTCAACAGTAGAGTCTGAAAATTTGTCGAGATTGGCTGACTGAAGGTCAAGTGTCGTTACTGGTAGACCATCAACAAGGGTGGCCGCTGCTGAGGTATCTGTCAAGCAGAGATGAATGCCAGCCTGTTCCACAATAGTGCGTGCTCGAGCAGACGGGAGGCTTGGCAGGAGTGGGACATAGGCGCAACCGGCTTTGAGAATTCCAATCATGCCAGCATAGAGAAGAATCGACTTTTCCAGGATGATAGACACAATATCTCCAGGAGTTGCCCCATTTGACTGCAGGTATCTGGCGATACGATTCGAAAGATTGTCCAGTTCACGATAACTGATCGTCTGGCCTTCGGTGCCATCTTCTCCTATAGAATCCGCAAAACAGACGGCTGGCCTGTTAGGAAATTGCCGAGCAGTTTCCTGGAAGATGTGCGCGAGATCTGCGCAGCCATCAAACGTCTTGTAGGCTAGGTTGTAGCATGAGTAAAGGTCTTGTGGAAAACAGGAGCGGATGGATGTCAGTTCTTTATCCACGTTATTGGCCAGATGGCGAACAATGCAAAGGTATTGCGCCATCATGACATCGATTTGCTTCTTTGGGAATACGTCGCCGTGAAAGGTCGCTCGAATGTGAAACTTGCTCTCCCTGGGTTCGATCTCCCACAACAATTTTGTTTCCAGATAATCCTTGTGAGCCACTTCTGAAACGATATCCCGCGAGGTCCTCCGGCTGTATAGGGACTCTTGGTACACAAACAACACATCGTATAGCGGTTGGCCAGGAAGCAGCTCTGCTATTTTCTTTATCTCGGAAAGAGATAGAAACGCGTGGGGAAGCAGTGCCCTATTTGTGGACTGTATGGTGCTCAGAAGATCGTGAATCGTTCGCATCTGCGAGAGATCGGCGCGAAGAGGTACTGTCTGGAGGCAGGGGCCGATAGTGTCCTCGATACCATCCACCGGAAGCGTCCGACCAGAAGCTACCGTGCCGATGACAACATCACTGGAGCCGATCAGAGAACTCCAGAGCCAAGTCAGTGCTGCCTGGAAAATAGCTTGTGTGCCGCACTCGAGTTTTCGGCAGACTCTCTCGACTGCGTCAGAGTCCACGCTCGATAGAAGGATTTCCTGTGAATAAACACCGGCAGGCTCGTCGATCCGTGTCCTCAATTCTGGGAATGAACTGGGCTGATGTCCATTCAGCAGCTGGGCCCAGAATTGCTTCGCCGCATCAGTTGCGTTTGCAGATATTGAGAGGTGGTGCTGGGCCACGCGACTATACGGAGGTCTTGCTGCCACATCATCACCTCCAAGCATAGTCTCCAAGTCTGTGCGAATCAGGTCCGTAGACCATCCATCATAGACTGCATGATGAACGTACAAAACGGCGCGAATAGTCGACTCCGTGTCACAAGACTCTGCCTCGACTATCTCGACGCGGAGAGCTTGGAGAAACGATTGCTCAGAATCCAAGACATAGTCGCGTGTTGACAAGTTGACTTTTCGTATTTGCTTCGGAGAAACCTGCTTCCAAACCACCTGGACGAACCGGCCGTCAAAGTGGATGAAGCCATATCTCAAGGCCTCATTTGCTTCTATTAGGCGATGGAAACAAGACGCGATCTCGTCGGCATCGTGCTGGCCTGCAAAATCCAGCTCGATCCAGTTGCAATAGGCTTGTGGGTCTGCGAGCGTTTCGCCGAGCATGGCAGCCTGGACTGGAGTGCATTCGGAGATGAAAGCGATAGAGTCTCTACTCATCCCTTCGAGAAGCACGGGAGCTGCTCTGAGAATGGTGTCCACGTCTAGCTCCCCTGCAGTGTGTATGGCGACGTCGTCGCTAGTCTCTGCAGCATCGTCTTTCAGACGCTGAACCCGAGCATGGAGGGAAGACAACGTTTTTGCTTCCAGAACATCGACAGCGCTAACGTTATGAAACCCTGCAGATCGGATTGAGGCTGCAAATCGGATCGACTGCAGCGAATCCACACCAGCTGCAGCCAGCGGGAAGCTGCCTTCTATATCGCAGCCGAGGACATCACGTGCAATTTCGTGGAGCAGGCGGTCGAGGTCGTCCTTGAAGACTGTCGGACTGAGCGACTGCGAGGCTGTGGTCGATCGCAACGAATCGGCATATTGGTCGGCAAGACGCCTGCGGTCGACCTTTCCGGAAGCTAGACGAGGAAACTCGGACAAGATGACGATGTCGCCGGGTATCATAAACCGGGGCAGCCAGGACTTGCATGAGTCTAAAACCCTTTGTCCCATGTCCACTTCCTCATTCGGGCCAGCGTCGCAAAACGCGACAAGATTGCCGTTAATCACGGCGGCTGCGCTGCCGAGACAGCCGTTCGCTCGGAGGGAGGCTTGTTCAATCTCGCCGAGCTCAATTCGCTGGCCGCGAAGCTTTACCTGTCCGCCCGACAGGCGTCCAGAGCACTCCAAGATGCCCTCCTCGGTGATGCGTGCTTTATCACCAGTTCGATAAAGACGGCCAAACTTGTCCGTATCGATGAAAGCCGCAGCAGTTTGCTCAGGTCGGTTTATATAGCCACGGGCCAGCTGGTAGCCGCCGACAACCAGCTCGCCGACTTCACCCAGGGGCACAATCCTGGGGTCACCCGGTCCAGCCGGCTGATCATCTGGGGAAATTTCTACAACGTACGCCGACACGGTGTCGAGAGGGAAGCCAATGTTCTTCACAGAGGCTGCGCCATCTAGAGCAGGCTGAAGTGTGCTGTATTGGTCAGAAGCAGGACATCAATATGTGATTGGATTCGGGCTGGCTAACCAATGGATGGCGGCTTCAGTAGGGCCATACATGGCCCACAGGATGCCGGGGCGACCAGCACTGGCTCCGAACTCACGGATGACCGGCTCGGTTAACATCTCGCCGATGGTCAGCATCAGGCGCAAGCATGGTGCGTTGTCGCGACTGCGCAGGAGACTTCCGGCAACGGTGGGCGTGAGCTCGCAAGCATCGACATTCATGCTGCGGATGACGGCTGGCAGGTCGCTCAACATTTCTGCACGGCTGCAGCTGACGAGGGTGGCGCCGCGAAAGAGAGGGAAAAATATTTCAAAGACGGACACATCAAAGGTCGGGGCGGCAAACTGCAGGAAACGCTCAAATGGTGGGATGTGACGGTCGTGGGAGAGGAGGCTCTGGGTTGCAGCGATATGTGGCACTCCGACGCCCTTGGGAGTGCCTGTCGACCCGGATGTGTACATGACGTAGGCGAGGTCGTCTTCCGTGGGAACTCGCACCGGAGGTGCGTCCGTCAGGACCAGCTGAGTCGTATCGTGGGGCAGGTCTAGGTCGTCAAGGAGATGAAGCCGGTCCACCAACACCACCTCGACGGCCAGGTCAGACGGAAGCTTGTATGCCATCTCCTGTGTTGTCAGTACGACTGTGGCAGACACGTCTCTCAGAATGAAGCGGATGCGATCAGCTGGCGCATCCAGTTGGATCGGGCAGAAAGCCCCTCCAGCCTTGAGGATGGCCAGGAGAGAGAGGTAGAGCTCTGGAGCTTGGGGGATGAGCACTGGAACGACCAGGTCCTTTGGCAACGAGCTCCCTGCATCAGCGGATCCAAGTGAAGCCAAGGCTGCGGAGGCCTTGAGCTGCCTCCGGCTGATCTCTGATGCCAGCAGCTGAGCTTTCTGATGCAGTTGGCTGTACGACAAGACAGTGCGCTGACCATTGGGGGACTGGTAATCAAGTGCCGGGCCGGCAGCTGTCTCGGACTGGCGCGAGACGACATATTCTGAGTTCACAGGTCCCGTTTCCGCTCCAAATAAGAGGTGATGCAACAGGCCAGGCCCTGGCAGCTTCTGCGGCCTGGGATTGAGGACAGAGAGCTGCATCTCGACGTTTGTGGCTGCTTGCATTATTCCGAGAAGGTTGCTATGGAGAGGAAGAAGGAGGTTGCCGGCAATGGGCAGACCAGCACCAACTGTTGACAGCCTGGCGTGTCTTTCCACTTTCCAGGAGCCGGGTAAGAAGTGTAAAGATGGCGGATAATAACTATTTGGAGGCTATAATTGGTGAACTGGCGTTGGTGTTGAGCATATCAGGAACGGACGTTTGGGCTGTGCAGTGCGGGGCGAGGGGGAGACGTGCTTGCACAGTGGATGTGGTTCATGCAGGCTGTGAGAAGCTCTTGCAGCTCGTTGAAGCTCGTGAGGGCTGCAAGGCTTCCTTTCTTTTTGTTCTATTGTATGTCCGGCCGCCGAGTTGATAACCCCGAACGCTCCTGCCGAATGGGACAGTAGAGCAGCAGCCGAGCTTCCGAATGGAGAAGGGAGCGACAGGTGTGAATGGGCAGTTGCGAGGGTCTTTGGGGGTTCACCCTCCTTTAATAAGACAGGTAGTATTCCGGGGAGGCATATACTTTTTCCATTATGCAATCGAATGGCTGTCGAGAAGCAGTGCCACGGCTTTTCATCGACGCCTTGGCCAAGAACGGAGGGGAGCGTGTTCGGGGCGGCCTTCGGCGAGGACGATCTCACCAGTGTCAGGTGGCAGTAGAGCCCAGGTGTACGAGTACGAGGGGCCCGTGCTGGTGGTGAACTGCAAGCCATGAGCCATCCCGCACTACGCGGCTTGGAAGGGTGGCAGAGCCTGAGCGCGATGGCGGCGAGCGACATTTTGCGGGCAGGATAAGAGGAAAAAGGGTCGACAGTGGAGCCAAGGCCAGGGTTAGCGAGGGGTGATGGGGGGTTGATGGGGGGCATTGCACGGCCGCTACAGCCGCTGGGGGGGTGACGATGAGCTGATGAGGAGGGGCAGCGTAGGGGAGTGAACTAAGTGATTGTGACGGCTTGGCCTTGTCGCTAGGCCAAGAGCCTGTAGGCCTGTCTTTTAGTGGGGATTGCGCTGTGCCAGAGACGAACAGGACGAATCTTACAGAGTAAGAAGTGTTAGGGGGAGAAATAGGGGGGAAAAAGAAGGAAAAAAAGGACGGAAATGGGCCATTTTCAACCCGCCCTTGCTTAGACCCCAGCAGCTGTTACGTCAAGGCCAAGGGCCAGTGGCAGACAACAGTGTTGCTGGGGGAAGGCTTCCTGTGTTGGACAAGTCCCGTTGCGACATCGTTGCCGGTCTTCGGGGGTCTCCATCGATTTCGGTCGTCTCGCTGCTCCAATCGCGTCTACCCAGCATATCGAAATCCTACGAGGACCAGCTCGTACGGTTTCGTCACGAGCCAGCTGCTGAACGATAGTCACAGCCGTCCACGTTCTTCCCTATTAGTCAATGGCTAGTACTCACACACATTCACTCCGGTGTGGGGATTGGTTTGAGCCCCGCGCCATGTCTCGAATTTTCTGCATGTTCTGCGTTCTGCTTTTCTATATTTTTTTGTCCTTGTTTTTGCGCGAGGATAACGGCATCTGCTCAGCTCCTGCGTCTGCGCACACCAGCCCGTCCGCCTTCCTTCGCCTTATCACGCCATGCAGACCACAGCGGCTGGCACTCACCGAGAAGCCGGCTGTGATTACTTTCCTCCCATTCCCACTGGTTCACGCTCCTGGGCTGGTCGTTGTGATGTCTCATATGTGGTGCAATTATCGCCGAGCTCCGAGGCCGACCGAATAGGGTCGCTTGCTTTTCTGCTTATTCCAGGCCGCTGCTGTGGAGGGGTCAGCCCGCGATAACCGCGCCCCAGCTTGTGTTTGGGTGTTGTCTGCATCAAACTTCCGCTTTGGGTAATATTTCGAGTTGGGCGGTAGAGCAAGACAACACACCGGCGGAAGGAAGCGGACGGCCTGGAAAGGCACGTGTGTATTCAAGACATCGGACAGGTTACAGATAACAGCTCTGAAGTGCAAAAAGGAGCAGAAAAAAAGAAAATCAAAATGAAGCTGGAAGCCTCAATAGCCCGACTCAAAGGTCCAAAGTTTGTCGAAAGCGGCTACTCCTGGCCAAAAATCGACTGCACAATCTCTCCTGAGCGCGTAGCCAGCACGGACAGCAGCGTGTCGCTAAGCTGTAAGGGTTGTTAGCGGGGAGTCGAGGAAATGGGGTCGGGAAAATAGACAAATCGGCATGACTCACGCCATGTGTGTCCTCGTTGCAGCCCTGCAGCCAGATGCCAGATCCGGCTGCAATGCTGCCTGCGCTGAACTGGACCTTGTAGTCACGCGAGACCCGGAGGACTCTGGTGGGGCCGTCGGACTCGACCTCCTTGACCTCCCACTTCTCGGCCGTCTGCTGGCCGGCCGTCTTTTCCGGCAGCAGCGGCCAGAGGTCGTGCAGCATGGCCAGATGGGCATTTCGCTGATAGCCGGTGGCGGCGATGATCAGATCGACGCCGAGCGCTTCCGTCTCGGGGTGGCCGTTGGTGCCGTTGGTGTGGCCGTTGTGGCCGTTGGTATGGACGTTAGTCTGGTTATTGGAACGGCCATTAGCATTGCCATTTGTGCCGTTTGTAGCCTCTTCGCTCTGGTCGTCCGGCTCGACAAGTAGCCGCAGGCTGCCCTTCTCGCCCGGCTCCACGCCCGCGATCCGACGGCTGCTCAGCAGCCGATGAGGCCACTTGGTCTCGTCGGTGCCGAGAGTCCGGCGCTGGTGGTACATGCGTTCGTACAGCGTCTCGATCAGCTCCAGCCGCACGACCCCGTAGTTGGTCGCCCGCGCGTCGGCCAGCAGGTGCTCGCGGTACCTGGCTGGCCGTGGGTAGAGCTCGTCGATGTAGCCGGGGTTGAAGATGGAGTTTACGCTGCGAAGTTAGTGGGGCTTTTTTTTTCTTTTCTTTTCGTTTTTTTTGTCCTTTTTTCGTTCTTTTTTCTTTCTTTCTTTTTTCTTTCCTTTTGTTCTTCCTCTTCTTTTCCCCTTTCACTTCAATTCTTCCTGGCCTGTACTCACAATGGAGAGTCGTCACTCGGCTTCAAAAACTCCTGCCGCATCACCAGATAGGTCTTGGAGTTGGGGTACAGCCCCTGGATGTTGTTGAAGATCTCGGCCGCGCTCTGGCCGGCACCCACGACGGCCACACGGTACGGCGCGCTGGCGTCGTTGAGGATGGCCGGCACCAGGTGGGCGTACTGCGATGAGTGGATGATCCGCGGGTTGTCGGCCGGGAGGCAAGCCGGCAGAGACGGCCGTCCGCCCGTGGCCAGCAGCACGTTGCGAGCGCGGAAGACCTGGCGGTTGCCATTGCGGTCGTAGGCAGTCACACGGAAGACGGTCACGGGCGACGCGCCGTTCTTGCCGAGCTGGCCGTCATGGTCGGCCTCGACAGAGTCCACCTCGGTGCCGTAGCGCACGGTGTCCTCAAAGAAGCTCGCGCACCAGCAGAGGTAGTCCTCGTACTCGGCTCGGGCCGGCAGAAAGGTGTTGAGGTTGGTGAACTCAACCAGGCGGCCGTTGCAGTGCAGGTAGTTGATAAACGTAAAGGCAGACCGCGGATCGCGCAGCGTGGCCAGGTCCTTGACAAACGAAATCTGCATCTTGGCTCCCGGCAGCAGCATGCCGGCGTGCCAGGCAAAGCGCTCCTGCTTCTCGAGAAAGAGCACCTTGGGCAGCGGCTGGACCTCGGCCAAGGACGGGCTGCCGGCCTCGAGCGAGTCGTGCAGCGCAATGGCTACGGCGAGGCTGGCCGGCCCAAAGCCCACACAGATCAAGTCCTGCACGGCATCGCCGTCGGCTGGCGGAAGACGCGACCGTCTGGTGTTTGTGCTGGTGCTGCTGGCCATGGCTGCTCTCTGCTGGTGGTTGTACTGTTTCTGTTTCTGTTCTGCCTCTCGATGTCCAGATCAGGTCCGGCGTCGGCTGGCTTAAAACTAACCTCGCTCTGTTGCATAAGAGCACAACACCAATATGGCGGCTGCAGGAGGTTGACGACGGTAGCGGCGTCGCCCGATGATGACAGGCCCCACGTCTTGCTGCTGCTGCTGCTGCTGCTGCTGCCGCTTCAGAAGACGATCTCCGTGGTCTTGTCTCCGTCGCTTGCTGCTTGTCGTTCTCGGCTTTCTCTGCGTCCTTCTGCTAGGCCGAGCTCGATCTGTCTGGCCGCACTCCCCCCCTTGCTAGAGATGGCGTGCTTTTTCGTTTCTACAGACGTTCCTGGTCCAAGAGAAACAAAAAAAAAAATCCCTTCTTGGCTTTGCCGTCCCTGATCTTACGACATTCTGCCTGGGGTTTTTGTCTTTATCCTGTTTTCTTCGGAACACCCCTCCAATTCCCCACCACGGATACGTCCAAGAGGTGCTTCTCAGGCGAGCCGGTCTTACTTTGCAGGGTAGGTCGCGTTATCCGTTCATGTAAAAATTGCCATGTATGGTCCAACCGGTCGGCTTAGGGGGGGTGGTGGTAATGGTGGGATGTCTTGGTAATGGAAAAAAATGCGCCGCTAAGGTCGGAGGGTAGATTTTAGACCTGCGGAAGGGTGGGCTCCATGGAGGCGACCTACGTAACGCCCCGACCGAGCGGCCATTGCCCGTTTCCAGCGTGCCATGCTGATTAGTCGAAGAATAACCATCGATGCACCGTCAGTGCTGCTAGTCGCAATACGAGCAGTCCTGCTGGAATAGCGGCTGCGTCGGAGGTGGATAATCAAACAACATCTGATATGAGGGAGCTTAGGGGAAAGGAGAGAAAGAGACGAGATCGAAAAGAGGCAGGAACAAACCCCGAAATGAGATGTGAGAAAATCAAAAAGTGACGAATCATGTCGTCTCCATCTGCCCATTTACTGCTTGGCCATCGGCTGACAGCAATGCAGGTGAAGCAGGCCGTCTAGTCATGTATCCGTGAGCCGACCATTCGAGAAGTCGACGCTAGCCATGGCGTTACAATGCACACACGGCCGGACGACTCATGTTGCGTGTTGCTCTGATCTGATTTGATTCCAGGTGGAGCCGCGTCGTGAAACGGCTGTGCCTCGTTGTGTAGAAAGGCGAAAAAAGGTAAGGGAAAAATGAGGGGGTGGCCGAAGGGGTGAGGAGTCGAGAAAAAAGACTTTCGGCGGTATCGGCATTATCGCAGGATCTGATAAGATGGACCTGCTGTATTCTAATGCTTTATGGAGTAGTGTCGCAGCTGGTAGCATCAACTAGCCGCCAACTTTCCCGACTACCCGCAATACCGGCAGCCCCTCTCCGACCTGGCAACGTGCTGCATCGCCATTATTTCTTGCCTTGGAACCAACTGCTCGTCGTGACGATCGTCCGTCCCGAGAACGGAAGAGATTTTCCGTCGCCCATCGCTCGAGAGAATAACCGCGCATTGATCTGCAGGAACACGCGTTGGAAACACCGACCTCGGAGTTGTGCACCGCACGGAGCATCGGGCCTGTTGCTGCTTTCAGCGTATCATTGGTCTTGGCAGCATCGTTTCGAGCTAGCCGGCCTGCTCTCTCGTCTCCTCCTTTTCTCGTCCTTTTTCCCGCATCTCTCCTGCTTGTGAAGAGCCCGACCTGCCGACACGACCCGAAGGGCTTTCTTGCTCTGCGAACTGCCCTCTTCACCCCAAGTACTCTCGTGCACAGCCTTGCAGAGCTCGGAAGAACCGCCTAGAAGCTATCGAAGCCGTGTTACATAGTCCACGGCTTGATGAGTGCCGCTCACACTGCTGGACGGCCCCTGGGCGGAAGGAACCTTTTTCCCCTTCCTCTAGTCAGCACCACCACCACACGGTTGAAACTAAGGAGGGTCTCTTTCCCCGGTTCCATCTTGGCACCGGCCTCATTATGGAGATGTAGCCGCTAACGAAGTGCCGACATACGTAATCCCAACTCGGGGCCACTGCTCACATGCGAACATGCCAGGTGTATTAAGGGGGGGGCAGACACCGTTTCTCGCGAACGGCCCAAACGACGGCCGATGGTATCTTATGTTTACTAATACTCATATTCAATTCATTGATGTTGGTCTCAGAATTGGGCGTGGGGGGTCTCTGGTTGGAGTAAGACGTACAGAGAACACTTTCACTTTCTTCCATGTTGTGACATACTTCTGATTGCAATCTAGACATCTTCCAACTCAAAAGACGTCAAAAAATCAATGCTTGTTGATAAGGAATAGTTCTGTGACTTTCCTCAGATACACAGCAGAGACCTCATAGCTCCGGGTCATAATATAACCAAACATGTCAACGTATCCAATTCGTTGATTGTAAACAAGACCACTTTGAACAAATTCTGGAAACGCCATTGTCCATTCCAGCCCTTACAGCATAGATACTGAAAACTGTTCGACGGTAATGATGCAGACCAAACTTGTGAGACACGCAACCGCAATGACTCCGAGCCGTACGTAAAAGCCCGTCAGCAGCAAAGTGCTCCGAAACGGCTTGATATCCAAGCCAGAGAGGAGCTTTGAACATCGAGAGAAATCCTCTGGCACTAAGGATGAAAACACAAAACACATACCACGAGCAGCTATCCAGTGACGGTATGCTCAGGTCAGCTACTTGTCTGCCCGCACAAAGGACCACGAGGACGTAGCCACGTTGTGCAACGCAGGGCTGAACGGACAGTCCTTTTTCGTCTGAGAACAGGTGCAGCTGTGCCCGTAGATGCACATGCCACTGCGGCAGGCAGACTCTTTGGCGCACTTTTTGACACGCAGCTCGCGGCGCAGAGACAACAGCTCCCCGGCCGAGAGCTTGACGTGCGAGTACTGACACTGGAGTCGGAAACAGGTCGACTGCAGCTGGAACGGGTGGCAGACCTTTTTGTGCATGATCGGCTTCTTTGGCAACGATTCGTGCACCGGCTCCGAGCTTTGCGGCAGAGGTGCGTCAATACGCTGGTTTAGCGCGTTCACCAACACGAAGTTCTCATTAAACATGCCAAACTCTGGCACGGCTGCTGCTCTTGACCCTGTGGACGATTGCGACCTGTACCCAGGATACGGCGTCCTCGGCTTGACCCTCTGCGATGGCGGCGTGGCCGGTGGTGTCGACGGCAGGTTGTTGGCTGGTGGTGAAGACGAACGGGACCGCGAAGGCTTCGGCGCAGCCGCACAACCTGGCGGCGGGACGATGGGCTTCGAGGCGACAGGAACGGGAAAAGACCCTGGATATGAATCTGTGACGGAATTTGTGGTGGAGGTTGGCTCAGGAGTCGGAATGGATGCTGAGTCAGGAACCGAAACGGAAGGAGCGACCGGGCTCGCTTCCGGCTTCTCAGGAATCGCAGACGAGAGACCCAAGAGACCAGACAGCCACCAAGGAGACTTCTTCTTCGGCTCTGACTGGCCAGGAGACTCGGGCGGTCCAGCAAGCGAAGGGGAAGAGGCCGCCTTGTTGGGCACGGACAACGTCGCCGCCGCCGCAGACGAAGCCGTGACAACGGCTGAAGCAGCCTGCCAGGTTCGGACCTGGTCAGATGTCGGGGTCACAGTCGCAGACGCAGTCGGAGCAGCGGTCACAGACGAAGCGACTTTCCAAGTTCGGCCTTGGCCGGACGACGGGATCACAATCGGGATGGTAGTCGGAAACTTGGGGGATGGCGGCCGCTGCGGGCGCTGCTTGAAGAAGCCGGCCAGCGTGGTCGACGAAAAGGGCAGAGAGGCAAACTCGGCACCGGTCTGGGACGACTTGACGAGCACAATCTTCTTGCTGGCCACGGGGTCGCCAACAAACTTCTCCAGCATGCGCACGTAGCCGTTATCGTGGCAGCAGGCCAGCAGGATGTGCTGGCAGCAAGGGTTATTGACAAATTGACGGAACGAAGCTGTGACAAGCAAAGAAGAGAAGAAAAAGTCAGCCAAGAAGGGAACTAACAAGGGAGCCAAATCGGCAGGACAGAGATGTTGCACTCACCCTCGAGCTTTCGGTCAGCACGCTCTTTGCCCCTGTCGACGACGACAAAGTCAAACAGCTCTTCGGCCTGCGAGAAGCCTGACATGAAGTTCAGAAACGTCTTCTGGGCGTCGTACCGCCTCATTCCCGTCGTCCGCTCCAGCACGTTGACCCGGCCGTGGCCCGACGCGAATGCCTTTGCCACCACCGGAAGGCTGCCTTCCTTCTCCCCGTACATCATCAGCAGATGCTGTCTGACGGCCTCTCGGAGCTCCTTGGCTGCTTTGGTTCCACCCTCGACCGCGTCTTGCTGCTGCAGGTAGTTGTTCATCTGGAAGGCGAGCAAATATCGGGAGTCAGAGATACTGGCAGCCACAAAAATAAGGGCACCAAACGGGGTATCGAATGCTCACAAGATAGTCGTCGCCGTCGGCATCCACCAATACGAGCACAAATGAGCTGTCGTGCTGCCTTGTTGTTAGCCCTCTTCCCCGATCCTCCGTCGGGTGGCTCTCACATACCACAGCCTTATCGTGTGCCGCCAATGTGCTTTCAAGTGTCTTGATCTGATGTTTCGACTTGTCTTGGATCGACTGCTTTGCTGCACGCTCTTTTGCCAGCTCTTGGCATACATCACGGTAGTCCCTATCCAACCGCAGCATCTGGTCCTTGAACGTCTGCTCATTTAGATCGCGGTTAGCACAAACAACACCGACAGCAAGCTTTGGGACAGCCAGGACATGCTTGCCGTCAGCTGCTTGAGATTTTGTGCCTGTTGGGCGCTATATCGAGTTAAGAAATCTCCAAATTCTTTCTGGTTTGTCGTTTTTGAAGCCATTTTGCCGAATGTCCAGTCGGTCGGTGTACACCAGCAGAACGACAATGGAAGCAGTGTATGAGAGGAAGAGCGAGCTATATTAAGGCCTGTCGCTCCGGCTTCCCGGTCCGAATGCAGTACAGGCAGACAAGAGAAGGCGGCCCAAGCCGTTAAGTAGCCCGGCACTTATCGTTGGCGGCCAAAATCAAGGCCATGCACAGCCTTGTGCGAAAACTGCGCAGGGTGACAGTGGGATTCACGCAGGCGAAAGCTGGCACATTATGCGTACCAAGCAAAATACGGCCCAACCAAAGCGGCCAACAGAGCATGGAGGCCTGCAAGGCAGCCAATGACAGAAGGACAGCATCTTCGAGCATATGCACCATATGCAGAATATGCGCAGTATGCAGACGTGTCACAAGGAGACAAAGTGCCCGACGATTTGTATGGATAACAATTGACGAAGAAGTGATCACACGGAAGCCCTTGTCACAGCAAAAGATCTCCTCTCTTTCGACCTTCCTTCTTTGAAGCCCTTGGACTGCTTACAAGCCCGTTCTGAACAAAGGCCGCTGCTCGACTGCGCCGCTTTCTACGCCACAAAAAGCTGAAATCTTTTCAATTGACGAGAGATTCTGTCTTCCCATCTTCGGTCGCGGAGGATACGGTCTTGCCACTCTTCCTCCAATCGACCCACCGAGTCTAATGGGTCTTATGCGCCAGGCACACCACAAAGGCCATTACTGTAGGCCGGCGGCGGCAAAGCTGATGTCGGAAGCAACATTGCAGTTTCTGCCCCTGGTACGGAGACAGTTCCCGCCCGGGCTCGTCGACGATTAGGCGGGGAAGAAGCAATAATTGAGGCCAAATATCCATGCATTGTAGATGGCCGCCCAGCTGACAAACGTTTAACAAGATCTGACTGCAAGTCCAGCTGCAGTTTATCCTGAGAAATACTGAAAGCTCGGGGCCCGTGGTTGGCTGACACTAAGCCAATATGGAGAGAGCTGTCGGGCAGTGATGGATTGGGCTCGCCTACTTGAAACAATGCTTGCTGGCGGTGAAAGCACCCACTGTTTATCTTCGTCGGCAAACCCGCACACAAGAAGCAAAACAGATTGGCAATCTTCAAAGGAACCCCAGCTGATGCAGAGACCGCAAAAGGCACAACACAGACCTGACTTTGCCCTCCTGGTTCCTATGATCTGCGCTGTCGTTGCCTTTAAGCTGCGCATGACCAGTATCGTATAACCAAACCAGCTTTTGTGTCTTCCGTTTGGTTGCTGGTGTGTTGGAGATATATTACAGAGGCTTAGCTCGTCCCTGTGACTGTGCCATATGGTTTGTTCCGCACATGCCCGACCAGTCGGCAACCAGTAAAAGCCGGATCGTACGGTGCAGATTTGGCCACTCTCCGAAAGGAGGCAGCCGGCGGCTATCGCCGCAGTTTGGTCTGCAGGCAGACACGCAACTTTCTCGGTGGCTGTAGGTCGAAGCGCCACACTTAGCCACAGGACGCCACAGGCCGCCACACTGGCCATGGTTGCAGTACTCACTCAATACGCTCAAGTCGCTGCAGTTGGCCGCTAAGAGTTGCCAATTGAAACGTGCCGGAGGTAATTTCCGTCTCAGCAGCCGAGTGCTGCATCCGTTTCCAGAGTGCCTAGGCTCTGCAGTTGTTCTGTAAGACCATGTCATGGCCGCGCTGTCGACTTGCGGACACGAACAGCAACCATAGCTGGTGCTGCCTATCTATATTGGGAGCGACAACATTGCCGTCGCCTGTCGCGTCCCACCATGTCAAGTTGTTCCTGTTCAGAAAATGTGCAAATCTGAGGAAGAATACCCAGCAGAGAACCTAGAAAGCTCCGTCTTACGACTGGCGCAGAAATATGCCAAAGGGCTGCCTGGAAAAGTCCTCTTGTTATTACAACTTTCTCGCCTTGGAAAATCCGACCAGGAGAACGAACCGTGTATCCAACTGCTGCCCTAAGTTCTACCTGTGTCGCGCTGGCTTTGCCTTTCTCTTCTTAAAGAGAATCGTCCCTGCAGGCGCTGCGTCCTGCTCTGGCTCTGGAGCCGGAGGGCCGGACCCGCCTTCGCCCTCTTCTTCTTCTTCTTCCCTTTTTATCTTGACAGACACCGTCTTCGCTTCGTCTTGTTCCCCGGAACCAGCTGCAGCCGACGTGCCTTCTTGCTGTCCCTCTGCCGGCTTCTCTGTGTCGTTGCTGCCGCCCTCCTGCTCCTTTCTTTCCTCGTTGTCTTCCTCTTTCTTAACCGTCTCATTGTCGTTTTTCATCGGCATTTTCGGCGTCGTCAACGCACTGGTGAGTAGATTGTCCAGGTCTACATCGCCGCTGCCAGGCATGGTTTTTGAGTCTCGTCCCCACTGTCGCGGCCGCTTGAAAAGGCCCTGGACGGCGGCGTCGAGATCCAGTCCAGCGTGCCCACCGGTGCCACTGGTCCCTCCACCACTACCGCCCACGTCCTCCTCATCGTCCCCGTCGTTGTCCGCGCCCCCGTCCCTTCTCCTCTTGCGGACGCCAACCGCTCGGGCCCCTGCTGCGGAGGCGCTGCCTGGTGTAGTGTCTGCCACAATCCGCGTTGTCGTTACTGTCCAGTCGCCCGCCATCGCTAGCTCTCCTCGGAATGCATCGGGTATGTTGACGCCCAGCTCTGCCAGCTGCTCTAGTTGAGCGTGCGGTGCTGCTGTCGCTGTTCCTGCTGCTGCCCCGGGGGGCGTCTGTGGTGGTCGAGCAGACTGTCGCAAAGGACCCGGCTTGTCGCCACTATCTTCAACTATTCCATTCAGGCGCGCCACCTCGCGACGTGCCCGCTCCTGATCCCGCTCTTGTTTGTCGTGGTCGCGATGGAGGTCGCGCAGAGCGCGCCGTATGGCAGATTGATGTTTGCCGGTGGATTCATGGTTGGCGCGGCCAAACTTCGTGTCAGTGACGTATATGGAACAGTTTTTGCACCAGTACTTGGGCGTAGACTTCCAGTAGTCGGCCATCTGTATATATAGCAGATTTGCCGCAAAGATACGATACAGGTTGGCTGTCGTGACAGACGTTCGAAAATAGAGCTTGGAGCAATCGGCCAAATGAAATTCCGCTCGGATTACTAAGAAAACTGGAGGGCATGCTCAACTGTTAGACCAACACTCGCCATAGCTGGAAGACGGAGGCGGGTCCTAGTCATGTAAATGTACTAAAGAAATCTGGTAAAACCAGACACTTTGCACAAACATCTTTCAGTCATTGATAGAAATATTGTATTCCCAGTTACTACATACGTTGTGACACGAATGCTACCTTCGTAACGTCTCTAGCATTACTGTGTCTTTACACATAACTCGTTTCGGACCACTTTCCCTAATCTAACCTGATATCCTTGTGTCCTGCAAGAAACCAAAAACCCAAAATGCAAACCCTATCCGTTGAATTCATCAAAAGTGCTTCCGTGAATGCCCTGGCGTTAAAACTTGCCTTTTTTTTGTACCGGCTTTGCCTCCTGGATCATTTACAGAGACACAAATGCGCCGAGCAAACCGATGGCCACAATGGCAAACGAGCTCACACCAATCCGAAGAGCGCCGCTTGTGACAGCAGTAGATGATGCCGTAGCCGCGCTCGTAGTAGCTCCAGCAGTTGTACCAGAGGAAGCAGTAGACGACTTTAACGTAATCTTGCTGGACACGAATGTGCCGTTGGCCGACGGCGATGGTGTCAGAGAAGGAGTGTACGAGTTGATGGCAGGGGTGGTGCCAACGGCAACAGTGGTGCCTGCAGCAACAGGGGTGGTTCCCGCTGCATAAGTAGTTTCCTCGGCGACGCTCGTGGTCTCCTCAGCGGTATAGCTGGTCTCCTCAGTGGTATAACCGGTCTCCTCGGGTGTGGCAGTAGTCTCCTTGGGGGTGGCAGTGGTCTGCTCGGGTGTATAACTGGTCTCAGCAGTCTCAGTGGTCTCAGCAGGAACTGGTGTCGTGGTGGCAGAAGCGACGACAGTAGTGGCTGCGGTTGCGGGCGTAGTGACCTGGATCTGGCCATCAGAGTACTGGCTGATGGGCACAGCAGTGGCTACTGGCGTGGTCGTGATCGACGCACACGGGGTAGTCTGGACCTGAGCCTGGCCTGGAAGAGGGTGATGTCAGCATATGACTGGTAGCCAAGCCGTAGAGAAGTAAACACCGTCACAAAACGTACCATCGGTGATCTGGCAAAGGGGAATGCCAACAGTGGTTGTGATAACCTGAGCCTGTCCATCCGCGATAGACTTGACAACGGTAGTGGTGATTTGAGAAGTAGCGACAACCTGGCCGTCGCTAGACTCGCTGGCCTCGCCGTCTGAACTGCCATCGCAGGGCAGGACGATCAGCTGAATCTCGCTGCACTGGGCGGCCCAGTCACGGTCGTAAAGGTTCCAGAAGCTACCCGACGCGCATTCCCAGAACGTGGTGGTGGCGCCCAGTGCCAGCGACTCGTTGTTGCAGACGGAAAAGCCTGCCGTGTAGATGGCACCATCCTGTGGCGGGTCATCGAACTGGAACTGGTAGTTTGAGGCAATGTAGCCAGTCCGGTTCTTGGAGTCAATCAGGACACCATCTGCTAGGCTCACGAGGAGAATTCCATCGGCACCGCAAGATGTAGTTCCGCGCTTCTGAGAATAGTTAGACTCTGCTGAGTACAGTTTCGTTTGATCATGGGAGATGGCAGATGGGGAAAGGATGTTAGGGAGTTGTGTTGTCCTCGTCCCGAAAAATGTAGGAGACATACCTTGACCTTGAGATCACGCTTATCATAGGACACGGCGCTGACAGAAAGCTCGAACTCGCCAGAGAAGTCCTTGCTGCATCCAGAGGGGTATGAACCGGTTGGTGCGATGATGTCGGTGACGGCATCAGCGAGAGCCGCACTGATGAGCGAGATGATAACTGCTGACGACTTCATTGTGTCTGAGCTGTTTGCAAAGATGCTGTGTGTATGCTGAACGATTATTGCTAATAATGTTGCTGATGAGCGACAGTAATGTGTGGGAATCCAAAGTATCAAAAACGAAGAGAAGCTTTGTTGCAAACGGGAGAAGAATTTGGCAGAAGCGAGCGTTGCCAGGCAAGAGAATTACTGATGGCCAATGTGTAGGGCAATATGGTAGACAACGAGAGAGATAGGAAGGAAGGAGAACAGAAAAGCCCGGCAGGAGGAAAGGGCGGATGGAGGGGACTTGATATACAAGTAAATGCGTCTACAGGATAATAGACGGCTTTGCCTATTCACTTGTGAAAATGGAGCAGAAGTTGGAAGTGGGGAAGAGGTTGGGGGCCCGATGAAGAAGGTTGGTCTTCGTTCAGTAGACACTGTGAACGAGAGCTAATAAGGCAACACCAGGGTGTGAGAGTCTGGGAGGCTGGTGCCGTTTTCGGACAGATTTCTTTGGAGCAGGAGCAAAGAGGGCAAAGAGGGCAAAAAGGGAAGGAGAAAGCGGGCAGTCCTGTTTTCGCTTTCCGGTCAAGAGCATGTTGCCGGGCCATTGTGTCTGTCAGTCGATGCAAGGCAAGAAAGACGAGCTGAGGATGGTGTGAGGGAAAAGTGACAGGCTGTGGATACGATCTTGTGACACCGGCCTGCCAGCTGCAGAAATAGCAAGTCACTTGTTCGGCAGGCCCGTCCATTCCTCTCCCTTGTCGCTTCTACTGCTGCAGGGACGTCGTCGATGTGGCAGGAGCGCCTACGATAGGTCGACTGGCTTGACATGCCCATAATACCGTGAGCTCGGCATATCCACCTAATAGCGGGATGCCAGGGCCTGGAGGGCAGGGGTGCACGGGCTTTCAGCCCCCACAAGCCGTGCTGGATGCGATCCTACGAGTAAATGGTATCTTACGAGTATTAGTCGTGTGCACTTGAAGATGCTCATTCGTAGACCAGCAACGAGCCGTTCTCTGGCCTTCGACGCGTGGCTGGAAATACGGCGCTATTGTACTGGGAAACACTAGGCAAGCAGCAATCGGGCAGTCGCAATCCCAACGGTGATGTTCAAACGCCACCCAACCTGCGATTGGGACTGGCGTCTCCGAGAACGATCGTGGCTGGCTCACTTCTCCTGCCTCCTGCTTCTCTCTCGCCTCGGCTATCAGTGCCACCGGCAATTAGCATTGCTTTAGCGGTTTCACTGCCATGCTTTGGTCGACGGCTCTGCTCCTTTTTTTCAATCTTCTTCCATCCCCGCCGTCTCTCGTTGGCCGGTTTCAGGGAGAGACACGACGAGACTAGCCTAGCGCCTCGGCCAGATCCAGTCACTCAGGTACGTGTTCATGTGCGGCGATCTCCTGCGCTCGGTTTCTTTTGTGGTTGGCCGTAGCTGCTGCAGCCACAAAACGTGCCATCTCCAATCGGGTCTTCTTCCTGAGAGGGAAGAGGTGCCGAGGGAAAAGGGATGAGCTCCATCTCCCTCCGTTAGGAGGCAAAATATATTATTTGGACACAAGCAGCTCATATCCACAGCACAGCCCGTGTAGGCACCTTCTCGACTGTTTTCTCTGTCAAATATCTTATCCTTTCATACCCACGAGCCCTCCATGTCTGTGCTGGAAAACTTTCCCCAAAGCTCTAGGTGGGGCAACGATCAACGACCCACCCGGCCGAAGAAACATGTTGATAGCTGCACTTTCCTCCGAACCCAACCTCCAGCCCCTGTTCTGGCCACTTAAACCCCCTCTTTGTGCCCCACCCGTGACGTCGACGATTATGTGTCGCTGCACGGCAGAGAAAAAGAAACGAAAAAAAATGTGAATGAGACTAAATGAAAGAGCTGTGTTTAATTCGCGGTGTGTCTTGCTGTTGTGCTTGAGTTTCGCCCTTGGTTTTTCTTGGGAGTTTAGAATTCAGGAGTCTACCAAGATGTTTCTGATCTGCCAAATTCAATCGAAGCCGCAAGAATGAGGAGGCACCGAGTTCACGGCACTGTAACACATCTCTTGCCCTAGCAAAAGCCCCATTCCAGTCTACACCTTCCGTGAAAACATTCTCCTTTTTTTCCCGCAGCCATGTCATCTCCACTCTTTCTTGTATGACGCGGTCTCCCTAGATCCAGGAAAGCGCAGAAATACGAGTGCTCTGCATGTGGAGGTTGGCAGCCACTCTTGCATATGCGCGGAAGGAACGGTGGGGCCGGCCCTCCACTTGCGGCTGGCCAGACCTCAAAGGAGACGCAGTCATGTTTTGTGCTTCTTCCTGCGGGACAACCGTCTCTGGGTCATTCGTGAGGGAGGCAACCTTTACGTTAACGATCGACAGAGAAGTTTGGGCAGCAAAAGCTGGTGGCTGATGGCTTACGTCTTGTTCTGCCTATCGTCCAGCTTATTGTCGGTTGATGGGTCTCCCAAATCCTGATTCTACGTCGCAAGAATAGATTTACCCGACACACCCCACAGCTTGAATCCAGTTCATCTAGGCTTAAGCGATACGTTTTGATAGTGGCCAATTGAGAAGCTTACTCGCATCTAGCAAAGATACGAACAAGCTGACTTGGACGTGGTCCGTTGCTCTGTCGACAGCCGTCGATGGCCACACTGTAACAAACACAACCCGCACGCTTCCTTTCTGACTCTGGAGTTCCGGTTGCCTACTCTCTTGCCGAGCTGTCGTCGTTTCCCAGTCGCCGTGTATCTTGTCAATAATTCTGCAGCTGGTCGTCGCAGTCTCGTAGAAGTAGGTCAATGGACTGGCCTAGAGAGAAACAGCTTGAACGGTTGATAAATACAGATTGGTTGCAGTGGCCAGCATCTTTGGGATGCTCGGTGGTCTTGCTTTCCGCCTTGACAAATGACCACCGCGAGCTACTTACCTTCAACGCGTACGCGCGGTACGTCGTAGTGTTAATATAGAGCTTTACCTGGGAGTAAAAGCTGTTTCAAAACCGTCCTGGGCTTTCCTTGTTCTCATCTCAAACAATAGTCAATTTGCATCAAAACCCTGCAGACATGCAACGCAGAACCGCAGACGAATACTTCCGAAACTACCATAGCGCATATGTTTCGAGGGCACGGCAAATGATGAGATAGGATGGAAAGATATGAATATATAACTATGACCTGGTATATATACCAAGCACTTTTTTATCGCATAAAAACTGCCAGTCCTATTTCGCGCCGTCTCCGATACTAAGCATGTCCCAATGCAAATAAATCCCCCCTCTACTGTTGGTGGTACTGTTGCTGCTGCTGCACTGGCACCGCTCCGGAATAGTATGTCGGGTCCGACTGGCCAGGAGAAGTGCCTGCCTGGGCAGGAGTATTTGAAGCTGCTGGATAGCCCTGCGAGACGGGGTTCTGGCTAGGTGCATAAACGGGAGGAGCTGATGTCTGGCTGGCTGCATAGCTTTGAGGAGTAGGCGTCTGACTTGGCGTATAGCCCTGCGGTAAGGGTGTCTGACCGGTAGCCATATACGTCTGGGGCGTGTAGCTACCATATGCCTGCTGCTGCTGCTGAGCGGTAGTGTCGCTGTAGCTGTTGTAAGCTTGCATCGGCTGACCGCCCTGCTGATAGAGCATCGGCTGGCTCTGGACTTTCATCTCGACCGGACCACCCTCAATGCCACCTTTGAGGCGACCGGCACTGCTCTGACGGTACATGCGCACCGTGTGGGCAAGATAGGCAAACGTGGCAATGAAGAGAAGCCTGGGAAGTTAGCAGGGAAATCAGAGATAGCAGAGCAAGATGCATTCAAGACGTACATCTCTAAAGCAGAGAGGCCGGCAATGGCGCTCATCGAAGCCCTTCCGACCGGCCCAGCCACGGCACCATCGCGCCTCACTACACTTCTGCTGATGTCACGCTTCTCTACGACACAGTGACCGGCATTGAACGCGCTTCCGTCGTCGTAGCATTCTGTGTCGACGGCATAAATAAAAGTGGCGCGCAAGGCCGCATTGGCTGCCATCGACGACAGCCAGAAGATGATCATGAGTAGGTCGAGCGCCAGGATGGCCCAGTAGTTGTAGCCCGCCCGGCAGCCGGATACTTTCTCGGTGAGGATCGCATAGAGGACGATGGCAAGGGTGAAGATGCTCTGTATTGAAAGAGTTATTAGTGCAAGTTCGACATGGTCTGACTGTGGTCAACAAGACCAGCTTCCTGTACGTACGCAGACAAGTGAGAAGGCATAGGCACCAAGCACCAGCCCGTGCATCAAGTAGACAGAGAGGCCCAAGATGATAATGGCAAAGAATAGAGAGAAGCCACGCGCCACGAGGATGCCGATATGCGAAGGAAAGACGGGAAATGAGCCCGAGGGCCCTTCTGGCATATTGCCCGCCGGCGTCGCGTAGGAAACGGCTGATACTTTGGTCGCCATGGTGTGTGTGTCTTTTCAGTCTTGTGGCTGTATGTCTTATACCGGCTGGGGCGTGTTGAGGTGCGGAACGGCGATTAAGGGTCGGTCGGCACTGTATCTCACTCGATATCGGATGATCGACCAAGAACAGCTGCAAGCCAAAGCCTCACAAAATCAAAGGAGTAAGAAGTAGGGGAATAACATTGGAGTGCGGGCCGTGGTTTGATCTTAAATCCCTCGCCGAGAGGGGGTCTGGGGGCCTTAATTCTGGCTGTATCTGAAGAACGCCTATGTATTTTAAGGTTTGTATTCGCCAAGACGACGTGGTGAGACGCCATGCCCTGTTTGTCCGATCTAGGCGATAGGCTGGACCACGAGCGGCTTAAACGACCTAAGCGCTCGGAAATCAGCCTCGTCGCTGACGAGAGAGTATGGGCAGATCCACAGATCCCATGTCCATCGACACTTGCCGTCAAGTGCTATTGATTGTTGTCATGTGCCGTTGCATCCCGTCGTGCGCCGTGTCTTCAGGCCCAACAGCCATCACTGTCTCTGAGCGCAATGCTGGGGAATCACAGCAAAGACCTTGAGCATGTCCCTATCTCCCAGGATCACTTGCCAAGACCTTACGAGGGTCCAGGCGGGCCTCTCCACCGAGCGCACAACTATGCTTGTTTTGTTGTTAAATTCAGCCGCAATACAGGGGTGGAGAATCCCGATGTATCTTACAGAGCGTCGTATGGTTCTGCGACCGAGGGCCTGTAAGATACATACTTGTAGTAGCGATAATTCGTGTGGGAAGGAAGTCTAGGTACGATCGGATGAACCAGTACAGGATTGAAATGATACGAAACTGCTGCAGCAAGCTTTACTCAATGGACAAAATTTTCCAAGTATAGAATACCGCGAGGTCTGACCATTTTCCATACCTGTTTTCATCGAGCTTGGCTTGGTTCAGTCGGGCTCGCTGTCGACTAACCTAGGAAAGGAGGCTGTGTTCCAATACATGTTGATGCATGCCGGACACGGGCACACAAGGCGTACTTGGGTGAAACTTGATGGCATGCGTGATCACTCATTGTTTTTCAGCCCTCTGGCTGGAAATCGGTGGAAAAATCGGTGGAAATGAGGAACCGTACTTTATTGCTCGTCGTATTTCGTATTGCGGAGGCCCCAGACTTGCTGTCAGTGAGCTTCCCCAGGGACCCACTTGGACATCGCTATTCGGGGAATCCGTTACTCCGAAATGCGTAAGATCTAGCATTACGCGCGCTAATAACGGTTTATTCACTAACCCCAACGGCTGCTAAACGCGCAAAGTGAGTATGATTTTGATATATATGCACTGCTTCAGACGTCCACATGCACTTCCTGACGCAGTTTCTTGCACTGCTCTCCAGAATCAAATCCTAGCTGCAGGGCTCATGCTCAACGTCTCGCACCCACAGACTTATACGGTCACGACAAGCCAGAACGGTCTAAAGCCTTTGTGTTTATTCATACGTCTAATATTAAGCACTACAGATGCTGGTCACTCTACCATAATGAAGCCAGCCTTTTCTTTTACTCGAACGTCCGGTACATGCACCAGCTCGACGCCTTCTGCAATACCAGTCACAATTACCAGATGACGCACCCCTACTTCAAACAAATCAACATGTTTTATGTTCCACCTACAGTTATAAGCTTCATCGAAAGAGAATAGCTTTCACGTGTCATTGTCTGAGCGGTTGCCTCCACGGAGTCTTACAGCCATTGACGCCAGCCGCGGAGTGTCGGCGCTCACAAGCGGACTCACCCAAACAGCCTCACCGCCTTCCGGTGTTCCGGATGCTTCACCATTCATCTGTCGGCACCGCCTTGTGTTCCACCCAGAAGTACCGGCTCACTGTTTAGATACATGGTTTCGTAGTTTCCGGCAAACACGTGGAATGTTTCGTGGAAAGCGGAAATATGGCTGTTGTGCGCTTGTCGAAGAAAGCGCATCCCCAACTGGTGAGTGCGACTCTGGGCAAACCGACGCAGCCCATCCATGCTTTCAAAATATAAAATGTAGAGCAATGTGGCATTGGACTCCTGTTCTCCGCCGCGGAAGTAGCTCGCACCCAAGATGCCATATTGGTTCCCATGCCCGGCGAGATCGCTGTTTCTTCGGTCTCTGTTGAGAGCGTCGATCATAGTTTGAAATTGGAAGGCCGTTTCTCTGGCGCCCGGTGACAGTATGCCTAGGTGATGGTTGAAGCGTACACCAAAGTGGAAAACCACCAGGGCCTTTGCTGCTGGCACCGATCCATAGAAGCCAACTCCCGACAGGGGTAACTGTGCAGTTGTTCGGCCAGGGACGATGCCTGAGATGAAGACATTATGTTTCTTGTACACAATCCATTGAGCCAGTGTGGCCACGATTAAACTCAGACATAGCATTAGGGCCGGAGCAAAGTCCCATGGCCAGGGGACATAATATGAGATGCCGATCTGGGACATGGCACCGATGAGGCAGAGAGTTCGGATTCGAAAGGCGTCTTTGAGGACAAACTGGAAACACAATGCAGCAAGTTAGTCAACAGCGGTAATCCCACCAGAGCATAATATGAAAACAGGATGGATAACACGCATACTGTGTAGCATTCCCTAGATTGCCACGGGAGCCTCTTTGACGGGCTCAATCAGTCCCATGAAATCTCCTTGTCTTTGTAAGCCTGGGAATCGTGGACTCTGAGTCTCCATAGTCGGTGATGGCGGTTGACTTTGAGCCGAGTTTCGGTCGGACCGTATCTGCTTTGCCCGAAGCCTTTTACGCTTTACGTTCTCTGGCCATTGTGGCAATCTTTCTCTGCTCGAAGAGCCTATGCCTTTTTCTGAGTAGCACCGTTAAAACGCGAGAAAGTAGGATTGGTTAGGCTGGTTGCTTTGTCTTGTCCGTTCCAGATCTGATCCAGATGGGCTGTTGGTTGCAAGTTGAGATATTTCCACTGTTTTGCCTCGTAAACCGATCCCGCGGACTGGCACAGGAAAGGAAGGTATTTGCGGTATGTGCGCTGGCCTGAAATGCAGGCACGATACATGGTTTGTGCTCCCTTACGCTATCCCCCAAAGGGCATGATTCATACTGACCAACGCATGATCTTTAAAAACATGATCAGGTAGTTACCTGCTTGATACAAAGCTGTCAGAAAATCGTATCATTCTATCGGCATTATTTTAAATCTCCTACTTCTATGCTCATTCGGCAAGAAGCGAAGCATTTATTCGCTGATATGGGTGTTTGTTGCACTGACCTGGAGGGAAAGGACTGTTTGCGCAACTTTTGGCAGGAACGACATGGAACTATTAGGCAGCAATTCGACAGAACGTTACAGGTTCCTCAGCACATCTGCCGATTGTTCGCATCATCAAATTCGCTACGAAACAGTACAATTTCAGATACTTCCGAAACTTGAGAGTGAAATCTAAATCAAAAGCAGCAGCACGACAGCCAGTACAGTGTCACACATTAGACAGGAAGCGGAAACGACAACTTTTGTATGTACCAAAGCCGAAATGCAGCTACGAAATTGGGCTAAATGAAGAAGATATACAGACGAGAGCAGCCAAGCCAACACTCTAATACACCTCAAGCACATAGCGGCCGTCCTCCTTGAGCCGGTCGATCTCCTTGTGCGGGTCCACCTTGCGGCCGTTGGCCTTGGCTTCGGTGGCAATGGCCTCCATCAGCACGTCGGTGAGATCAGGCACAGGCCACGTGGGACCACACAGGTAGAAGGAGCCCTCCTCCTGGATGTACGACTTGACAACGGCATCCATGCTCTGGCGCATGCGGTCCTGGATGTAGATCTTCTGCGGCTGGTCGCGCGAAAAAGCAGCGCCGAGCAGAGTGATGACGCCGGCATCGACGTACGCCTCCCACTCTTCGCCATACAGATACTCCTCGCGCTGGTGCCGGCTGCCGAGGAAGAGCAGGATGGAACCGATGTCCTCGCCCTGCGCCTTCTGCATCGCACGGTACTGCACAAACGCACGGAACGGAGCCAGACCGGTGCCCAGGCCAGCCATGATCAGCGGCGTCTTGGCACTCGTCGGCAGCTTCATCACCGACGGCTTGACCGACACGGTGACCTTTGCACCCACCGGCAGCTCCGACAGGTAGTGCGACGCCTGGCCATAGCGCTTGCGGCCGCGCGAGTCCACCCAGTCGACCACAACGATCATCAGCGCCACGGCCGTCGGCGTCACTGCCTGGGCTGACGCGATACTGTATTCACGACGCTTCAGCGGCGACACAATGCTGAGCAGATCCGCCACCGACGGATGCGCCGACCGGAACTCCTGCAGCACATCGACATACGTCAGCGTGTCCTCGTCCGACCGCTTCTTGAAGTCGTCTGCGCCGTCCTTGCCGCCGAGCGCCAGCAGACGCGTCTTCTCGGCATCGTCGGTCGCAAACTCGGCCAGCGCCTCGTAAAAGCGCTTCGGCGGCTTGCCCAGGATGTCGACGTTCTGCAGCAGCGCCTGGTACACGGTCCGGGTCTCCAGCACCGCCGTGTCTTCGCGCGACGGCACCAACACCAGCTCGTCGCCAGGCACGCCATAAAAGTCGATGAACTCCTGCACGCCTGTCGGGTCGTTGTCTGCGTGGACGCCCAGCGCCTCGCCGATCTCATACTTGACACCCGAATCGCCCAGGTCGAACTCGATGTGAAAGATGTTGCGCTCATAGGCCGCTGGCGTCAGACGGCGGTTCTCCTTGACCGTAACCGTTGCCGTCTTGACAGCCAGGTCAGGGCGCAGGTCCGACTTGGTGCCATACGCCTCCTTGAAAGCCAGGCCCTTGGCTGCCAACTGCCAGTTGCCGGCCTCGACGACCGTCTCTGGCTCCTCCTTGGCGAACGCGCCAAAGCTGGTCGGCTTGATCGACTCGACGAGCGTCGGCACGACATAGTCGGCAGGCACCTCCGACCACGACTCGGGGTAGGCCAGCGGCTGGAGGGCCTTGTTCAGCACATCAGCAGACGACTGGGCGGCCAGGGCGTCGTTGAAACTCGACGACAGACGCACAAGGTCCTCCACGAGAATAGCGCGGTGCGCCAGCTTGAAGAAAGCCTGCTCCAGGAGGATCTTGGCATCCTGGTCGGCCGTGTCGAGGACAAAGACCTCGAGCTTCTTGGCCAGAATGTCCTTGCGGAAGCCAGCCGGAAGGCGCTTCTCGACGTCTTCTGGCTTGTAGCTGGGCAGCCGCAGGAGGATCGTCGAGCCAAGCTTTGCACTTGCCAGCACGTCCACTTCCTTCAACAGCTTCTCGTCGCCCACGACGGTGATGTCAGCCCGCTCGACAGCAAACGGCGTGTTCAGCACCTTGGCCGAGCTGCGGATATCGGTGCGCACCACGCCTCCCTGGATGAGGTTGTCGTTGACGGCGTGCACAGACACGTGAACCGTGGGCTGTGCTGCAAGCACGCTGGCGACAACCGAGGCAGACTCGGCGGCGGGCGAGTCATCCACGTCCCAGAACGTGTACTGCAGGGCCTGCGCTGGCTCGAGAGCGGTAGTCAGAAGCGCGCTCTCGGCTCCGGCTTTCTCGGACAGTGTCTGCACAACCGAGGCGAAAAACTTGGGGGTCGGCACATCGGCAGCCGCGTACTTGACGTCGGAAACGGTAGGGGTCTTAGTCCACCGGTGAGAGAAGGTCACAGCAGCTAGCACGTCCGCATACAGAGCAGACTGCACGCTAGCCTCGTTGACGGCCGTCTCGTTCTGCACCTGGCCCAGAACTGCGATGCGGTGCACCGAAGGGGGCAGGATGCTCAGGAACGCCTCCTCGATGAAGGGGCGGTAGATCCGCACGTTGACGGCACCAATCTTGTGGCCCTGCGCAGCAAGGCGTGACACCGTCTGGGCGGCCAGCTGAGCCTCGACGCTGCCAAAGGCAACAATGACAGACTCGGCCTCGCTGTGGCCGTGGTACTCAAACGGCTGGTAGGCCGTGCCCAATTCGGCGTTGAAGGCCTGCAGCAGCTCAAGAACCTTGCCGGCGCTGTCGAGCCGCTTGCTGACTGGCGACTCGTGCTTGGACAGGCGCTCAAAGGCCTGGGCAATGTGCTCGGAGCTGAGCGCGTCCGTGACCTTGACAGTCTCACGCGCCATGCGGAGGCCATCATACACGTGCAGCGTGGGCAGTACCTTGGCAGCCAGAGTGGCAAACAGCGCCATGTGCTGGGCCTCGGCGGCCGAGGAGCTCGCTACCAGGCCGAGTCCTAGCTCCTCTGCCAGCTGCAACGGCGTGCCATAGTCGCTGACAAGACCTTCCTGGGCAGCATAGTCGAGGGCTGCGATGTGGCCGACGAAAGGGCTTGCCACATCGTAGAGAAGCGAGAGCTGGTCCAGCGACGACCGGAGCAGACGCAGGCTGGACGAGGGCGCAACAAGCGACTGCGGGAAGTGGCGCTTGCTCAGGTCAAAGTCCTTGGAGAAGAGGTAGCCGAGGGCAAAGGCACCAGCACCAGTGCGAGTCTGCAGCGGGACGACAGAGGTGGCATAGCCGTGGACGTTCTGCTCCTGCTGGGCCTCCCAGTTGCGGGCAGCGACGTCCAGGTCGAAGGAGTCGGGCGAGTAGCTGAAGATCTTGTCCGAGAGCTTGTAGGCAACCTGTTGGACGAGCAGCTGGGCCGTGGCATAAGTCGGGCCAGAAATGGACGACAGAGCGGTCGAGGAGATCGTCTTGAGGTCCTTGGAAGGCGCTTGCTGTGCAAAGGGCACAGGGCTGCCTGTCGTCTCGTCGTGCTTAAGCTGCATCTTGCAGAGGGGCACAGACGATAATGGACTTTCAAGTCGCAGTGAACCTCAGAACTGGACTCGGAATTGTCTTAAGGCGTTGCTGAACCGTGAGAGGTGGCAGCAGACAGACAGAAACGGGCCAGAACAACACAATGCAGTGCGGGAAAAAGGATTGTGAAACGATGTAATTGAGAAGAAAGGACCCTGGTAGAGCAGGAGAAAATTTAGCTCCAATGGAGCAAAAGCCACTGGCCTGATGGCCATATTGGCCGTGGTCTGTCACCTACGAGTTCTTTCAGAGGCAAAATGAAATCGATCACGCAATTGGACTAATCCAAACAAAGGCTAGCTCGCAACTGTACCCCGGCATCTCGGAATTCGGCATACTGCGTAGTCATCCTGTCACGTGGACAAGAGCTGACTAACCATACTTCAGTGGAATTGAGTACTCCGTACTAATACAACATGCGCAGAGGCATGGAGGCCCGGCCTATTTCTTTGGCTTCTTGCGGAGGGTGTGCAGATTTGGCGGCTTCTCCAGCCCGAGCCGGGCGCGCAGCTCGGCGGCGTCTGTCCGCAGCTCTTTTTCCCAGTACACGTTGATGATGGGCTTTGCCTTACGGGCGCTGCGCAGGGCCCAGGGCAGGAAGATGCTGAAGAAGCGCTTGCGCTCGGCGGGTTTGAGGCGGGCCACGGCGACGAGACTGAGCGCGGTCATGGGCAGGCCGGTGTTGACAAACTCAAACGCCTTGAGCGCGATCTCGCCCTCGACGTACTGCGGCGGCAGCCCGAGCACGGCGTGGTAGAGGTCGTGGCACTCGCGGTAGCGCTGGATCACGTAGGCGCACTCGGCATTGTCCACGTAGCGCACGCTGTCGCGCACGTCGGGCGAGATGTGGTACCGCCGCCGGAACTCGCCGTACACGCGCCCAACCGTGTTCTCCGGCAGCGCCAGCAGCTCGTCCAGCGGCAGCGTCTCGGACGTAATGCGCGGCCGCTCGCGCAGGATCTGCCGGCCCGTCTCGTCGCTTAGCATCGTGTCGCGCAGCCGCTGGGCCACCGGGCCGGCCGAGACCTCGCCCAAGGTCGCGATCAGATCTGTTGCGAAGCAAGACACATGCGCCATCAGCAAACGAAACACAGCGTCGCCGCTTCGAGACGTCGAGACGGTCAGTGCTCACCTGCCCGGTGGGGGTCGATAAAGGCTCCAAAGGCAGAGCCGACCGTCAGGGCCGCCTTCTCGATCAACGTCAAGGGAACATGGCCTTCGTATTCCGGCGGCGGCCGGTTCAGAACCGAAAAGGCACGGCCGTACAAGGCTAATGGTGCCCCGATACCCAGGCAAGCTGCTCGTGCTAGTTGCGCCGTCGGTCGGCTTGCAATGGACCGTAGAGACCCCATCGCTGTAGTTGGAAGGCGACAAAGTTGGGTTTGAATGGCTGCTTGAGCGATGGTGTGAGGTTGGCCAGAAACAAGTGGGGCAGCATCTAGGTCACGTGGATTATCGGCCCACGCAGGATCGCGAGTTCTTCCTGATGTCGGTTTGGCAGCAAAACAAAGACATACAGGCTTTTAACCTGCAAACTGACCTCGACGTCGATGCTCGCAGGACGGATATCTGCTCCGTCCGTTTTGGGCGTATTATAGCCGCCTTTCACAGACTCTATTCTGCGGACAGGAAAAGCGTGGTTCGGTCGAATTGAAGCTAGCCGTTTACAATACCTTTGAGGCATGAGCGATGCTCCTATTATGTGTCTTGCCAGAGCACCTAAAACAATGAGAACGAACACGAAGTATGGCCGTGTGCAACATGCCGAGCATCCCGTGGAAGTTTCCGTTAGCTGATACTTCTTACCAAATATGAGAAATATAGTTTGAGACCAGCTATTTTGAAAGCATTCGGCTCTACAATATAATACATTTGTAAGTTACGCAATGTCTAACGTGTCGTCAGCAAGACTACGGTTCAACTCGTATCTAAAATAGCCCCATTCATTACTGTCCTTGGAGATCGCTAAACAATGGTTGGGTATGGTCAGAAACGCTTGAATATGCGCTGCATGAATAGTTTTGGGCAAAACTAGGCACGTATCTATGACAGAAGGAAAGTCGGGAAGTCGTGTTCCTATGAGCGGCTTTCGGCCCTTCAAGGAAGTAAGACGGACAGCCAAGAAAAAAAAATATCGTGTTGCTTTTCTGCCTTCTGTCTCAAGTTTAAGTCGAAAAGTCGGTTCAGCAAGTGCTCACATAACCGGCTCCAAGACCAAGTCTTAGAAAGCTTCTTCATTACATAAGAAGTTCAACTCTCACGTAAGATGCGCAAACAGTACAATCGTAGCGCTAGAGAAAGAAAGACAATGTGTTCTCGGTGCTAGGACTTGGTACATCGGGTAAGAAAATGTCGATCATTGCGTGTCTTGTACAATGGAATATCATCCAACAACATCCTGGAGAGCACATGGGACATAACATACGAACAAAAAATTGCAATCAGCCAGAACGAAAGGTATATAGGTTGCTCTTTTGTCGTCCAGTTTTTCTCTCGGACAGTTGGCTCTTCTTCTTTGTCTGTATCCACTATACACCAGGCAACTGCTATATCCTGTATCAGCAAATATATACTCCTCTCTCGTCGCCAGTATGAAGCTTGCCCACCTAGTAACGGTCTTCGCGACCATCGAGATGGCCACGGCTGCAGCTGTGCCTGCTGCAGAATACAGCACAACATCTGCTGCACCGACTGCAACCGCGACTTCGGCGCCTGACCATTTCCGCTTAAAAACACAGGTCAAGCCTACAGACTCTTCCGAGAAGGCGTTTGATGACCTCTATGTGTACCCATACTACACGGCACCAGATATATATGATGCCGCCTTGACGCCTGATAAGTCGCGCGCCCTGACTTCTCATGCTATCTACAGTCCGGTTGGAGGCGTCAGCGGGCCGCCGTACTTTGACGTCACCTTCAACATTACGTCGCTACTGACAAACATGAGCTTCCGTCTGGCGCCGCTAAACGACATCAACAGCTTAGACGGAGTGATACCGTCCACGTGTGCTGATGTTGACCTTGTACTTCAAAGCACTTCTGTATGAGATGGCATGGATGGCGTGGACGGTAAAATATATTACGAAGGAACGAGATGTGATTTGGTAACGCCTGGCTATGACCGCCATTTCCAGACTGATAGGTACCCTATGTACCTCATGTACCTTATGTACAGTCATATATGTTGCAATTTGGTATGCCGGGATGGAATGCTTTATATATTATCTTACAATATTAGCGGCTGCTGTGAAGCAGTCAAATACAGCGCCACGCTGCAGTGTAGCCTGTTGTGCCAGCAAGCGGCTGCGCGACTTGTGCCGGATTTACGAGCGGTCATGTGGACACGCGAGGCTTACTAAAGCACAGCGCCGAGAAACGATCGGCCGGCCAGTGTGGCGCCGTGTTCGGGCGCCAAGGGGAATTTACAGGCATCTGACGCCTTCCGCACAAATGGCTCGGACCTCCTAAAACCGGCACAAATGGCTCGCCGTAATAGCAGAATCCCGCACAAATCTCGCAGACGTGACCAACCACGGCGGCGAAGGCGACGTCTGCCACCTTCTTTCCAGTTCTTTCTGTATTTCTCATGTCAGAGCGCTGTTTTCTTTTTCTTTCCAACCTTGATCGCCACAGCTCATTTACGTCTGCGTCCCCAGCTTTTTACTTTCTTTTCGAGCTGAGGAATGCATAATCAGCCAATCTTGAGGTGATTCATTGATCCTGGAGCGGTGGAATCCAGTGCAGGCTGTCTTTAAGCTTAAATCCTACGCAAACGATCCGCTTTTCCGACTTGTGGCACATTATCGAAATCGCAGTTCATATCGGTCATGGCTCCGACGGTTTCGCCGGTTTCGCCAGTGAGCAGACAGAATGCAGTGACCTCGTCGTTCCTCGTGGGCAACCTGCACTGTCCGTCATGCGTGTCGACGATCCGGGAAGTTTTGCAAGAAGCATGCGGTGATCAGGTCCGATGGGTGTCACCTAACATTGTGACCTCTGTGGTGACGGTGGAACACGATAGCGGAGCAAGTCTGAAGGACATGACAAGAGCCCTGACTGAGGCTGGGTTCGAGATATGCGGTGTGACGTCGTCGACGGGCGAAAGCTTTCTCGATCTAGACTTGTCACGCCCGCCAAGCCGGAATGCGAGCGGAGATGGCGCAGATTCCAAGCAGCAAGCCACGAGCATGCCGCAACAGCCTGGGTCGAGCTCGACGAGTACGACTACGCCTACGCCCACCTGGGGCTTTTCTCCGCTCTCTCGCTGGATGGCATCGCCCAAACAGGAACAGAGCCGGGCAGCAGAGAACCAAGAGCGGATTTTGCAAGCCCATCTCGATAACTGCGAACAGTGCCGTGTGCAAAAGAGTCTGGGCAAGCTCCCGGTCAGTGTGGAAGAGAAGAAGTTGCACGAAGAGGACACGGACACGGAGGACGAGAGCCCGGCGATCAGGTCAACGGCGTCACCACCGACGGCACCCGATATGTCAGAGAAGGGATTTGTAACGATCGAGGACGAAGATGCGCCGGGCAGCCGGCCGACGTGGCGGGCCAGCCTGGCGATTGGCGGGATGACATGTGCAGTGTGCACGAACACGATCACGGACGAGCTCAAGAAGCGCGAGTGGGTGTCCAAGGTGGCGGTCAACCTGATCTCGAACAGCGCGACGGTGGAGTTTGACGAGGAGAAGCGACTGTCAGAGGTGATGGAAGCGATCGAGGACATGGGATACGACGCAACACTGGACTCGCTGACGCGGGTTGAGTCTGCGCAGCAGAAGAAGCAGCAGGAGCAGGAGCAACCGGGGAAGAATGGCCAGTCAGCAGAGGCAGGCCGCAGCAAGCGGACGGTAGAGATCCTGATCGACGGCCTCTACTGTGAGCACTGCCCAGAACGGATCGTGCGCAGTCTGGCCGGGTTCCGACGGGCGTCGCTGACGATTGAAACGCGGCCAACGCCACAGCGGCCGATGGTGCGGCTGTCGTACGTGCCGGAGGCACCGCAGTTTACGATCCGACACATCCTGGCAGCGATCGAGGCTAGCGACGGGGCGCTGACGGCGTCGCTGTACCACGCGCCCACGCTGGAGCAGCGGTCGAAGCTGATCCGAGCACGCCACCAGCGACAGATGCTGTGGCGGGTGGCGTGGACGGGGGCGACGTGTGTGCCGACGTTTGTGATTGGGATCGTGTACATGTCGCTGCTACGGCGGAGCGACAGCGGACGGCAGTATCTGACAGCGCCGTGGGTTTCGGGCATCAGCCGGGCGCAAATCGCGCTCTTTGTGATGGCGACGCCGGTGTACTTTTGCGCGGCGGACATGTTCCACGTGCGGGCGTTCAAGGAGATGCGCACGCTGTGGCGGCGCGGCAGCCGGACGCCGATGCTGCAGCGGTTCTACCGGTTCGGCAGCATGAACACGCTGATCAGCCTGGGGACGACGATTGCGTACATCAGCAGCGTGTGCCAGATGATCGCGGCAGCGGCGGACCGGTCGACGATGACAGACGACGGCGACTTTTACTTTGACTCGGTCGTCTTTCTGACCTTTTTCCTGCTGGTCGGCCGGCTGATCGAGGCGTACAGCAAGTCGCGGACGGGCGACGCGGTCGAGATGTTGGGGCGGTTGCGGCCGACGACGGCACAACTGGTGGAGAGGGGAGAAGGCGCGGAGAGCGAGAAGGAGACGACGACCGAGGTGGAGGCGGACCTGCTGGAGCACGGCGACGTGGTGCGGGTGCGACACGGGGCGTCACCCCCGGCCGACGGCGAGGTGGTGTCGGGGCAGACGAGCTTTGACGAGTCGAGCCTGACGGGCGAATCGCGGCTGATCAGCAAGACGGCCGGCGACGCGGTGTACGCCGGCACGGTCAACAAGGACGGGGCGGTGCTGGTGCGGGTGACGGGGGGCGCAGGGGCGTCGATGCTGGACCAGATCGTGGCGGCCGTGCGCGAGGGCCAGGCGAAGCGAGCGCCGATGGAGCAGATCGCCGACCTGCTGACGACGTACTTTGTGCCGGTGGTGACGCTGGTGGCCATAGTCACGTGGGTGGTGTGGCTGGGGCTGGGGCTGAGCGGGCGGCTGCCGATGTCGTATCTGCGGGGGAGTGGCGGGAGCGGCCGCGGCGCCTGGGTGGCCTTTTCGCTGCAGTTTGCCATTGCCGTCTTCGTGGTGGCCTGTCCGTGCGGGCTCGGGCTGGCGGCGCCGACGGCCATCTTTGTGGGCGGCGGCATGGCGGCGCGACACGGGATCCTGGCCAAGGGCGGTGGCGAGGCGTTTGAGAAGGCGAGCCGGATCGACTGCGTCGTCTTTGACAAGACGGGCACGCTGACGGTGGGCGGCGAGCCGACGGTGACGGACGTGTGGGGTGCCGGTGGGAAGGACGAGTTGGGGTCGGAGACAGAGCCGAAACTGGAGCCGAAGCTGGAGCCGGAGCTGGTGGCGGCTCTCTGTGCGGTCGAGGAGACGAGCAGCCACCCGATTGCCAAGGCGATCGTGTCGTTTTGTCGCCGGGCGGGAGAGCCGGCCGGCGGTGGCCGGGTCGAGGCGCTGCAGGAGATGGCCGGCCGGGGGATGCGGGCTCGGTATGGAGGCGGGGCAGCCGGGCGGTCGTATGAGCTGCTTGTGGGCAACGAGGGGCTGATGGCCGACTATGCGGTGGTGGTGCCGCGGTCGGTGGCGGAGCGGCTGCAGCAGTGGAAGTCGGAGGCCAAGTCGGTGGCACTGGTTGGGTGGAGGGAGGGGGGGGAGAAGGAGACAGTCGAAGGGGGGGTTCAAAGGGAGGATCAAAAGGATAAGACACACGACAACACACACGATCGAAGGGAGGACCAAAAGGACAACACACACGACCAAATGGAGGATCAAAAGGAAACATGGACCTTGGCAGCTGCCCTCTCAATATCAGATCCTGTCCGACCGGAAGCAGCACCAATCCTGGCCGCCCTGCAGGCTCGCGGACTGCTGGTCTACATGCTGAGCGGCGACAACGCGGTGACGGCCGCAGCAGTGGCCCGCCAGCTGGGCATCCCGGCCGACCAGGTGATTGCCGAGGTGCTGCCGACCGAAAAGGCGGCCCGGATCCAGGCCCTGCAGGCCTCTCTGCCCGGTCGAGCTCGCTGGACCTGGGGGCTCAAGGGCAGACGCGATGCCACCACAGACACCCGGGCCACGGTCGCCATGGTCGGCGACGGCATCAACGACGCGCCCGCTCTCACGCAGGCCGACGTGGGCATTGCCGTGGGCTCGGGTTCGGATGTGGCCATTTCCAGCGCCGACTTTGTCTTGGTGCAGTCCAGCCTGCAAGCCGTCGTCACGCTGCTCGACCTCAGCCGCGCCGTCTTCCGCCGCATCGCCCTCAACTTCGCCTGGGCCCTCGTCTACAACGTCGTCGCCGTGCCCATCGCCGCCGGCGTCCTCTATCCGGTCCACACCCGGTCCACCCGCCACGTCCGGCTCGACCCCGTCTGGGCCTCGCTCGCCATGGCCCTCAGCTCCGTCTCGGTCGTGTGCTCGTCACTCGCCCTGCGCAGCCGCATACCGGGCCTCGGCTTCCGGCCGGGGGTTGTGGAAAAGTCAGAAGAGTCAGAAAAACGTGAAACCATCACCAATGCTTAGTCATCCAACATGCTTAATCAAAACCATCTCATTACGCCGTGCCTAAGTGAACATATATGAGCACACCACCCCCAGCGCCGACCGGTCACTCCGCCTTGCTCTCTGGCCGCACCACATGCGACGTCCCCGGCCGGCTCGGCGTGCCTGGCTGGCTGAGCGTGCCGCTGCGCATGAGTTTCCGGGCGGCCGGACCCTTTGGATCGAACAGGCTCTTGACCCGCCGCAGCCGCGCCCACCGCTCCTTGTCCTTGGCCACGCGGGCGGCCTCGTCATCCTGGTCGTCGTCCTGGTCGTCGTCATCGTCGTCGTCGTGGCCATGGTGTCCAGCGGGCGTGGTGACAGGAGCGCCGTCGTTGGTGACGGCCCGTCGTCGAACCGGCGTGGACGGCTGAGCCGGCGAGGCCGCTGTCGGGGGCCCAGCTGCTCGTGCTCCCACGGTCGTGCGACCGCGCAGGTAGGCGTCGTTGCGCAGGAGCTGCACCAGCACGGCCCAGGCCGGCTGGTTGTCGGGGCTGTCTGGGGCGGCCATGGCGGTCGAGGCGGTCCGGCCGCTGCGGGCGCCCGGGTTTCGCTGGACGGTGCCGTTCTTCCACGGACAAAAGAAGCGGTGCTCGCGCACGGGGTCGAGCCCGTCCATGGGCGCGGGCTCGAGCACGGTGCCGCTGGCCAGGTCGACCTGCTTGCTCTTGAACATCCAGAGCCCGAGGCGGCGCAGACAGGCGTGGCACGACGCCGAGTTGGGCACCTGTCCGATGCGGCTGTTCTGGAGACCCTGCCAGCCGACGAGGGCGAGCGCGAGGGCGACGCGGTTGCACGACGACGCGGCCGAGGCAGAGGCGCCGTCGCCGAAAAAGTCGGGCGGCAGCGTCGACACGACCGCGTCCACGTCCAGGCCGGCCGGCAGCTGCAGGTTAAAGGCGTACGGCAGGAAATCCTTGCGCGCACACAGCTCATCGTAGCGCTGGCGCAGGGCCGCCACGGCCGGCCGCGGGCTTCCGAGCGACAGCCGCAGCAGGCTGTCGTCGCAGCCCTTTCGACGCCACAGACAGTCGTCCTCGTGGCCGGCGGCGATCAGGCCGACATAGCGGTCGACCAGGGCCTCGCCGGCCGCCTCGGTCAGCGGCGGCGACACGCCCACGTGGTCTCCGGCGGTGGTGTCGCGTGCGAGCCGCACGACCAGCTCGCGGCTGCACAGCGTGCAGCGCACGCGCTCCTTGCCGTGGCAGGCCCAGCCGCGCCGCGCCCACTCGATCTCGTTGATGCGGTCCGGCTTGGGCGTCCAGTCGGTCAGCTCCTGGAAGGTGGCCAGCCGTCGGAGCAGCTGCTCGCGGTCGCCCGGACAGTACCGTGGCATCGGTGGCTGTGTGGTGGCCGTTGTGGACGGTGGTGTTGCGGTGGCCGTTGCGTGTCCGGCCCGGCGCAGCACGCTGTTTGTCGACAGCACCGTGGCCGCGTGGCCGGACGTGTCTCGGAGCGTCGACGTGGCCCCGATGCGCCGTCGCTTGGCCAGCAGCTCGAGCTCGGCCACGGCTGCCGATGTGGTGGTCGACGTGCTGGCGGCGGCATCTCGTTCGGCCGCGGCTGTCGTGGCTGCGGCCACGCGAGACGCCAGCGGCGATCGTGCAAAACGCATGTCTGGATGGCTGTCGGCGCGTGTGTTGGTGTCGGCGGTCGTGTTCGGGCTCGCTTCAGGTGTCGGGCGACTGCTGGCCTTGCTGGTCCTGCTGGTCCGGCTGGACGAGTCGGCCGCGCTGGCTGGCTGGGCAACATCGTTCTTATCGGGCGTCGAGCCGCTGGCCGACCGCGTGCCAATCCCCTGCAGCAGGGCATTAAATTTGCGCTTGGTCGCATTCATCTTCCGTCGTCTGGTTCCGACTGCGCGGACAGTTTGGGCGCGAATCAGAAAGGCTGTGACTAAATGCCGCCGGTGTTTGGAGTCTGCCCACCCTGGTCTGCTGTTGGCCTCTGGCCGGCGGGAGGTAAATAGGATCGACGGCAAGTGGCAGGTGGCTTCGCACCAGGGGCTCTTGGGGCGAGAACAGGAGAGCAGCAGCGCAGCGAGAGCGCTTCACCACCGAAAGGAGAGAGTCGAAGCGAGAGGCGGACGAGAGATGGCAAGGTCAGCGAGCGCAAGAACCCATCGCTGGCAGAGACGGCAGCACAAGTCACAGCGTAACTGGAGTGCTGGAAAACAACATGGAAACGAGATGAGCCTCTTGGCGATCCCTGTCAATCGTCAGTAGAGCCGTTGCTAGGACCCACTGGTTTACGAGCTACAAGACGTGGGGCTTCCTGCAGCTGGCAGCAGCTGTCGCTTGGTGCAAGTCTGAATTCTGCCACTTCTTACTGATGCAAAGGCGGTGACTGTCTACGTAACTTCTTCTTGCAGGACGAGACCTGTCGACAACGCAACGATCAGACCGAGCATCCAGACGTCAGCATGGCTACGAACGCATACGCAAAGGAGCTCGAGATCGCGCAGCTGGCCGTGCAGCGGGCGGCCATCCTGACGAAGCGCGTGTTCCACGAGAAGGCCAAGGGCACGGTGTCCAAGGAGGACAAGTCGCCCGTGACGATTGGCGACTTTGGGGCCCAGGCCCTGATCATTGCGGCACTGCGGGCCAACTTCCCGGGCGACGCCATCGTGGCCGAGGAGGAGGCAGCCCAGCTGCGCCGCGAGCCGCAGCTGCGCGCGACCGTCTGGGGCTTTGTGCAGCGGGCGCAGCTGAGCGACGAGACGGCCGAGGCGACGCTGGGCGGGCCCATTGCGAGCGCGGATGCGATGCTAGACCTGGTGGACGAGGGCGGCAGCGCGGGCGGGGGGCGCGGCCGGGTCTGGACTATCGACCCGATCGACGGCACCAGGGGCTTCTTGCGCGGCGGCCAGTACGCCGTCTGTGTCGGCCTGCTGGTCGACGGGGCCGTTCAGGTCGGCGTGCTGGGCTGTCCGAACCTGCCGGTCGACGATGCGGCGCCGCTGGCCGCCGACATTGGCGGGAGCCACCTGACGGACACGGATGGAAAGCATGGCGTCCTGTTTGCTGCTGTCGCCGGCGCCGGCGCCGTCAGCCGGCCGCTCACCGACGGCCAGCTCGCACCGTCGCGACCCATTGCCATGCACGCCATCGCCGACAGCGACGCCGGCCTTGCGGCCGCGTCCTTTTGCGAGAGCGTCGAGGCCGGCCACTCCAACCAGGACGGCGCGGCCGCCATCGCCGCCCGGCTCGGCATCACCCGACCCAGCGTCCGCATGGACTCGCAGGCCAAGTATGGCTCCATCGCGCGCGGCGCCGGCGACATCTACTTCCGGCTGCCCGTCTCAGCCACGTACCAGGAAAAAATCTGGGACCATGCCGCCGGCGACCTCATCGTCCGCGAGGCCGGCGGCTGCGTCACCGACACGCTCGGTCGGCCCCTCGACTTTAGCCGCGGCCGCACGCTGGCCGAGAACAAGGGCGTCGTGGCCGCGCCCAAGACGATCCACGGGCGCGTTCTCGCGGCCGTGCAGGCGGTCCTCAAGATCTAGGCAGGATAGAATAGGGATCTAGGCAAATAGACAGGAAAAATAAAGAAACAAAACAAGTATACATCCCAGACAGATATCCCAGACAGACATCCCAACGCAGCTTGTATTATCAGCGTAGTCCCTATTTAATCTTCTTCTGCTTCAGTTTGATCGTCTCGTCGTTCACAAAGATGCCCTTTCCCTTGTATGGCTCGGGTCTCCGCCACCGTCGGATCGTGGCGGCAAACGACATGACCTCCTCCCGGTTGATGCCCTCCAGCAGCACCCGCGTCGGCTGCGGCGTGCTGGCCGCAATCCCCACCGGCACCCCCATCTCGACCGGGTGGTTGAATCCCAGCTTCAGCACCACAAACTTCTGTCCCGCGTACTCCTCCTTCTCCGGCCGCTGCTCCACCGTCGCCCTGTATCCCACGCCCACCAGCCGCAGCACGGCCGTGTGGCCTTCCGACACGCCCGTCACGTACCGGTTGAGGTGTGCCCACGTCGTGCCTGCGCGTCCGTTAGCAATGGCCGCCACTGCGCCTCGTCTCTGCCGGGAGCAAACCCACCCCACATCTGCTTCTGCTCCTTCCGGTCGCGGTTCTCGATGCTCAGCGTCACCCGCCGCTGCTCCGTGTCGTGGTCAATGTGGACAAACGGCGGCAGCACCAGGTCGAGCTTGCCTGAAAGAGACTGTCAGAGCCAATGGAAGAAAAGATGAAACATCCGCCGCCAGCGGCCTACCCAGCGGTCCCTCCACCGTCACCGTCCGGCGCGGAATCTTGAGGTATGTCGTTGGGTCCTTCTTGATCTTGGGCTCGCCAATCAGCAGCTCGACGCCCGGCGGGATCGAGATCGGCGTCCGGCCCAGCTTGGACTCGTGCGGCGCCGTCGCCGAAAACGCCCGCGAGCAGCTGCACGGGACCGCGGCCGTCGCCCATTGTGTGCGTCCCGGCGTCGCAATCGCGCCCGAGACTGTGCGGACAAGAGCCCGCCCGTGGCTGGGCGCAAACATGGCGGCGTGTGGCGGCGTTGGCAAAGGTCGGGTCGGCCTTCCTGTCGGACGATCCGGTTGAAGCTTCAAAAAATTTGGTCACAGGCCGCCGGCCACTAATTTTCCGCCCATCCATCCCAATTGGCCGCGGTCACGTGGTCTCGCGATGCCACCCGTCCAGCTTCCCAAACCTTCCCGATTGGGAACTCACATCGCACCTTCCGGGCCCTTTTTGGCGAGAGTCCAATGTGAGGTGAGATTCGGTTTGATAGTGATCGAGAGAATGTCTTGATCGCGCCATATCTCTAGCCTTTCTCCATCTCATCACAATGTGGACGCAGCCATAATCTACCTTCCCAGGGCCACGTCCGAATCGCAACGACATACTCCGTATCCTCCTATTCAATCGCTTGATACGTTGCTGTTTCCTGCCTCAATTTTTAAATCGGGCTTTTTTTGCCTTTCGAAAGTACTGTTGGGGTGCGACATATTGCTCTTCACCTTGACGTCATACTCGCTTCACCTTGTACGCTTTATCCGGCCACCATGCATCTAGCTCAGCGAATATCGTCATTTCTGGGATTTCAAGCTGTCATCTCCTACGCGATATGCTCAACATGGATATCTGCAAGTCAGCCAGCGGACGGTATGTTCATTACCCCATGGTTGAAGAGGCCAGAGCTAATGCGATGATAGACGATACCAAACAGCTACCAGTGGCTGGGATGAGCCCGTCTGAACTTTTACAATCCGGTACACAACGCTCCATGATCTACCAGATTGCCTTGAATGAGCTTCAAGAACTGGAAGCAGAGCCACTGTGCCACCGTGTCGCTGCTCGCCTGCTTGTTCACAACTGCCAGCTCCTCGACGGAAAGAACGAAGCCACCATTCTTACCGATAGTGGCCGCCAGGCACGGGACTTTGTTGATTCTTACGCTGCCAGCCTTGCCATTTGTGACCTAGAGAGGGGAAGCTTTCACATCCCGTCAGAATGTGGACCGTTCCGAGAGCCGTTTTTGAGCAGACTCCCCCTGGGTGATACGGCGCAGCTCCATGTCTCTCCTGCCCAGATCAAATCATGCCTCACGGGACTAGGAGACTCGGCCTCCTCCTGGAACACCTGGGTCAGCTACAGCCACAAGGCTGTCCGCTTCTGCGAGGCCGCTCGCGCCGATCATGAAAAGAGCGAGTCCCGCCCCGTGCCCCTCAGGCGACAAATAGGACTTCACCACTGACCGGTCACAGCCCAGAACATTCTCGTCTTTCAGCGTCTGACCAGGGTCATGGCTAAGCTCACTGCCGACGTCGAAGCTGAGATACAGAAACAGACAGAGGCTTGGGATCTGGCAGCCCAGCAAGCGAGTGAGAAGATCGGCCAATTGACGCCGCAGATCGAGCAAATCTGGCTGCTTCTAAGCCACATAGGCGCCTACGTTGACGGAGACCTTGGCCCTGTCCTGCAGCAAGCTAGCGTCTCTGCCCGAGAAGGCTTCCGGGCAGCCGAAGACTTGCAGAGAGTGCTTGCCGTCATGATCAAGAATGTGCTCGAGAGCAGCTCCCACGCCGCCTTTGCCCACGAACAGTCGCTCGAGCGGGTGTCCCAGCAGGTGAACGGCGAGATAACCGGGTTCGCATCCGCAATGAACGTGTTATTGACGGCATCCGTAACGCTACGGAACGAGCTTGTATGTTTACGACGTGATTTTCAGCCTCCTGCTACGACTACTCGTACTTCTGCTAACAACATCGCAAGGAAATATCGCACCGGCATGTGACAGACCTATCCATCCGACAAGGGTCCCTGGAACAAGTACGTCCCATCAGGCCTGGTGCCACAAGAAACCACACGCTGACAGTATGGCAGGGAATGGAGCGACTCATCAGCCTGGAAAACACGCTGTCGTCCAGGTACAATGACCAAACACGCCTCTTGATGCAGGCGAACAACCTCACAAACGACATCCTCGACACGCTGGAGTCGACGGCGACTTCTGCCTCTGGCATTAAGAGTTCGTTTCTTCGTAGCAGTACGGCTCAAGGCTGGTGGCCTTACTTTGTTTGTCCAGCACTTTCTATTGTAATGGGCTCCTACGGGCTACCCCCGTCAATCACAAGAAACATCAGCCTTCTCGCTGTCGGAGAGCTTCTTGGACTCCTTGTCTCCTCATACAACCGTTTGAGCAAGGCGACCACTGTTCTTTCCTTTCTCGCAAAGAACATGGCAACAAACACTACTGCAGCTTTTGCCTGACTGCACTCCGTTTCTCTTTCCGGTCTCTTATGGGCGGTTCTATTTTGCCGGGCGTGGAGATATAGGTGTTTATGGGCTGTTTAGCGATGGTTTACGGAGTAGTTGCGCGTTAGTCACTGCAATGAAATGCAAGCGCTATTGTTCATTGGCTGTGCGAAACGTGGCTGCCGCAGCAACCAAACAAGCGGGGCTATCTAATCGGAACTCACGTTTGACTCCTTTTAGCGAAAGAGTCTTCGTACGATATTCGCGACAAATGTGGTATCGCACACGAACGGCAAACTGCATGCAATGCGATGGCCAACCGCCAAGGCCGCAAGGCCGCAGCTCACAGTCCCGAGACAGCTCCCGCAAAACGGCCGCCAGCTTCCAAATTGAGTTCGGATGAAGACGATACGAGTGACCCTGACATGCCCAACGAGGATCACCCCTATGGCGCAAATGATAATCCACTTGCGGACTCGGACGGGGAGAGGGAGAAACGCGGCCTGAGGAACAGAAAAAGGAAGCGCTCGTCGATACAACAGCCGGCGAGAACAGCTGCACCTCGAAAGCGGCAGAAAGCAGTGAGCGCAGACACCATCCTAGCAACGACATCCAAAGCTTTGGAAAATGCGCGCCAGTCGGGAAATAAAAAACGAAGACCCGTCGATGGTCACGCTCACAGCGCAAAGGAGCAGAGTCGGGGCAACAGAAGACAACTGCCAGAAGTACGTAAAACACGGTCTTCGAATCGGTTGAAAAACAAGCCTCCTGAAGTGGAGCCGGAAGACGCAATAGACAACGAGGACAACGGCGACAACGGAAACAATGCCGATGAATACGGGGACGGCGGAGGTTCCGCGCTGGAGGAAACCGGAGAAGGGGGAATTACAGAGTACAGTGCTCCTGTTGGCGAGACAGAAGACGAGATGGCCGAAATCGGGTCGAATACGGCTTGCGAGGTGGACCGAGACAACAATGAGGGGGCGGAGGAAGGAGGGGAGGACCGCAGCAGGCCGAACGGAAAAGCGACGGTCAAGAAACAGGAGCAGAATAAGGCCAGGGATACGGTCGTGATGCCACTGGTGCCCCCAGTGGACATCACGATGACAGAGGAGGACAAGCAGACGATTGGGCTGCAGAGCCAGACGGCCCGGGAGATCACGGAGTTGATGAGCAGCGTCGGCTGGTCGGGGAAGCGCACGTGGATGGTGGCCTTCCGGCAGCTGCAGGCCGACCCGCAGTCGGGGCTGCAGCCGGTGACGGCGCAGGGAAAAGAGCTCTGGAGGCAGCTGGCCGCACTGGCAGTCATGTATGCCGAGACGCCGCAGCCGGTCTTCCCGAGCGAGCGGTTCTTCGAGCCGCTGGCGCAGCACGCGTATCTGCGGGTAAAGGCCACCGAGCTGCGCGAGCTGCGCGGCGACATCCAGCAGCGCATCATCAATGCCTGCGACATCTCGCTCGCGCCCGTGGCCGACGACATGACGTCGAAGGAGCGCCGCATGCGCGCGCTGCTCTGCGAGGACCTGGCCACCTTTGTTATCCCACAGGCGGCCGCGCTGCTGGAGACGACGTTCATGCTAGGCGGCCACGACGACGACGACGACATCTGCCTCGACGACTTTTATGTGCCGCTCGCCGTCTGCCAGATGAGCCGGGCCAGCCTCGAGATTGCCGCACAGGCCGCGGCCTGGCTCGCGCGGCTCGAGGCCGCCCTGGCGCACGAGCTCGGCTACCGGGCCGAGTATGGCGACGAGGACAGCAGCGGCGACGAGGACCGGGACCGGGATCGGGACCACGACGACTACGACGTCGGCCGCCAGAGGCAACGCTCGCGGCTCAGCGCCAGAAAGGAGTCCCGGCGACGGCTGCACCTGCTCGTGAACCGGGTCCAGGACGAGATCTGGACGGCCAAGATCGAGCTGGAGCGCAAGATCCGCCTGAGCGACATGCAGCTGCTACGAATGGCCCGGTTGAAGGAGGTGGAGCAGCAAGAGACAGCAGCGGCAGCAGAGGCTGCGCTGGCAATAGCCGTCGCCGACAGCAGACAGACGCCGACGCGGCCTACAAATGACGATGACGACGGCGGGCACGACACGCACGAGAACATGGCCGTGCAGGGTGCTGGCCGGCTGGCCACGCCGCCTTGTCTCTACGGCGATGACTCCGACCAGCAGAGCAATATGTTTGTTTCGCCGACGGAGCCGGTAGCTGTCTTGACAGAACCAGAGCAGCAGGCCGTGCCGGAGACTCCGCGGACTCGGCCGCAGACACAGTCGAGTCCGACTCGATTGAGCTTACAGACGCAACCGACCCAAACTCAACGGGCCGAACCGTCTCGATCGAGTTTACCGCCGACGCAGGCTCAACGGGCTGAAACGTGTCGTTCCAGTCCACCACAAACACAAGCGGATATGGCTGAAAAAGCATACAGCCTAGAAGAGCGAAAACAGATCTTGAAGCACCTGATGAGAAAAAAGGTGCCCGACCTGGCCCGGCTGGCAGCCGAGCTCAACCGCGACCTGATTGACGTGGCGCACCAGGCTGAGATGATCAAGAGCGCGGCACGCACAATGGCTGCGAAGAAGCAGAGTGCCGTTCCCCAGTGGGCCCGCGCAGGCTCTTGGCTGCCGGGGTACAGCGGGCTGTAGGAAGTCTTTACGGACAGTGGAAGGCGGGTGGCACTACGGAGTATACGGAGTACGGAGTACAGGTTTCTGGAGCTGAAGTTGTGGTTGCGTTGTCTCGTTCTATGATACCAAGTTCTCGTTATTGACCGTGACAAAGATGCTTAAAAAAGGGACCTCTGACAGAGGCGTGAGACAGGGGTACAAAGGAGCCCCTAAATGTGCTGGAGCCGTCCCCACTGCTTCGACGGCGACGGCAGCGCTCTGGGCCCGCGGCCATTGGCCTGCTGCAGGCCAGTTCTGGCCCAGCTGCAGGTGCCTCTCCTTTTTCGCCAGCTGCATCCGGCAAACTGCAACACGTCGACGGCGATCCTGGAGGCCTGCTCCACCCGCGCGGTTGGGTCGTCCTGCGTCATCGCGTTGCGCTGGTAAGATACGGATGCGCAGTCGTGCTCTGTACGTCGTCAGAGCTCGGTGCAGGGCCAGGTTCTGCTCTGTGCAAATCGTCCCTCTTTTGCTCGTGTCTACACCGTGCTCCGGTCGCCATTCCGGTAGCGGCCGCGCATCCTTGCAAGGAGTATTTCGCTCGCCAGCCTCCACACCGCATCTACTCGTACTCCGTACTCCGTGCATCATCACGCCTCGCCTGTGCTCGCGCGTGCCCGCAATCCTATCCTATCTTACGGAGTACGGATTACATAGTACCGTCTGTGAACGAGACACGTCGCCTAGCGCGGGCTCCTGGTAAAAACCGACAACACGTCCCGAGTCCCTAGCTCGCTTCTAAATCGTAGCGTGTCGTCTGGCACCGGCTGCCGGCTGTGGCCCTGGCTGCAGCTGCTGCAATAGGGGGGATTGCTCCGTACTTTTGGCCGTTGTGGCCTCTAAATCCCTAGGCCGCCTCCTGGTGTCCACAGCTGCTCGCCGTCGTTCCTTCCCCCCCTCTTCCATGTGGCCCTTGCGTTCGTCCACCACAGATTCTATGCAATACCTTTCCACTTTTATTTTTCTTCCCCTGTTCTCTCTCTCGACCGCAATTATCCCCTTCTTTCAGTCCTTCCAAACCGGCCGCGCTTCCTCCTCTCTCTCTCCCCCTTTCTCTCTCTCTGCATCAACGCAATTCCAAGCCGAGGCAGCTGCGGTTATTTCTGCTGTCCCGCTCCATCTCCTGCTTTCTCGACGCTGCAGCTGTCTTCCTACCGCATTCCTGTTGCCTGGCCCCTATCTCTGTCGGCCTGCCTCTATTTGGTGAGCTGTCCAGTGTCCAGCTCGCGCCACTCAGGAGCTTCATCACGCGCGTTGCACCAGCTCTTGCATCCGCCTCAACTGGCACATCTGGCACCCGTCTTTGATTACTGCATCAACGTTGCAGATACAACCAGGTCAGTTTGCAGAGCCTGTTATTCGCACAAAACTCTGTCCGAATATCGCTGCGGCATGCGCGCTACTACGCGGTCGATAGCCTCACCCAGACGATACAGGATTGGCTGCTAACGTCTGCAACTAGTCCAAACAAGCACCGCTTGTTTACATTGGCCTAGCCTCAACGACGCCGCCCTTACCTTCCTTTGCATTCCCCATGGCCGACGTCGACGTTCTCGCCATGGCTCAAAAGGCCGAGACCCCTGAGCCTCCTATTTCCGAGCCGGCTCTCTCTGTCATCGAGTCCTCCACGGCCTCGCCGGTCTCACCCGTCTTCCCAACGTCCCCGGAAGCGGCGGCCAAGCTGGCCATCCCCGCATCGCCTTCATCGACGGACCCTCCCAAGTCGCCGGCAAAGCTGGCCGCCGCAAAGTTGCCCGCCGGCGCTGCCACTAAGCGGCCAGCGAGCGTCGGTGTGCCGTCCACGACTGCACGTCGCACCGGTCTCACCAGCGGCGCGCCTGCAAAGCCGGCTGCATCGACCGGCACGCATGCGCGCACCAGCACCGCCGCCGGCCTGAACAAGGCCCCGGCGCGTCCAGCCACAAGCACCTCTGGGAGCATTGCCCGGCGCCCCACCACGGCCTCGTCCAATGCCACCCACAGATCGAGCACGTCTGCGTCGGAAGACGAGAAGAAGCGCGTTGGCTCGAACACTGTCGCCCGCCGCACGTCCACTGTCCCGGGCGCTACGGCTACTACGACGACCAGGACGGTCAGGTCAGCCGGTGCGACCACCCCTCAGCCCCCTTCTGGCACGGCTGCGGCGGCCCGGAAGCCCCTGGCCACCGGCTCCACGTCCTCGACGAATGCGCCCCATGGAGCACATGCACCGGCGCATAAGCCCAACGCCAGCTCCGTCTCGTCCTCGGCCCCGGCTACCACTAGGGCCACGGCAAGCCGCCCGGCGGCAACAGGTTTGGTGGCCGAGGCCAAGAAGCGTCTGTCGACTGTCGGCGTTTCCTCTGCCACGACGTCGGCCGCTTCCCGGCACGTCAGCCGCCCGTCGATGCACAACTCGTCTTCGTCCTCTGCCGAGACGGCCAAGGAAACGGAGGACCTCCGCGAAAAGCTCGCAAACAGCAAGGCCGAGACCACAGAGCTCAAGGCCCAGATTGACTCTGCCAAGGAGAGGATCGACTTTTTGAACGATCAGCTCCAGAAGACCACGCTCGAGGAAAAGGACCAGGACAACGTCATTGCTGCCCTGAAGAGCGAGCATCGGGAGGAGATTGCGGCTCTGAGCATTCAGGTAGCAGGGATTGAAGTCAAGCTCGCTGTGGCCGAGGAGGAGCTGGCCAAGAACAAGGCGGAGGCTGCCGATATTGCACTGTCCAAGGATGCCACCGACGTCGAGATCAGCAAACTGAAGGAGTCGCTTGCGGCGCTCCAGGCCGAACACGCGGCCAAGCTGACGGAGAAGGAGGCGGCATTGGACGGCGCCCGCAAGGAGCATGCTGATGCCCTTGATGCCCTGAAGGAGTCTCTTGCTAAGGAGCACCAGGAGGCTCTTGCTGCCCTGGAGGCGAAGCATGCTGATGCCCTGAAGGAAGGCAAGGACGTGTCGTCTTCTGCCCATGAGCAGGCCGTGGCCGAGCTCACATCCCGCCACGAGGCTGCTCTTGCCGAGCTGCAGACCAAGATTGACGGCCTCTCCGCGTCGGCGGCCGACGTTGGAGCAGCCAGCACCACGATCCTTGCGCTGGAGACCGAAATCCGCGATCTCAAGGCCAAGCTTCTGGCGTCGGAGAAGGCCGCAGAAGATGCGACGGCTCAAGCCGGCACAGTGTCAGAGCTGGAGGCCAAGCTTCTGGCGTCGGAGAAGGCCGCAGAGGCTGCAGCGGCTCAAGCTGGCACAGTGTCGGAGCTGGAGGCCAAGCTTCAGTCGGCCGAGAGGGCCGCTGCCGAGGCAAAGGCAGACCTCAAGGCAAAGGACGAGAAGCTCGCCTCCCTGGAGGCCACGGTGACGGCGCTTCGAGAGGACCTGGCCGCGTCGCAGGCGGCCGCCCAGAAGGCCGAGGAGGCCCTTGCAGCCCTCCAAAAGGCGACAGAGGCGGCAAGTGAGGAAAGCGGCAACAAGGATGCGGCCATGGCGCTGATCAAGAGCCAATACGACACGGCCATCGAAGAGCACAGCAGCAAGCTGAAGCAAGTGTCGGAGAAGTACGAGGCCGAGATCGAGGTCCTCAAGGCGTTTGAGGAAAAGTACCGCAGCCTTGAAGCGCAGCACAGCGAGATTGTCGATTCCATGTCCAAGACAGAGGACGAGCATACCGAAGCGCTGAGGGCGGTAGAGGCCAAGTACGCGGCCGCGTTGGAGGAAAGCACGGCAGCCCACCAGAAGGAGATGGACGCGCTCCTGTCTCGCCATGCGGAGGAGCTTGAGGCGGCGATGCAGTCCGCCAGCAGCTCGTCAAATGACGAGCACCTGGCCGAGATCGCCACGCTCAGGGCAAGCCATGCGGAATACATTGACAACCTGCAGATGGAGTCATCGGAGACTATGGCCATGGAACTTCGCGCCCTTCGTGCGGACCACGCAGGGGCCATTTTGGCCCTGGAGGCAGAGCATTCCTCGGCAATGAAGGCGCTTGAAGACGGCCACGCGGCGGCGATCAGAGCAGCCACGGAGGCAAGCTCGGGTGCGTCGGCAGCCAAGGTCGAGGAAGTGAAGGCGGAGCTCGAGAAGCAGCACGCTGCGCAGCTGCAGTCGCTCGAGGAAGAGCTGACGGCAAAGCACCAGGCAGAGCTGCAGAAGAGCACCGGAGACGTGTCTGCAGCCGTGGCAGCAGCACTGGCCGAGGCGGCGGTGGCACACAGCAATGCGATGCAAAGGGCAACGGCCGACATGGAAGCCGAGCTCGAGTCGGAGATTGGGAAGGTGTTGAGGGTTCAGGCCCAGGCAGTGGAGAGCGCCAAGGAGGACGGAGCGACCGAAACAGCAGCCCTGAAGGAGGCGCACGCCAAGGAAATCAGCGAGCTGACGGCACAGCAGGCGACAGCGGCTGAACATGCGGCCGATCTGGAGAAGCGTCTGGCCCAGGTGACGGCAGCGCTGGAGGGCGCGCTCTCGGACGTGACAAAGGCCAACGCCGAGAGCGACGCGCTCGGCGGGGAGCTGGCGATGGCCAAGATGGCCAAGATCGAGGCCGAGGCGGCACTGGACGCCAGGGCAACGCCGCCGGGCGTGCGAGAGCTGGAGGCTCTGCGGGCAGAACTGGCAGCGCTCAAGAAGACGCACGAGAACGAGCTGTATGCGGCCAACTCCAAGGCGGCCGATGCCAGCGACGCGGGGCGGGCTGCGCAGGAGGAGCTCGAGCTGCTGCAGAAGGAGCTGGAGGCGGTCAGGCTCGAGGGCGAGGCCAGGGTGAAGACCACGCTGGCCGACTACAAGGAGCTGCACGACTCGATGACGCAAATCGTGGAGGAGGAGCAGAACAAGAACTCGGCGGCAAAGCACACGATCGAGGAGCTGCTCGCACAGCTCAAGGTCAAGGAGGCCGAGCTGGCCGAAGCAAAGGTAGGCAGGCCGTATTATCTGGCGCTCTCGGCAGCTTCTGTTGTTCCTCTCATCTTGACGGTGCTGTATTTGTGGCGCCGGTCTGGAGCAGTCGCTGACTAAGCATAGGCACACAAGGGCCTGTCGGCCAGCCGCCACGCCGATGCGGCCAACGACGACGCAGCCGCCGAGTCTGGGGCCCCTGCCACGGCAGAAGGTGAGCCCAGAGAGCCAGACCACTCGTCGGCAGCCCTAGCTTCGGTGCGCGTGACGCCGGCCCCACGCGAAGGTTGCCGTTTGACATAGTCGTGTACGGACATGTGCTAATGCATCGTGCTTGTGCCCTTGCAGATATCTAGAGCTCGAGTGACCGCGCGTGGGCTTCAGGAGCTCGACGATGAACTGCGAGACCGAAGCGCCCAGTAAGTGGATGGCGATGCTCCCGACAAGCTCACACTCTGGACTGAATGCTAACCGGTGGCGAAGAATGCTGAAATCCATCGCCAATATCACGCATCTCGCGTAGACGGGACGTTCCTTTTTTCCGACCTATCCCACAGTATCGATACCCGCTGGAGCCAGCCTTGTTGACGCTCGACCTTTTCTATATTTTTTTTTTATTTGCCACTCCTATATATATATGTACATATATATATTCTCTTTCGTACTGTCTTGGGGATGGTAACTCGATCTGACTTGTAATTTTGACGGGGATTCTTGAATGTATTGTGGTGTATGACTGGGGACAGTGGCAAGAGAAGGCCAGGGACAAGAATGTGCTTATGTGATCGTGAGGACTGGACCGTTGTTTCTGCTTGGCCTTATTGCCGTTTACGATGTTTATTCTTGTTTATCGTTGCCGCTGCCGAAATACCCTTTCACGACTTGTATTTTGGCATATGAATGTGAAAAAGTTGACTTGGATTACCTAATCTTCAGAGTGCTGGCAGTTCTGTAAGCTAGTTGGAGCTGTCTGCCAGCCGCTAGCGCAGGGACGTGTGGAGGTTGGTGGGGCACTGTCCTTCTTCACGTCATTCGGTATCATTTTCCCACCTGGCAGACGCAAGTGAGGCGGGACAACACTCTCACGACCGTTACGATGAGTTTGACGACGGATTCTGCAGGCGTCGCAGCGGTGGCGTCTGTTTCTGTGTCGGCTGTTGGTCATCTGCTCAAGCTGGAGCGTCTTGACGTAGCGGTCCTGCAGAGCGAGCAGAAGGAGCAGGGAGAGCCGAGAGAGCACAGCCATCACAGCCATCACAGCCATCACGGCCATCACGGCCACGGCCACGGCCACCACGGCCACCATGCCTCCGGGGCCGGCCACGCGTTTGTGAGCCCGACGAAGCGCATCGCCGAGGGCGCCGACGTGGCGCGGTTCCTGGCCTCGGCCGCTTACCGGGACCTGGGCCTCTTTATCCTGCAGCTGAACCACGCCCTGTGCCCGCGCACGACGGCGGCGGCGGCGCCGACGGCGGCGGCGGCGCCGACGGCGGCGTCGACGACCGTCTTTGCGCTGGACCGGCCGCGCGCCGACCCGCCGTCGGTCTGCCGGCTGCAGCAGCTGCTCGGCCGCCTCGACGGGCTCATCGACCAGGCGCCGCCCGACCCGGGCCCGCGGCGGTTCGGCAACGTCAGCTTCCGGGCGTGGCACCGGCTGCTGGCCGACCAGGCCGGCGGGCTGCTGCGCGAGCTCGTGGGCGGACCGGCCGCCGCCCTCGACGAGGTGGGCGCCTACCTCCTCGGCAGCTTCGGCAGCCCCCAGCGGCTCGACTACGGCACCGGCCACGAGCTCAGCTTCCTCGCCTTCCTCGGCTGCCTCTGGAAGCTCGGCACGTTTGGCGACGGCGACGGCGGCCCCGACGGCGACGCCGTCGAGCGCAGCATCGTCCTCGGCGTGGTGGAGCCGTGAGTTTTTTTTTCTTTCTTTCTTGTTTTCTTTCTTTCTTTTTTCCTTCTCTTTTCTTTCCTTCTTTTTTCTTTCCTTCTTTCTCTTCTCTTTCTTCTCCCCCCACTGACAGGCCAGCTACCTCCGGGTCGTCCGCCGGCTCATCCTCACCTACACGCTCGAGCCGGCCGGCTCCCACGGCGTCTGGGGCCTCGACGACCACTTCTTCCTGCCCTACATCTTTGGCTCGGCCCAGCTGACCCGCCCGATCGACGCCGCCACCGCCGCCACCACGCCCATGCCGCAGGACGGCTCCGCGCCCGGCGCGCCCAGGCCGGCCGACGTGCTCCGGCCCGCCGTCGTCGCCGCCCAGCGCCAGCGCAACCTCTACTTTGCCGCCGTCGGCTTCATCGACGACGTCAAGACCGGCCCCTTTTGGGAGCACAGCCCCATCCTCTTTGACATCTCCGGCATCCCCGACGGCTGGGGCAAGATCAACAAGGGCATGATCAAGATGTACAACGCCGAGGTCCTCTCCAAGTTCCCCGTCGTCCAGCACTTTTGCTTCGGCTCGCTCTTCGCCTGGACTGCCGACCCCAGCGCCGAGACGCCCCTGCAGTCCGTCCACCTGGCCAGCCAGCCCACAGCCGCCGCCACGGCCACCACCACATCCTCGGCCACAGCCACAGCCGCGCCCATGAACCCTCCCGCTCCCACGGCCGCGACCGCCGCTACGGCCGCTCCCTGGGCCCAGGCTACCCGCATGCCCGGCTCCTCCGGCTTGCCCGGCCCCGGCATCCCCTACTCTCGCGTGCCGGCCGGCCCAGGCGCCCGCACAACCAGGACAGGCCTGCCGTCGCGGCCAGGCTCCTCCATCACGGCTGCAACCGCTTCTCAGGACGGAGGCTCGACAGCAGCACAGATCGGCCTGACCAGAGCTCCGTGGGCCAAGTAAGGACAGCTGCCGGCCTGCTGCCTACATGCACGGATGGAACGATCTCGGAATACGAATGCTTACAACGACTGGGAACTATGAGAACTAGGTAGCTTGCTGGCAAATCGAGACAAATGCAACATGCAAATGCATTGTGCTTGTAACTGCATATCCACGTATGCGTGTATGCACATATACACCATACACATCCTCTTACACACATACACACATCCCTCTCCTGGGCCTTCTTCTCCCGCACTCACAGCTTCGCCTGGACCTTCTTCTCCCGCACGGCCTGGGTACTGCGCAGCAGCGCATACAGCGTCTGCATGCGCGGCAGGTCGACGCCGCGGGCCCGGGCAATGCGCACGGGGTTCCCGACAATGACCTCGAGCTCGAGCGGCCGGCCGGCCTCCCAGTCGAGCAGCATGCTGGGCCGGGCGCCCTTGTTGCGGTCGGTGCTGGCGAGAATGCGGTCGGGGCGGGCCAGGCCTTCGGGAAACGGCCGGCCGAGGATGCGCGGTGCCGCCTGCCAGATCTCGTCCATGACGCCGGCGAGGTGGATGCGCAGCTCGGGATCCGACGCCATGTCAGCGTTGCCCCGTCCGCCCGACAGCACGGCCGACGGGTTGAAGGCCGCGTTGATGCACAGCTTGTGCCACCGCACCGTCTGCAGTCCGACCTCGTCCAGCTGCTCAATGTCCCGGATGCCACCCAGATGCGTCCACCAGTCGGCCAGCCGGGCCACGGCCTCGCGGCCGCGCCTCGTCAGCTCCGTCTCCGGTGCAGAGGCCCACGAGCTGCCCCGGTTCGGCCCCAGCGACCGTGGGGCCTTGGACTCGGCCGAATATGTGTATGCCCCCAGGTGCAGCCGCGTCCAGCGGTTCTGCCGGATGACGCCAGGGCGGATCTGCTCCGCGCTCACAACCGTCACTGCGCTCACAATCGGCGTTTGTGGAAAGCGTCGGCGGTACGGCGCCTCCACACCGACGCCGTTCTGGATCAGCACGATGCTCGTGTTGGGACCCACCAGCGGCACAATTGTCGCCGCATCGTCGCCGAGGTCGGGCAGCGCTTTGGTTGTCACCACCACAAAGTCCCACTCTCGGGGTGGGCTCGGAGACGAGCCATGTCTGTCTCGGTCGTCTCGGTCGTCGTGGTTGTCGCCGTCGTGGCCGTCGCCGTCTTCGTCGTCCGTCGCGGAGATGCTGGCTGGATCGACCGGCGTCGCCGCCTTCACAGACGGGAAGACGGCGTGCGGCCGGAAGACGTAGTCGCCAAACGAGTGCGTCTCCAGCTGCACGCCGTTCTTGGCCAGGGCCGCGTAGTTCGACCGGCCAATCAGCGACACATGGATGTTGCTGTCCGGCTATGGCCGGCTGGTTCAGCAACGAGTTCGCAACGAGTTCGCCCCTTCAGAGCAGCAGCGCAAGAGAGGAAGAGAACCCACATGATGAAGCCTGGATGCATAGAAGCATCCCACGGCGCCAGCGCCAACAAACACAACGTGAACCGGTCTGAATGGACGGTCAGCCATCCTGTCCGGAGCAACTGTTCCTAGCCAGTCTGCTCAATCAACTGACAAGACGTCCACATGAAGCACGACGCCCCGCCTGGCCATGCAAGACCCGGCTAGGAAGAGGGTCAAGAGGAAAAAGGGAAAAATAGCACAAACGGACAAAAGGACGGAATGACGGAAAGACACAAAGGAGGGGTGTTGGGTGGGCAGACACGGGCGCAAAGAGAAGGACTGCTGCACCCACCTGGCCGGAACCGTAGAGACCGGGGCCGGGACAGCCATGGCGGTAGGCAGCGATTCAGCGTAGCTCAACAGACGAAGGACACCAAAACAAGAAATGGAGACTCTAGCGGGTCCGACAGACGGATGGCTGTGAAAGGTCGGCCGGGTTCTAGGCTCGCTGTCTCCTTCTCGTAGGGGGGCGGATGATCGGAGAGACGGTGTGTCTTCAGGATGAGATAGAGACAAGGCAGAGAGAGATAGGCCCAGTCTTGTCGACCCGTCCTGTCGTCTGTCGAGGACGAATGGCGAGCTGCGACGAAGAACAGCCTAGCATCGGCAAGACGGCCTGACTAAACGCCGAGAGACCGGGGTTTCAATCCGTCTGCGACAAAATACGTGCAGAGGAAAAAAGGCCGGCGCCGCCGAGACTGGGGAAGGACTGCTATGCGCTTTAGCAGTGATCCGCTCGGTCGTTCGCTTCAGTACCGAGGGTGTTTTTTTCGGGGGTTTTTTGTTGTTTTTCTTGCTATCCTGCTGTTGGCTGGCTCTTGCGTGTTGAAAATTCAACATTGCATCTGTGCTGGAGCTGCAGCCTGTTTTACTGGCTGCGGGTCGGCCGCGCTAACAGCTTGCTGCAGCATGGGGAAGGAGGAAGGGGGAAAGGGGGGGGGCAGCACCTCCTCCCCCCAACTCGGGATGTGCAAGCGAGGAAGCGACGGCCAGCGCCCGCGCCAGAGGCCCAACGATTGCCACAGCTGCCACAGCTGCCACAAACAGGGTGCTGGGGTAGAGAGCACGGAGTAGCTACGGGGCCAGAGCACTATCTAATCCCCTCTGTAGATCGTAGCTTCACTGGGCTTCCAGCTCGCCCAATTGCTCAGTACGAGTGCATGCAGGATGAGGTCACTGCCAGCTTCCTGCAGCCCAACGCTGATAGCTCAGAGAGCCCATCCACCGCTCGGCCGGTCATCGGATGCCCTCGATCGGGCTGTCTCGGCCAGAACGAGCTGAAGAAGAGATTTCTGCACGCGCTGGGCCAAAAAAAAAACGGAAAATTGAAAAACTGAAATTTCGGGTTTTATTTCCGCCTTTTTTTTAATGGTCGGCTTTGCACCACCTGGCAGACGTCATTCCCGAAACGCTCGGGTCTCACCCGCCCTACCAACACATCTTATCTTAATACAGCCTTCGGAGAGCCCGTCCTGAGACCAACATGCACACTAAGGCTTATACCAATGACGACCAACCCTACTTGACGCGCACCGGACCTCTCAGCCATGCTGGGGCAGCAACGGTTAGGTCGTGTGGTCCCGGAAATGAAAGGACAGGTGAAAGACAAAAACAAGAGAAAGCTCGAAAAGGGGAGAAAGAGAAAAAAGAAAACGGAAAAAGAAGAGAGAAAAGGAAAAAGAAAAAAAGTACAGTCCTGGTCTCACTAGTTCCGGGGTCCGCCGATGCCCCCAACGCCAAGCCTGGCGCCCCATCGTTCTTATAGACAAAAAGACAGTATTACGGAGCACCTCCAGCATCTCCAGCATCTCCAGCTTCTCCAGCTTTATGTCGTAGGTCCACCAGCCTTACTGCATACAATGCAGCCTCTCCCAATCCCCTGCATCTCATGCGCGGCCGGTCACATCCTCTCGTCTGCTCCGCAGCCAGAGAGCGACGGACAGGCCTCCGGCTCAGACACCGAAGCCCTCCCTCTGGCTGGCAGCCTGTACTTTGGCTACTTACACGGCCTCGTCTCGTTTTCACCCTGGAAAATCTCCGCTTCTCGCAACGCCCCCATGACGAGAGCAGATAAGCCCGGCCATTATGCGGGTCGGCCATGCTTGTGCCATGCATGACCTTCTTCTGATGTTGCCACCGCTACAGCCCAATGTCATCACGTACTCGTACTACACGAGTAGTCCGTGGAGAAGCTGCCTCCCTTGGCCACCTGCACCCTTCGTATCCTCACCACAGCCCCCCTGCCCTGCAACGGCCTGGCAAACCCCACCGACATGGAATAGGGCACGGAGATGCCAAGCAGGTGGGGGAGCTTCCAGGAGTCGCAGCTGATATCCGAGCGGGGGGGTGTTTGTCATATCTCCAGTCTCCGTGGCTGTCTGCAGCTCTTTATCCGTTCATCTTGGCTGGCTCGCCCTCCATCTTGCTAGACGGGCTGCCAGAAGAGCCGCTGTAATAATCCTGGGCAGTCGGACTGGCAGCTCAGCTCTCGGCCAGCACAAGGAGAAGGACCCAATCTTTGGCCTTTCCCCAGGCCTTCTCCCGGTTGCTTCTCTTCTGTACGCCCCCCCATCTCTTCTCTTACCCCCCCCCCCCACCCCTTCGTCCTCTCACTCGTGTCCAGAACACAGTCGGTCTCATGTCCATGCATCTCCTGGTCGCCGAGAACCGCTACTCTGCGTGTTTTCGCAACCTTTACCCTTCCGAGCCTCGCTCTGTCGCCCCCCCTTCTTCTCCAACCGCTCTTCATCCCACCCATCCCGCGTCCCTGTCCGACGCCAGCAGCAAAAGAGGGCCAGCTCGACAGCGGCGGCATGCGGGCACCGTCGTCACAGCAGCCGCCATGCCTGTCCGGCTCTGCTCCTGGTCTGCATGATGCACCCGCCATAAAGCTTAACGCCAACAGCAGCGGGTGTGCGCCGTCCTTTTTGTGTAGCGCTGATAAGGCAGGGCAGGGAGCCAACGGGAGACGAGAAGCGAACGAGCGAACGAGAGGACGAGAAAACGAAAAGGCAACTAAAACAAGCGAGCACGAGATGTCAGGTGCCCTCCTGCCGACGTAGCATGTAGATCGCGATTGGGGCTGTAGGCCAGAGACACGGACACAGCACAGATATCGGTGTCCGTGGAAATCTGCGTCTGCGAGTCGTCAACGAGAGGACCGGCGGTTGTCCCACGGCCTGGCCGCCCACCTCCTAACAAAAGAGGTTGTGGGTGGCACCGAGGACGAAGCCACACCTGGCCGCTGGCCCAGAGTCTGGTCGTCGGTGCACCATTGTGTGTGTGCCGCGATATGCACGTCGATGTGGATGCCAGGCTGAGCATCGCCAGACCGGAATAAAAACGGAGCTTCAGAGGCAGACCACAGGACACGCCCAGACGGACGGAAAGGACGGGTGGACGCAGCGCCAAGTTCAGGTGTCCCCGGAGCAAGGAACGTTGGTTCCGACGAAGCAACTGTGCTTTTTTGCCAAATACGAGCCGGTCAACGGCCCGCAACAGGAGAGCTAACACGCCCTCAGCCCCAAAACCGGCGGCAAAACGGCCCCAAGCCGCCGTGCTGCCCTCGTCCTGTCCTCCTCCCGCCGTGCTGCCCCATCGGACTCTCGCTTCTCTCGTCCTCTCGTCTACTCGTCTTCTCGTCCTCTCGCCTTCTCGCTCGATCGCTTGATCGCTTGATCGCTTGATCGCTTGATCGCATCGTGACTGTCGCCCTGATTCGTATCGGTGTCGTCCTGTCCGCCTCTTACGTAACACAGTTTGTGCTGCACCTCAGTATCGGCCCTTCACGATCCATGCTGTCTCGTGATCCGCACGGGACACACCAATCCGGCACCGACGAGGCCAGAAAACCCAAGGACGCATGAGTCAACCCTGACGCGGCTCGTGGAGCCCTGCTCGTATCTTGCATCTCGCCGCCCAGATGCTCCCACCTCTCAGCTCAATCCTCCCCCCTGCCCACTCGTACTGCTCCGTATGTGCTCGTACTCGTACACGCCCTGCCCATCTGTCCTTTCAGGGCTTGGCCGGGATCCTGCGTGGGGACATCTGGCCGTTCTCGCATGCTTCGCCTCTCCCTTGCCGCCGTCGCCGCCGTCGAGACTGCATGCAAGATCCGGAAGACAATCTCATAGACGGCACAGCGTCCGACCGAGGAATGACGTTGTACTCGTAGGAGTTGCCGGGCCGACAAATCCCACTGTGTTTCCTCTGCCTCTCACGCCACACCGAAAAGGGGGAGAGGAGAGGGGGGGG
>LDEF01000055.1:103458-147704 GCA_001455505.1 Leptographium lundbergii
GGGGGGGAGGAGGCTGATACATCCTTACGTGTATGAATATCGTATGGTTCTCGGCGGTCCAGACTGGTCCCCAGAGTGGGCTTGTTGCCGTGCGAGGAGGATCATTCTACGATATGTGGCGGAAGCTCGTTTCGATGACGTAGCCGTCGGCCCCAATCGCATCTTCCCTGTCCGGCCCAGCACTGATTACGCTGGAGATGTGCATTTCGTGACAGATCGGCATCGCCCTGCAGAGGGCTGGAGATGACTCGACGCATTCACTGGCCGCTCACATATCATTTTCGTCGATTTTTTCATTCGGTTTTTCTTTCGCTTCTCCATCCGAGCCTGCGGTGTCCTGCAGCCGCCGGCTGAGACGGTGCTGATTTTGCTCATTTCTCACGAAAAAGGTGCTCCAAACCGGGCGGGATGAGGATCGCTGGGGCAGCTCACGGATGCCAAGCTGGAAAAGCAATCTGGCGAGACTGCGGCATCTCCGGTCACAACTCATTTTGGGGTCAGGCACAGCTTAGAAAGCCAACAGGTGGGTCCTAGCTAGAGTTCTTCGGGCAGGGAGATTTGGGGGGGGGGGGGGTCATAGCTATGGTGGGGGTGCCATAGCTGCTGTGTGAGGCAGGCGCGAACATGTACGAGTTATCAGTATGGATCTATTTCCGTTAAGGCCCGCCTCCACAATTTCAGGCATCATGTCATGACAGCAGCAGAAAGCCCACCTCATCTCTGTGGGCCGGCTGGCGCTCGCAGGGTTGGTGTTAGTGTCTTGTCGATCGTGCTGTGAGTACGAGTGCGGTAAGAGAGTGCGCCAGAAGGTGTGTACGTGACCGTGCAATGTGATAGCAAGTGGAGCAGCGAGGAAGCGAGGGTGGGAGGGAGCGTAACGATACAACATCAGATAGTCACCGTGACGGCGAGCCGATCTTGGAAAGGGGTGCTGAATCGAGAGAGAGACCGAACATGCGGTAATGTGTGCCAATGCACGTCACGGGCCCCATCACATCGTGGCGACGAGGGCGTGGTGAGAGAGAGGACGGTGCGGTGGACAATGGCGGCGATGATCAGACGGCCGTGTCATATCTGAGGCTCGCCGGGGCCGTGTCGTGCTGCTGATAGAGAGGCGGCCCTGTTTCGCACCCCCGCGCTCTTGTGGATGCGACACGTCTTGTTGTGCCGTAGGGTTTCTGTTTCGGAACACGGCGACGGCCTCTGCGACCAACACCAGCAGGCAGGCAGCATACGACGTATGGAGTACTTGGCAAGACAGAGATAGAGACAGCCAGAGACAGCCAGAGACAGCCACACTCTACCAAGGTGAAGCATGCTGTGGAGCGGTGTGTTTGGACTACTTTAGGCAGCTGGGCTGAAATTAATTCCATTAGACCAAGAAAAGGGTCAATTGACGTAAGATAACCCACGCCGGGCCTCATGCCCAGAAGACTGATTTCACCACGACACCCCACGCCGGCGAGCAGACGGGCGCGTGGCGTGTGAGGACCTAATTAGGGGAGATTGGCCGCCCGAGGAAGGACTGGGAAACGTTCTAGAAAAGCCCGACATCTCCGGCGGCCACTACGCCGCGCTTATGGCTCCTAATCATACGAGCACACGGTACTCGTATCTTCCATGTAAGATATGTACTCCCGTACTCTGGTACACGAAATCAAAGGCTGTCCTGATAGCGAGCCTTGTTTCGGCTGCCGCGAGCCCTGCTCTGCCGGTGGCCCTCTGCTGCTGGCCCTCGTACTCGTACTATGCTGCAGCCAGTCCCGGTCCCGCTCGCTGCAGGTGAGGGCAGCGCTTATCCCTGGCAAATCACAGCCCGGCATGTCCACCGAGAAGCCTGGTTTCAGCTCGGGCGGTCCCGGGCCGACCGATATCGAGGCAGGCAGTGGGGAAGACTGGCTCTCTCACGGTGCTGCGCATATCGACCAGAGCAGCGCGGCAGCGACCGATCCAGCGCACTGCAGCGCTTTGCAGCGCGATGCAGCACGCTCTGCCGTGCGATGCCGCTGTCCGCCCTCGTCCACACCGTCTCCGTCCCCGTTTGCGCGTAGAGTCGTACTCACGAGCAGTGTCAGGCGTTTGCCGGCCCAAGAGGAAAAAAAATGGCAGAAAAAAAGTCGGTAGGGTACTCGCAGAGTCGCAGCAGCCGCAGCAGTGTCAGACGTTCTGCTGGGGCGGAGAACGAATTGGCCAAGAAAAACCCAAACGGCCCGTCTCTGAGGCGCCATTGCGACATCCGGCCTTTCTACATAGCACAATAATACGCCGTCTCCCGTGACAGGCGGGACTGTCGGTGGCCCTCGTCGCGGGCGAAATAGAATTAAGATGCCCTTTGTGCTATGTGTGGTCAGATTGCCGGTCCATCCTGACCCTCGTCGCCGAACCTGTCATCTTTTTTTTTTTTTTTTTTTAGGCATTCTTTTTTCTTTCTCAAACCCAATCCGCCGGAGGCAGCGGAGAGAGCCGTGGTAGGCGGCAGCAGAGATGAACAGGAAATTACGAGATTGGAAATAAGAGGCGAGATATGTTAACCGCCAGAATGGCACGACGACGACGGCCAGTCCAGGCTGACCGAAAGCCCATCAGACGTCTCTGGGCCCCTCTTATTTTGCCTGACATTACCCATCACCGATTGGGTCCCCAAATCCCCAAATCCCAGATCCCCACTAGAATCCCCCCCCAAAGGAGACGTATACGTACTCTTCTCGGATGGGAAGTTGGGAAATGCGAGTAGGGAAGAGGTCCCCAAAGGATCAAACAAGGCATGTCTGGTTCCCCCTCCGCTCTTCTCATCTATGCATGACGCCACATGCATGCATACGATATACTCGTAATACAGCACTGCCTTGCTCACGGTCGGCTGTTGGCAGATTTTGCCGATTATTTTCCGAATTGATTTAATGCGTAAACCATGGCTGGCTGTTCAGCCTCGAGGCGAGCCGGGGCTGTAGGTGATTGCGAGGGCTGCTTTGGGTGCTTTGGGTGCTTTTGCTTCGAAGGTTGTTTTGCCTTTGCTGCTTTGCTGCTTTTGCTTTGCCTCGACGGTTGCTTTTGCTGCTTCTGCTTTTGCCTTTTACCACTCCTACTCTACCACTACCACTCGGCACTCTTCCACTGCCACTGCCCCTCGGCCACCTCCTTTTTTCTTCTTCGCCTACTCATCCCCGTAACGTGCACGTCAACCTGGCCGCATGTTCGGGGCGTGGGGCCGGTAGCCTCTGGACGGGGGCTCACACATAGGACAAGCCCTCCTGTCTTGGACGGGGAGCCGAAACAGACAGGACCGAGAGGCTAGCTGCTGGGCCTCGCCCTCATGCCTTGCGTGCAGCTGCAGCCAGCCCACAGCCGGAGCGACCGGCCGGCACGGTATTGGATCATTCCGCCGCCAGAGCGACAAGATGCCCTCTTTCTCGTACTCGTCGTAAACCAGTACTCGTACTCGTACGCGCTGCGAGCGCGCGCCCGTCTGGCCGCCCGCTCCGAGAGGCGGTCAGCCAAGGACATCTGCCGTCCAGGACGCGCGAAAAGGCACGCGCCTCCACGAAGGAAGCACAGGCAAAAGCAGCTGATCTTTACGTGCCCTGATGATCCACCGCCGATTCTGGCAGCCCCCCTCCAAACCCCCCCTTCCTCCCGCTCAGCGCGGACAACGCGCTTCTGCTCTGCCACGACTCCCCCATCACTGCCGTGCCCTTCTCGATTGCCACGATGGCCACGGCCACCTCGCCTGCCACGACAACTGCAGGGTGGTCCGATGGCAGGGGGAGGCGACCAGACGTCCCAAGAAGGGCAACTATATCCTGCTTCTCGACCTTCATCCTGTCCGTCGGGATTCCACGGACAGGGCCCAGCGCCTTGGTGATGGCGGCAACGAGCAGCCGAGGCGTTGCCTTTGGCCTCTGCCGCTTCACCGGCTCCATTCGCACAATGTACGATGCATCTCCGTCCTCGGGCGAAGGGTAATGCTGTGAGCAGCGAGCACGACGGCCTGCGCTGCCTTACCCCAGCATTCTGTCCCTTCTTCGATCCTTCTCCTCTTCTCTGCCGGCAGCGGCAGACATTCTCGGCCTCTGGCCTCGCCCCCTCTCGTCAAAGTACCACACGGCCAGCGGTCCGTTTTACAAGGTATCTGAAGATACGAGTACTTTTTCCCGTGCACCGTCCAAAGAATACGTGTACGAGTGCTCCGTCTCGTAGAGGCACGGCCATGGCTGGCTCGCTGGTCCCACCACAATCTAAAACAAGTCGTGCCGTATGTCATGTCCCCACTGTCTGACGTCCTCTGGGCAGTCTCAGGCCAGAGCAGCTCGTACGCCGACAGGGCTACGCCGTACTACTCTGCGTATCGTGCTCGTGTGGGCTGTGTGGCGTTTGTGCCGACAGGCCACTGCACCGTTCCCTGTCCCCTGGACGGACATTTCTCCAGCCCGTCTGCTCGGCTGCTCGTCTGCTCGTCTGCTCGCTGCCGAGAGGGCCAGCCACGACTGCGCTATTGCTGACAGGCGGATGCGGCAGAACGGCCAGCCAGCCAGCCAGCCAACCAGGACAGAAACGGTTTCGTGCAAGTCCAAAGGATCGGCTACTCGTACTCAACTGGCACGTCGTAATTAGCCACAGCCGATGGCTCAGAGTTCGTCTTAGCGCGGCGCGCCGTCGAGGAACACATCGCCGATGGGGGAAAGCTAGGAGCTAGCGACAGAAACGAAACGGAGGCCAACAGGGATCCAGCGGCAGAGGGCAAAGTCCCCAGCAAGCAGATGATGCCTTCCGTCTCTCCATTGTTCCACACGGAGTACGAGCACTCCTTGGGGCATTCCTCTTTGGGGGGTAGCCCGTAGCGAAATGTGCCGGTTCCGTTACCACATTTCATTAAATAAGCCAAATCAGAGCAGGTGGCGCCCGGAGAAATAATCGCCTTCTCCTGCTCAGGGATCTCTCGGGGTGGGCAAGAGGCCGTAGCCTGCAATCCGTGGCCGATCGGACTATCTGCCAGCCTTGGACGTGACACGGGATGTTTTCTGGGGGGATATTTGTGACGTCGCATGCTTGGGAGGATGCAATTTTCTTTGCTTATGCTTGGCTGCTTGGCTGCTTGGCTGCTTGATTGCTTGATTGCTTGCTTTCCTTTTTTTCTGCTTTCCTTTTTGTCATGGATTTCCTGATAGGCCACACCGACAGTATCGGTGCAAGCAGATTTTTTTTCTGCCTGCGCATTCGCTGCAAAGGGATATCTACCTGCGCTCTGAATGGCTGTTCGGTTCGGCGAGAGCGGGATGGTGAAAGAGGTGCTGGTGGTGATTTGCCAACCAAGCAAGCCAAAAAAAAAAAAAAAAAAGTAACCCAAAGGGGCTGTTGGTTGGGGGTACCGGCGCCCAGCAGCCAAACCAGCTGCCTGACAGCTGAGCTGTTGTCCCACACCCGCTGCGAATCCCAGCGCCTGCCTTTCCCATACGAGGCGATCGGCAAAGCCTCTGGGCCTCTCGGTTTTTAGGCTGGTGCTAGACATCGGGCCTAAGCACCGGCCAACAGCAGTTTGCAGAGGCAAATGGCCGTCGCATAAAACGATGGGAAATTTAGGGCAGAACGAAAAGCACAAAAGCACGAAAAATTAACGGCCGCGGCGCCGTCTCGACCAGTCAGCAGCCGCAGCACCGTGAGACGTTTTGCGCAGTTGCAGGCTGCGATGCTCCGTATTGGCGTCTTCCGTAACTGCCGACTGTCGCACGTTTTGCCGTTGCTCCATTGCCCCATTCTTCCCTTGCTCCCTTCCTCCTCTCCCTGGCCGGCTGCCCTCTCGCGGTCGCTGTTAACGTCCTTTCGATCTTCTGCAGCGCCTACAACGTACAGAGGATGGCCTGTCATGGCTGGGGCGCTAAACGAAGCTGGAGGGGTGAAGGGGACGGAGGAGGGGGGAAAAGATTTTTCTTTCCTGGGCATGCTAACGAGGACCACCTTAGCTTCGTTTGGACCTGACAGGCAGGTTTTACTTTTGCAGGAAAGAGAAAGGGAAATCAGCACGTTTCTTCGGTACACCCCTCACCACCTCAACACCCCCCCTCCCCCCCCCTCTAATAGCACTTATTAGCCCGCGCCATGTGTAGGTACCTCCCACCCCAAATCTCCCGCCCTTTCTGGGACCTGCACCTGGCCCACTAACAGCGCCGGACACTCCATTATTTTTATTGTTTGCTGTTGCTTTTCCTTCTTCTCCAGACACAGAAGAGCACCCACCTGGCCCGCCTTTCCGCCTTCTGCCTTCTGGGTGCACTCGTAAAGATACCCCTACCTGGTTAGCAGCAGGAGATGTACAGAGATACGGCTCCTCTCACTCTCGTGCCACTGTCTTCCATGTATAACGGCCGCAAAGCCGATGTTCCTTCCTCCACCCCCCCGTCCTCTCGACCACCCGCGCTTCCCTCGTCTCATTCACTCCATCAACAGGAAAAGAATAAAAAGAGCCCATGTTGCCCCTTCCCCGTCCATCGTCCGCCGGTTCCTAGCTCCCCTCAGCTCTATACCAGATCTTCTTCTTATCCAATCTCCACGAGCTTGGAACTGACAGCTCTCTGTGCCCCTACCACCACTTATACGCATTACACCCCGCTCTACGCTCCCAGCTCCCAGCTACGCTACACAGAACGACGTCCGTCCAGGTCCAAATCGCCCTCCGTACTTGATCGGCCCTTCTCGGTGTCCGTCGGACCTATCTATAAAACAGTGCGAGCGCCACCTGCCGCAAGTCCTCCACCCGCATTCCGCTGCCTCCGTCGCTGGACCTGCCGGCTTAAGCGCCTGTTGCCATCGTCTTCTCGCTGCTCGTCTTCTACCGCATCCCAGCTCTCTCGTCCTCGTCCTGGGACCTCTGTCTTCTGCCCCACAATATTCAGTCGCTGCTACCATTGCCCGCCTCTCCATCGCACCTTCTTCCGCCAGCTCCTACAGCTCTCTACGTCAAAGCCACAAGGGCGCCTCCGAGACTCGCTCCTTAGCGTGTTTCCGTTTTATCCAGCACCATTGTCAATTTCGGCTCCTGCTTTCTTCCTATTCTTCTTATATACATCCTTTTTAGATCTTGCTCTTGCCTCACCTCCAATTTCTGGCCTCTGATCGCATTCCCCACACAATTTGGACCTCCCACCTCTCGACACCTCTCGCCAATTAGAAATGCTCATCAACGGCGAGAAATGGGCTTGCGACGCCTGTGTACGAGGGCACCGTGTCAGCAATTGCCAGCATTATGGTGAGTGCAATCCTGGCTGTCTGGCTCTCTCACACGTCTTGCTGACAGTCCTCCAGACCGCCCATTACAACATATCAACAAGAAGGGCCGACCGGTCACCCAGTGCCAGCACTGCCGCTCGCAGCGAAAGAACCGCTCGGCTCACGTCAAGTGCGACTGCGGCGAGAAGACAACCAAATGCGTCCATCTGGGCGCCATAGACGGCCACCGAGGTAAGCGCGGTCCTCGACCGACCTCTCCGGATGATGCCTAGCCATGCTAAACGCCCGCCTACAGAGAGCTGCTGCTGCAACCACGGCGGCCGGTGCAGCTGTTCGTTCAAGAAGGAGGCCGACTCCAACTCCTCGGACATGACGGAAACGGGTTCTGCAGCAGCCAAGACGGCGTCGACTGCCGCCATCTCGACCTCTGCGTCCAGCCTGGGATCGTCGGGCCTCAGCTCGCCCAAGAGTCCCATTCGCCGTCGCCGCGCCAACACCACCCGCTCCGAGGGCACGCTCACCTTTGACGAACACGGCCGCCACAAGCCGGTCTCTCACAAACACGCAAAGACCCAGAAGACGAGCCCGTATCCCAGCAGCCGAATCAACTCGGTGCGTAGCACTGGCGTGCTTTCGAACTTGATGGCGGCTTCGAAGTCCGCTAACAACGAGGATGAAGCGGAGGAGGACGATCACAGCAGCGGACTCGGCGAGTCTGACAGCGGAGCCGACGATGACGGGGGCTTCCTCTCCATGACCACGCCTGCCTCGACCACGGCCACCAGCGCTCCGCTATCCTTTCACGCCGCAGAACATCAGGAGCGGCGGCTCTCGCGGTCGGAGACCACTTCGCCCCTACACCTCGACGGCAGCTACCCGCAGCCGCATCAGCTGAACGACAACAGCCAACTACCACCTCTCAACATGGGCGCTGTCGACTACATATCATACAACTACAACGCCTTTGACAGCCCGGACCAGCCCCTCTTCAGCGCTGGCCTCAAGGCGCCAACCGTCGACTGGAACCAGTTTTTCGGTGCCAACAGTGCTAATGGCATTAGCGGCGGCAATGCTGGAAACGAATCCGGCAAGTTCGGCAACGCCGGCTCGTTTGGCTTTGGGAGCACGTTTGGATACGAGTACAACGGGTCCGAGCAAGCACCCACCATGACCACGGCCACGTCGGGCGAAGTGTCCGAGGCCGAGGACTTGATGGTGCCCGGCGTCGACGACTACGACTACGACTACGACGGGGCCACCGATGCCGCCAGCAGCAGCGTTGCCTTTTCCCGCGCCAACAGCAGCTACCACCTGGCCTCTTCAGTAAACATGCGCCACGACTTTAACGATATGCGCCTACACAAGGCCGGCAACAAGTTCCTCCCCACGCCCTCAGCAGCCGCCGCGGGCGACGACGCTGCAGCTCTGGCAGCCGTTGGGGCCATGGCGCACGGTGCCACTCTCGATGACGACGATGCTGCTATCTGGATGCCAGAATACCATGGCCTCACATCCATGACCGAATCGCCAGAGTCCGACGTGATCTCCTTCTGGGGGTCGAAATAAGCCACGTCGGTAAAGTGTACAGTGGACGTCCTGTTCATCATTTCCTAGTGTGTTTACAGCGGGTTGGTGGGAGTTTGTTTGCAGAGAGGCTTTCTGTCTAGGCGCGAAAGGATTTACGAATCAAGTTGGGGTGGTGTCGTTCAACTTGCAGACCTGTTTGGGGGGGGTTTTGCCTTTTTTTCTTCTTCTCCCTTTTCTATTTGTTCCATGTCTTCGAGGATTTTTGGTAAATCCATGATGAATGACGACACGACAGCCGGAGTTGAAAACCAGACACAAAAAGTACCGAATTCAGAGAATCCAGGAACATAAAAGGAGGGCATTCGGAGGACTGGCATCTCTTTGGGATCTACGTTGTTTTTGGTTATTTTCCGTTTTGTCGCTTTCCATTGAACCGGCGGCAGGAATTGATTGTTTATATCACATCACATGCAGTATTGCGGCATGCTTTCTTCGTGTGTTTGGGGGTGTTTTGGTGTCTTTGGTTGTCCCGAGGTGCCCTCCTCATTGGCCCCTGGGGCTCGTTGCCGTGCTTCTATATATACACATGCTACGGTGCTCTTTTTGTTTTTTTGTTACGTTTCTTTTTGGCGGCTACGTATTCACGACAGTAGTTAGACTTAGTGTTTTTGGTGTGCAAGAGGAACAGGTTCCGAGCAAGGCAGACATGCTTGAGAACGAAGGCATTGGGATCACGTCCTGGGAACGTGTCTGGACGGCGACGGAGTCACAAACATGTGATGTATAGCATTTTTGGCATACCCTATCAAATGCAGAAGCATTCGCTATTCTGAAATATCAAATTCAAATACTACCAAATATGCGGGCCGTCAGGCCGACGGCGCTTACTACTCCGTCATAATGCTCTTGGGCCTAATGCACATGCAGTGAGCTGCGACGATGGCTAAAAATTAGGCATGCTGAAAATTCGATAAATGGTGAAATCTGCAAGGCCGCATGTCTGCGATGATGTAATAACTCGACGGCGTGGGCGGTCTCTGGAGCAGGAGCGGTTACGGAGCAAATTCGGCAGACCCGGAAGGCGGTGCTATGGCCGCGGCTGGCGAGCGTTCCAGGGCTGGACCGCCTAATGTTGCCAGAGTTGGGGGGGGTTGGACGTTCCGTTTTGACGCCCCGTCCCAGTGGACCCCCACTCGTCTTGTCGGTCTTAGTGTAATGGCGAGACGTTGGGAAAAAATTTGCAACAGATGACCGCCTACACCTGCAGTCCACCCCCCTCCCCGATATCGTTGCATCGAGGGCGGTCCCCACTGGCAATGCCGCCGTTAGCAGCGAGGCGGGCTGTCGATCAGGCCAGGCGTGCAGGCTCGCTGCTAAACGAAGTCAGAGATACGGTGTATCTGGGCAGGCCCGTTGGGCGGAGTTCGCCGGTGCCTCTGCGCACGCCCGCCTCGAGCCTTGTCGCTGTCCTCGCCGGCGGGCCTGCCCAGGCTGACCGCCGATGTCTGGCCGACGTGCGAGAGGAGGTAAGGCTGAGAGACGCTGGGCAACAGGCTCGGCTATCGCCCTGTGTCCCCCCCTCCCCCCTGGTCTTCCCCCGCGGGAGGGTGATGCGAGAGGATGGTGCCGGTTGCCCTATTCGTACGTCTGCATCGCTCTGCGCCACGTACGTATGTCTGGCTGTCTGGCTGTCTGGCTGTCTGGCTGTCTGGCTGTCTGGCTGTCTGGCTGTCTGGCTGTCTGGCTGTCTGACTGTCTGGCTGTCTGGCCGTCTGGCCGTCTGGCCGTCCCTAGAGACACGCCCTCCCCGCGCCGCGTCCCCTGGAGCGTGCCGCTGCCCTCACCGTCTCTCTGTTGTGCACGAAGGATCGAGAACGCGGGGAGAGCTCGGAGACGTGGCCGTCCTTCTCCCACCGCTCTTCGTGTTGCGTCTTTTTCCCTTTCCTCGGACGCACAGCCGCGCCTCATCAGATATACCCGACATGAAGGTGGGGGCTTGCTCGTCAGCAACAGCCTCCAGCTATGCGAATCATGATCTGGGAGAAAAGCAGGAAAATGAGCAAGTATGTCAGGCGACATGTCCAGCACCGCTCCCGGGCCAGCCAATGGCTCCCGGCGCTGCCAGCATGGCAAGATAGAGCAGAGCTCCACCACCGCTTATACGGACCAAACAAGGCAGACGCGGGACTCTCCGTTCATGCATGGCCCACTGAAATTCAGAGCAAAATGCTTAATTCACAGGGAAAAAACGTAGGGGAATAATCGCTAAATAGATTTAATACATTCACTCCGGTAGGCACGATATATGCGGATTTGGCACCAGTCTAGACCGACCCAAGTAGCCGCAGTGTGCTGTCAGGACTTGCAGAACTAGGGGTCGGTGTCGTCCAACAGGCTGCAGGCCTGTTTCATGTATGGAGACGTCTGGGCAAAAGGATATTCCATCACCTGATACAGACAAGACTTTTCAGACTCACAATGTTCGGGGCTCATATTTCACGTAAGACACAGTTGATGAGATGCAGCGAACACTCTGTTATGGACCACAATGTCCGTTGGTGGCACATCATGCCATTATCATGATATATATTGTAAATTCCGGGTTGGCAGTTTTGTAGAAAAAAAACCCCCGGAATCAGTATCTTTTGCTGAAAGTTGGCCTGGTCTCTGAGGAGTAGCCGCAAATACAGCGGTGAAAGACGATTCACGAGTTTATAGACTGCAGACAATCGCAGTCTTCTGTCATCAAGACGTGTGCACACAACATGAGTAACCCTTGAAGCTATTTTGAACTTACATAATAATATAGTACGATGCGAGCACAAGCAGCAAAAGACATGTCGGGCGAGCGGTTGCATACACAGGCTCCAAGGTCTCTAAGAAACGTACTTGGCCATAAGAATTGGCTAACATGACGTTTAGGTAATGAGCCAAGAGAGGCAGTCGGTTGGGTGAAAACAGGACAATTTTGTTGCTTTTCAAGAGACATCATATAGTTTGTAAGCTTTCTGAGAAAAGTATGGATACCCTGAGATGCCCGATTTCCACAAAATGTACGGATGTTCACAGAAACATGCGAGTTTGAGTCAACTCGACTAATTTGAACAATAGCCTAGCAAGGAATTACTAACGCCTTTATGTAAGACGTTCGTGGTATGCTTAAAGTCGTTTAGGTCTCGGAAATGAGCATCTACCCTATATATACTTGTAGATCGCCGCTGTGATTGTTGTCGAGCCGAGCCCGATAAGCAGACAGCACACGGTGGCCAAGGGCCAAAAAGAGCCTACATATCGTGTACCCCCTGAGAACACATGCGATTCCATTTCTGGCAGAGAGAATATCTGCCTATTCCGACAAGTGAGGTGTAAAAGGGCACCTTGCCGTTCTATCGCAAGCTCATGCAAACGGGAATCGTGCCGGCAATTTCTCCCTCTCCGACACTGAGCTTCCGTGGACAAGAACACGTCCTAGGTATCTCGATGCCAGCCAGTGTATTGGGCAGGTAGACTCTACTTGATAGAAACAAGGCTGGTAAAAGTGCGGAGAAGCGGCTGCGTCCGAAACGGCGGCTTCCGCGGATAGCCTAGCCTGATGGTCTCTTTGAAGATCTGATCACTAAGCATAGCCAAGACGGCAGATCCAGTCTTCAATCGGGCCGTCTTGTGTTTTCCATGTTCTGTCCAGATCTTGATTCTCGCATCATGGCGTCACGGCATATAGAAGCAGTCATGGAAGGAATCAAGGGCGGACATTAGGCTATTGGCCGAGGTCTTTGTGGGGTTGGCGGGATCATCCACCACAGCAGCACAATGACGCCATTTTGCCGGTTCGCAGTATCAAAGACAAGAGCGATCATGTCAGCGGCATGAGCTGGCTGTTCTGCCGGATCTCGGCTGATAGATACAAAGTACGTCGAGAGGGAATCAGCCGGCGAGGTCGGACTGCTTATCTGGCCAAGCGCGGCGCTGTGCGAATGATTTGTCCATGTGCTTTCGCATATCTAAATACGAGCATAGATCTTGTGGCTGAGGATGGCACATGTGACTAGAACCGACGAGTAGCGTTCTGCGATACGCGTTAGTGCAAGCCGCTATTAGCCGCTAGCAAATGGGAGGGAGCGCCCGATGTATTGCTTTTTTTGCCTTTCTTTTTCCTTCACCGTCGCCAGATCGCTTGTCCGGACGCCGGTTTCGAAAGAGGTTCGCTTGGTTCTTGTACCCGGTCTGGGCCTGGGCCAGGCTGCGATAGGAGAGCGGCCGTACCATGGCGCAGTCCTGTTATTTCAAGGGAGAAAATTTTCAGCGCACGCACAATTTCAGAGTAATTACTGATGGAACACCCCTATTCGGCCGATATTCCAGCATCGTCGATTCAATATCCTGATGGAGAGCAAGACGAGGCAGGCGGGAGATTAAGCGGCCAGCGACCCCACCGGCAGAACGTGCACTGGCCACATGACGGGCTTAGCTCCTGCTAGGGAGGCGCTAGCCGGCATTGGGCTGCACCATCGATTTAGGGGTCTAGAGTGCATTTGACAGGTGTGTGCTAACGGGGGTTTGTGCGACGAGGCGCGGTGAGGAAAAGGGAGGCATGCGGGAGCGTGGCCAGGCCGGGGGGGCAGGGCGGCGAGACGAGAGGACGAGCGGGCGACAGGCGACGAAGGGGATGCGTTTGCAAGCGAAGACGTGAATAGGAGGTGCAATCAGCACAGGTACGGAGTACTCCGTACGAATGGGCTGTACCGGTTATGTGAATATCCAGGTGGGGCGCCGTTTTATACGGGCTGTGAATCATGTGAATGCGACGTATCGCAAAGGCACGATGTATCTCTCGCAGATAGACTTTGCGGCCTGGCTGGCGGACTGGCCGGACGACGTACGAGTACTCCGTGGGCGTGCAGCGTCTCGTCCGTGTACAGAGTAGCATCCCCCGTACCAGCATAAAGCAGTGTCTCTGGCCGACGTGTGACGCCCTTGTCCTGGTTGCAATTTCCACTGCAATCAAGGGGAAGGCGTCCTTGGCGACGGACCAACCAAAAAATAACAGTGGTAATAAAAATCAGATTAAACAGGAAAAAAGGAAAAAGGAAGGGGAAGCGGACAGGCCTGGCATGGTCCCAGCTTTATCTTTATTCCGGGCTGGCTCTCTATTTCTTTCAGTCGTCCCCTCCGTCTTCCGTCTCCTCCCTTCTTCCTTCTTCCCATCCTTCTCTGCTTTCCTCTACCCGCAAACGACTTTCTGTTGCACCTGCATCCCACTTGTGTTCTCGTGAGTAGCCAGCCCCCAGCCCCCAGCCGCCTTGCGCCTTGCTCGGCCTTTTTCCCTTTCTCGCCTTTCGCTTGCTGACCCGTTCCGCTCGCAGGTCGCCCTCGGCCCTTGCTATCCCTCTTGTTCATCAAGCCCAATTTTCAACCGCAAAAATGGCCGGCTTTCGTGAGTGACCTCCCATCACCCTCACCCTCCCCCTAATAGGAGTAGGAGACCCGGGCTCGAGATAAGGACGTGCACGGGGAAGGAGCGCCCCGCAGAGATGCGACAGGAGCTAACGATGCATCATGCCCCACTCGCAGTCGACGCCCTCAAGAACCTCAAGACCAAGTTCAAGGCCATCTTCAAGAAGAAGGAGGCCAAGCCTGCGGAGGAGACTCCGGCGGCCGAGGCTGCCGCAGAGGACGACGAGGCTGCACCGGCAGAGGCTGCCGAGACGGAGGCTGCCGCCGCCGACGAGGCCAAGCCGGCCGAGACGCCTGCTGCTGCTCCCGGTAAGCTTGACGGCTGCCCGAGATTGGATTAGGTAACGATGACTAATACAGGGGTTCCCAGCCTCTTAAACGCGTGCCCTGTATTACGGAGTACTACCCTGAAGTGATGGCCTGACCGTATGCGCGGTTGGGGAGGAAGGATCTACACGTGACGAAGAAACCCACTCTCTGGTTTCTTGCAGCAACGTTGTTCGCCTGGTCCAGATGCTGTTCTGGCCAGCGTGCTTGTTTGCTTGGTTTTCTGCTTTCCTATTTGCTCTTATTTCCTTTTTCGCTTTCTTCTTTTCCTTTGTGCTTTTTGCTTCTGCATATCTCGATTCGAAGAGGAGGACGCCGACTGCTTTTGTAATACCTTTCTCGATGATATCCATTGCTATTGCCTTTTTGCCTTAGTGTTAAATACGAGATACCCAAGATTTGACACTGATCTAATTAATACAAACACTACAAACGTCTCAGTCCATGAGGAAGCCGCCGCCCTGATCCATGATGTTGTGTTCGGTGACGTTTTTGTCATCGTGGTTCTCATCGTCGTGGTTCTCATCGTCGTGCTTCTCATCGTCGTAGTCTGCCTTCTCGTCGTCGTCCTCGTGATTCTCGTCGTCGTCCTTGTCGTCCGCCTCCTCATCATCCACATCCTCCCCTCTGTCCTCCGCTGCCGCCCGGATCCGCGCCCGGATCCGTAGTCCCCGCAGCAGTGCCGCCCACATATGCAGAGCCTTTCGCGAGCGTCTCTCGGCCTCGGCCTGCGCTGCCTGGTCGGCGAGTCCGGCTAGCACGGCGCGCACGGCGTCGGCGTGTTCGGCGGCCACGACGGCGCCGCGCAGCACGGCCGTGCCGTGGTGGCCGCCGTCGAAGCGGAAGCCGGTCAGGGCGGGGGCGTAGTCGACGCCCAGCAGAAAGGCGGCCCGCGCCGCGCCCTCGTCGGCCACGTACTCGCCCCCGGCCGGCACCATGCCGGGCACGTACAGCTCTATGTTGCCAAACTTGTTCTTGGGCACGCGGCCGTCGACGACGGGCGGCGCCCGGTACGGCTCCGTCTGCTCGGGCGTGTAGGCGGGCGTCGGGTGGGAGTCCTCCTCCTCCCCGCGCTTCGTCGCCCGCTTGGGCAGCCACTTGGCCGGGATCTCGTTGGGCAGCACGACGCGGCCCTGGCGGTACCATCGGTCGGCCGTGTAGGCCAGACGGACGTCGCGGCGGCGGTAGATGCGCTCGCTAGGCGCCTTGCTGCCGGCCGAGACGGTGCCGACGGCCGTGGCGCCCGGCAGCAGGACCTGGTGGCGACGCAGGTGGCGGGCCAGCGCGTAGACCGGGTGGTTCTGGAAGTCGGCCACGTTGCGCGGCATCGGCTCGCGTGCCTCTGTGGCCAACAGCTCCGTGTCCTCGATCGCGTCCACGTCCGTCTCGTAGGGCCGCCGGTAGTGGCGCAGCACGCGGCGGAGCCACCGGAGACCGGAAAGTGCCGGCGATGACGATGGCGATGGCGATGGCAATGGCAGAGACGAAGAAACAGTGCTCGTGGGCCCGTCCACGCGCGCCCGTCGCGTCTTGGCGTTGTAGGCCTTGGCATAGCGGCGGGTGACGTCCTTGGCGCTGCGGTCGGCGGCAAAGCCGATCACGTACGTCAGCTGGTTGCCGCGGTCGGATGCAGGCGGCTCCAGGCGGGCCGGCTTCCACTGGGTGGTGGTGACGAGCGGATCGACGGGCTGCCACTTCTGGTGGGCCACGTCCAGCACCTCGACCCAGTAGACCGGAAAGGCCGACTCGCCGTGGACGACGTGGACGGCTGGCGTCGCTGACGTCCGTGGAGGCGTGCGAGGAGGCGCCACGGACGGCATGTTGTAGGCGGCAGCCTGGGGGTGGCCGAGACGTCGGAGGGGCGAGACAAAGGGGTCCTCCTCCTGCTGCTGCTGCTGCTGCTGCTGCTGAGGCGATGGTGGCAGCTGGTAGATGTCGGGGATGGGGGCCCTTGGCGGCTTCGGCTTCTTGAGCTGGCGCGGCATCGTCGGCGAGCTGGCGAGGAAGGAGAGCGGCTGCAGCGAGCAGACGAGACGGGTCTCGACGCCAACCGCCCGCAGCAGGGCGCAGAACAGCTGGGCGCCGACGTCGCGGGAGCCACGCAGCGAGCGGGCGGCCTGGACAAAGTCGTCCTCGTCGAGCACGGACTCGCCGTCGGCTGGCGGCTGCAAGTCGCGCAGCTGGGCGGCATCTTCGGCCCAGAGAGCCCTCCGGATGCCGCGCTCGGTCACGACGAAGCGGGCACGGAAGACGGCGGCGGCCTGCTGCAGCCCGTTCTTGAGCGACTCGGTGCGGCCAAACTGCGACAGGTGGCCGGGCGGGTTGAGGTAGGCGACCGTCTTGGCCGAGAGCAGCGGACGCAGTGCTGCCTGCACGGCTGGCCGGTTGCACCATCGGTTCCGGCGAGACACGTGGGCCAGCAGACACAGGACGTGCATCTTGTGCACGTCCAGACGGCCGATGCGCTCGGCCCGGCTGAGCGGCTTGCGTCGTCCGGTCGCCGTCTTTGTGCGTCGACGCAGCAGCTGTGCCAGCGCAGTCTCGTGGGCTGTCAGGTTGAGTTCTAGCGATTGCGGTGGATCTGAGGAGTCTGTTGCTGCTGTTGCTGTTGCTGCCGTCTGTGTTTGCACGGCGGCTTCGACATCTGCCTCGTCTCCGCCTGAATCGTCCGAATCGTCCGAGTCATCCGAGTCCATCTCTGTTGTCTGCATCACAGGAACAGGAATGACAATGTCTTCGAATTCCATCTCTTCGTCTTCGTTCTCGTCGTCGCTGTCCCCGTTGTTCTTGTTGTCCCCACCGCCACTGTCCGTTTCCCTGCCCGTCTTCTCGCCTGGTCGCTTCAGCTTCTTCCGTGGTGGCTCAGTCGTCGGCAAAGGCACAACGCCAGCTTCGGCCAGCATCTCTTCGTACACGGCCGGCAGGCCTGCGCCCCGACTGCCGGCTGGTCTCGGCCGTGAGCGGCTGCCTGTCGTCAACCGTTGTCGCTGTGCGGCCGCAGCACGGAGTGTGACGCCGCTCTTTTCCGCGGCCGACCGCCGTGTCGTCACCATGCTGATCTATCGTCTCCGGCGTCTTTTCGGCGGTGGCCTGCGAAAGCCGCTCTCAATGCGACAAGCGCTGGTGGCGGCCGTGCCACATTCTCGTCCGTGGCGGCCTGGCGGTTTCTGTCGCAGATCGGCCGGCGACACGGTCGGATCGTGGGCAGACGGATGCGTGCTGTTGGATGACGGGAGAGGGGGAAAAAACGAGAAACGGCATCTCAGTCAGCCAGGACAGTAGTCCCCCCGCGCCTGCCAGAAGCGATTTTGCCACGAAAGCACGTGACCATGTCCGGGCTAAATCGGGGGCTGGCATCCAAGACGACAAGAGGAAGCAAGCAAGCGATCGGACCATGGCAAGCAACCAAGGCAGCGGACGCGAAAGAGGAGGAGGCAATGGACGAGGGAAAAACGGCGGTCGAGGCGATGGGCGCGGCAGAGGCCCCAGCAGCACCAAGGCCGCTCCCAGCAAGGCGCTGCCGGCCAACTGGCCAGCCGGCATCGCGTATCTGACGACGCCCGTGTATGCGGGCATCGCGCCGTGGCAGCGCAAGATGCTGCAGACGCAGCCGGGCGAGGAGGAGGGACAGAGGCCGGGGCAGAGGCCGGGCGGAGGCCAACCCCCGGCGACGCCGCTGTCCGAGGTCCCGTCGATCCAGCGATTCGGCCCCAGCGACCGGGTCGAGATCCGGACGATAGGCGACGCCGGCCATCCAGCCTGCGGCCAGCGCGGGCTCTTTGCGGCCCAGCCGCTCCGGGCGGGCTCGTTTGTGGTGCCGTACCTGGGCGTGTACCATCGCGGACACATTTCGGTCAGTGGCAGCCAGAGACAAAAAGAATCCGACTACGACCTCTGGCTCGACCGGGCCGCCGACGTGGCCGTGGACGCGGCCGAGGCCGGCAACGAGGCGCGCTTCGTCAACGACTACCGTGGCACCGGGCGGCCGCGGCCCAACGCCGAGTTCCGCGAGGTCTGGGACCCGCGGCGCGGCGAGCGCGGCATGGCCGTGTTTGTGCTGCCGGCAGGGAAGCGGGCAGCGGCCGGCGGCGGCATCGCCAAGGGGGACGAAATCCTCGTCAGCTACGGCAAGGGCTTCTGGGAGATGCGGCAGAAGGAGGCCGAGGAAAAGGAGGGGAAGATGAAAGATGAGGTGAAGGAGGTGAAGGAGATGAAAGAGGTGAAAAAAGACGTGATCAAGGCCAAGCCGAAAGAAGAGCAGGAAGCTCTTCCATCAGGCAACAACCTCACGACAGACCACAAGCCGATCACTTCCAGCCCCATCACATATGCCCGTGCAGCAGCTCCATGACGGAGAGATTCGTCTTGTTTGATGTTGCAACATGGGCACAATACATCACAACCATTCCTCCACCTCCACCTCCACCACCCTACCTCCTCATCCGATGTGTGGCCCACGTCCGAGTCGTGGCCCAGAGACCCACGCCGCCGAGGACCAGAGCAAGAAGCACCACGCCCATGGCGAGACCGACCTGTATGCCGACAGAGAGGCCGCCCGAACTGGTGGTGTCGGTGCTGGCTGTCGAGGCTGTCGGCCCTGTCGAGGCTGTACTGTTCATCGCAGATGCTGCTGAGACGTCGTGGAGCTGATTCAAGCTGGCAGTCTGATGATCGAACCTGAATAGCAGTAAACAAGTAAAGCCCAAGCAAGCACAAGCAACCTTCCTCTTCGCCCATTTGCCCTCTTCCCTCTTCCTTCTTCCTCTTCCCCTCTTCCCCTTACCCTAGAGCGGTCAACTCAAAACCTGTCACCTGTACCATGTCATTTCGTTTGCTGTCACCAAGACGCCCTACAACCATGGTCCTGCTGAGACAAGGCTCAGCCGTAGTTCTAAAAAAATGTAAATGTCTATCCTCCATATATGCGACGTGGTATAGCCGAACAAGATGCCAATCCCAGATCCTACCTGCGCAACCCCAGCTTCCACCAACGTCTTCGCCTCTCCGCCGCCAGCCCTTCCTGCCGGTAGCCCTCTTCCTGCACGTTGTGTCGTCCGACAATCGTCAAGAAGACCTGGTCCAGCGTCGTCGGACTGACGCTAAAGTGGTCGATCCCCAGCACCTCCCGCTGCTCGTCCAGAAGCACCACCAGCCGCCCAACCGCACTGCTAGCTCTTGCTGGCCGATCCATGGCCGTGGCCGTCTTCTCGTCTGCCGCCGTGTCGCCCTCCACCAGCTGCCCGTTGGCCACCGGGACGGCAAACCGCATCTGGCCGTGATACGTCTGCTCCTCGACCTCGGCTCCCGGAAAGACGGCCGTGGCCCAGTGTCGCAGCCGCTCTGTCTCGGCCTCGGATGTGTGCGGTGCCCCGCGACAGACAACGTGCACATACAGCCGTCTGCCGAATCGTGATCGCAGTTCGTCCGTGTCGCCCGCCGCCAGCATGCGTCCTGCCAGGATGCCTGCCCGTCCTGCCAGCGCGTCCGCTTCTTCCATCGAATGCGTCGTCAGCAGAATCGACCGTCCCGGCGACGTTGCCGCCAGCGTCCGCCACATGATCCGTTTTGCTGCCGCGTCCAGTCCCGATGACGGCTCGTCTAGCAGCACTACTGCCGGGTTGCCCATCAGCGCGATCCCCAGACTCAGCTTCCGCTTGTTGCCCCCCGACAGCGCGTGTGCCTGTCGCTCGCCAAACGCTGCCAGGCCCACCGCCTCGATCACCGCCTGCACGTTGTGCGCCACGTCTGCGATCCCGCGCACCTGCGCGTAGAACCGCAGATGCTCGCGCACCGTCATCTGGTCCACCGCGTCAAACTGCGGACATACCCCCAGGCCGCCGCGCGCCGCTGTCAGCTGTCTCCGGACAGACGCCCCCTCCACAAACACGTCGCCGTCGTCCGGTTTGATGTCGCCGCGGATCATCGAGATCGTCGTCGACTTGCCTGCTCCGTTCGGTCCCAGCAGCGCAAACACCTCGCCATGTCCCACACTGAAGCTCACGTTGTCCACGGCTGTGTTGTTCTTAAACGTCTTGGTCACGTGCGTCACCTGCAGCCCCCCCTTCCCGCTGGCCTCCTCTTCCTGGCCCTGCTGCTGCAGAGCCATGTCTCCGTCTTCTTCTTCGCTGTCTGCCGGCTGCCGTGGCTGGGCCTTGTGTCTCCGCACCCGCATCGCCATCTGATGCAGCGTCGCGCCCACGTCGCCGCTGTCGAACCAGAGCAACAGCCCAAAGTACACAAACGCCTGCACGAACAGGTACAGGATCGGTCCGCCGTAGAGCGTTATGCTGCCGGGGTTCTGGCTGAGCTCCTTGCCCGAGCACGACACCGAGAACAGGTTGAGACTGACAAAGAGCGCCCGCACAAGCGACCCGATCGGCACCACAGCCGACACAACAAAGTGCACAATCAGAAGACAGCCGTCAATGTGGTTGACCGGCGCATAGGTAATCGTGCACAGATACGCAATCATGTAAACCAAAAAGATCACCGCCTGCATGGCCGCCGTAAACGCATATGCCGACAGCTGGCTGCTGCAGAAGAGCGACACAAAGTATGCCAGCGGTGCCGATGCCAATCCATACAGCGCAAACACGATGAACAAGTAGCCGACGTGGTACCACACATTGGACAATGCCGCAAAGAGGATAGCCACCAGCGCCGACGACAGCACCACAATCGCCACGTCAAAGCTCACGTACGCCATCCACAGCGGCAGCGCACTCACACCGTTCGAGTACTGCAGCCCGCGAACATTGCGCCGCCGCTCCAGATTCGGATACAGAGAAAAGAAGCCCACATAGGCCGCACACGCCAGAGACACGTATGCGAGCAGCTGCAGCGTCTTGCCCGTGTCCGGAGACCACGGCACCGCAAAGCTGGTGTAGCTGACCGAAATCGACATGTTGGCGAGCATGGCGTCGAGAATGTTCTGTCCGTAGAGAGAGCTGACCTGGTCCAGCGAGTTGGCCCGGTACGCGACCGTCGGTGGAGAGCTGTCGTCGCCCAGCCAAAACCCGGCCGGCTCGATCGACCGCCGCTTCTTCACGATGAGCTCGTTGAAATGCGTAAAGTTGTCGGCGAGCGTCACGTTCCGAAGCAGGCTGGCCACCACGCTCGTAGAGTTGCTATTTCCACTACTGCCGCTGCCGCTGCTGCTGCTGTTGGTGAACATGGGTGTGAAGAGCTGTAGCAAGGCTTTCGTGTCCGTAAACTGCGACCGTGGACCTGCGACGAGGACGATGTTGTCGCCAGCTTCTGCAAGCGTCTGGGGCTGGTCGTTGGACAGCTGGTCGGCCGACGAGCAGCCTATGGGGCCCTGGTTCATCACAAACAGCATCACCAGACCAGCCGTGATGACCGGCATCGCAAACGCTGCCAACGACGGGAGCCAGCTGCTCTTGAGAACAGTTACTCTCTTTAGGAACAACACCCGCGCTTGCTGCCAGTAGCCAATACGACGACCGGACATCAGTTTCAGGCCCCCATTTTCGTGGCTGCTCACGTCCGTGCCGTCGTCACTGCGTACCAGCACCTCTGACGGTGTCACCGTATCCTTGTCAGACGAGAGGTGCTTGTCAGAAACTGTCTCAGTACTGTCCAGTTCATCTGGCCCCGGTTTCGGTCCGCTCTGCACCTCTTCGGCCAGCTTCAGGAACACATCTTCCAGCGTTGGACCAGAGAAGCGATAATCAGCAACACCCGCAGCCTCTAGGGCGCGGATGACGCGGGCCGCTAGGCTGGACGACGGTGCAATGTACGAGACGATATCAAATGCGTTCTCCTTGATAACGCCATCCACATCAGGCAGGTCGAAGCTGCTGTTGACCGCCACCGCAGTGTTGTTGCTGGTCTTGGTCTTGGGCACATGGATGCGATAACCGCCTCCCAGCTGCTCCTTGAGGGCAGCAGAAGACCCTTCGGCACGAAGCCTGCCCTTGGAAAGCATGGCAATGTGGTCCGAGAGCAGATCAGCCTCGTCCAGGAAGTGCGTCGTCATAATGATCGTGCGGCGGCCGCGCTCCGCAAGCAGAATGTCCCAGATCTTGCGGCGACTCAGAGGGTCCAGGCCGCTCGATACCTCGTCCACACAGCACACGGCACTGCCACCCGTCAGCATCATGCCCAGCTGCAGCTTGCGCTGCTGGCCTCCCGACAGCGTCTTGGCAAACGCCTTTGTCTTCATCTCGAGGTCGACAGAAGCCACGAGCTGGCGGGTCTCTTCACGCGAGGCCAGGTTGAACGGCGACTTGAGCCGGTTGAAGATGCGAATGTGCTCTTCGACCGTCAGGTCGTCCCACATGACGTTTTTCTGCGGTGCAATTCCCAGTCCGCCGGTACCATCAATGATGATGCGGCCGCTGGTGAGCTTGCTCGTGCCGGCTATTGCATCGAGCGTTGTGCTCTTTCCGCTCCCGTTGGAGCCGAGAAGCACGAGGATCTGGCCTCGACCAGCCGAAAGCGTCAGCTCGCGCACAGCGAGCACCGGCTCGGGCAGCTTCTTGGCCCAGCCAAAGGCACGTCGCAGCGGCCCCGGGCTGTACGTCTTACTGAAGCTCTCTAGCTGTAGGGCCGGAGTGCTGCCTGGGTCGGCGTCGCTGTTTGGCGGACGGACCGTGATGGTACGACCGGTGGTCGTCGTGCCGTGCAGATAGCGATCCACAAAGATGCCCAAAACAAAATAGCCAAACAGCTGGATGATCAAGAAGACCCAAAGCACGATGCCGGAGACCTGCCAGGGACTGCCCGGAGGCACGTGGAGCAGATTGGCAGCCTCCCTGTGGCGTTCGAAGCGAGCGATTTCCGTCATGAAGAAGACGTAGTTGCAGGGGGCAAAGAGCAGGCAAAGCACAATCACCGTGCCGCTCTGCGGAGACGAGATGGTCTGCGCAACAATGGCGAGAATCAGGTAGATGAGTGTCACGGTGACACCGCTCAGCTGAGAATGTCGGAAGAAAGCCGCTCCAAACATGGCCATGGAGGCGAACGCTATGCCGACGAGCACGTGGTAGAGGATGACGATGGCAGCACTGGTGTTGGAAAAGACGCTGACGGCGACAATGGCAGATCCAATGACCCAGCCGGGCAGATAGAGCAAGGTGAACGAGACGTGGTAAGAGAGCAGGCGGGCGATCTGGGCCTCGCCCCAGCGGCTGCCAGAAGCCGACGTGGTCATCATAGCGTCGATCAGCGTCGACATGCCGGTCTCGCGCTCTGTGGCCATGTAGCCGGCCAGGTGGTAGCAGATGCCGATGACGCCAGAGACGAAGCCGACGCCGAGGAACCGGGTGATGGCGGACTGGTAGTTGATGCGGATTTCCTCGCGCCGCTGCTCAGGGGTCAGCGATGTGAAGGGGTACTCGTGGATGGCAGCATTGGCAATGGCGTTGGCCCCAGAGCTGTTTCCGTTCTGCTGGGCCACAATGGCCGAGTCGAGGGCGTGCTGCAGCGGCAGCGCGTACACTTCGCCATCATTGTCGCTCTTTCGGATGTTGATCTTGCCGTCTCCGAGAGCTCCGTCCAGGCGGATTGTATACTTCCAGACGCCAGCATCGCCCTCGCGGGGCGACGACGCAAACGACACGGCGCCATAGCAGGACGTGACGCCGCGCAAGCTGCTGTGGCAGATCGTGTCGAGCTCGTCGTCAGCCGTCAGCCGCACCACCTTGCTGCCAGCGGCCTCGACAACAGGCACGAGGGCATCGATCACGGCATCGATGGCACCACCGCTGAGGCCGCCGTTGTAAAAGACGACCTTGTGGCGGCCGGTGGAGGCGGCAATGACCAGGGCATCAGACAGCGACAGCAGCGGCCGAGAGGCTCCAATACCGTAGACGGCCGCCGGGACGAAAATGTACTTGGCGTAGGAAAAGAAGACAAACAAAATAATGGGGATAAGCAAGGTGCGAATGAACGTGGCAAAGGGATGTCGGATAAGGACGACCCGCAGATTCTTGGCAACGAGTGTCTGCACTTGGCGAAAGAAGACGACGGCCATGCTGGAAGGCGACAGGGCAAAAAGCACGTCGAATCAAGGGGGAATGGGTAGAAGCCTCTTAAGTATCCATAGGTATAGATTTGCCTGAGCACGCGCCAATGGCCTAAAATCGGACAGCAATCCGCCAGCGACGGTGTGGTGCTACAATGTGGTGATCCTGCGTGGTCGTGCCGAGTTGTTGAATGGGTGGCGAATGCCGGACGGGTCGAGCTGGCCGTCGTCTGTCGTACTTATATTTGCTTTGTCTGAAAACCCGAAGCTCAAAGAGATTATGAAAACAAAAAAAACAGTTTGACAACTGCCGCGGCAACTATGGTACTCGCGTGACGTGACGTCTCAAACGCTGCTTCCCCTGGTTGTTGTTTCCAGGCGTATCCGGTGCGTAGCACAGGGATAAAACGGAAGGAGCGACACAACATTGCACGGCTGCACGGTACAAATAGAAGACGGATTGCCCAAATACGAGGATTAGAGGCGATATTGTTAAGTGCATGATGTGCTTTTAGCTGTATATCTATAGTGGAGCTCCGGCCATGTTGGTTGGAAATCGAGTGTCGTTGTCCAGAAGCCGTCACGTGGAGCCCGGCCGGCCGATTGTACCTCGCATCCGTGGGCCGCAGTACCTGCGTCTGACGGAGTAGACACAATGTGGGTCACATCTGCGGCTCTATAAGTGGAAGCTAATGCGGCGTCCACGGAGTATTTGTATTGTCCTCTTGGCTCTGAAAGCTGAACATGTTGGTGTTTACGAAGTGATTTGATTGGTTTCAGACCCTGTGAGAAACCGAAGAACCGTCGCGCAAGACACAAGGAGGAATGATATTTTGAAGAAGACACACGGGAAAGGAAGACGCGTCTTCGACTGCACAAAAGAACTTTTCCATAATATATATTAAAACCCCCCTTGTTCGTACTTGTGGGAAAATGGTATCTTAGCTTTCATGTTTCCAAAACTGGCACACTAGTTTTTGTGTTTACATGAGTATCAATTCAGTCTTTCCAATCTGGAACCGGGAATAATACTCGTATAGCCATCCGGGTTTTTGAAGAGGAGCAGTATTCTTCACATCCGTGCTGACGCTGTTCTGTCGCACGCGACCACCAGGTTTACACCAGGGGTGTTGCACAATGAGCTTAAAAGGACGGGCTTGGCCGACAGCAGTGCCGCCTGTCGTTGTGATAATCTGGGGCATTTCATTTCCGTTCTCATGTTTCACATATGTAGGCATTTGTACTTTGTACGCATAATAAACACGCGCAAAACATTTCCTTCCCAAACAGCTACATAGTATTATGAAGGGCAGGGAGCCGGCAGCAGGGCAGCCTGACGACGACTTGATTTCCACGATAGCAACCCTGACAGCTGTATCATTCCCACCTTCTTCCTGGAAGTTACCAACAAAAGGTGGCTTGCGTAGCGGAACGAATCAGCAGATAGCCTCCTAGGCTGCGACACAGGTTCGTTCTTGTACCCTGCCTTGAACGAGGCGATTTTTAGCGTATGCGATTAATGGGGTTCTTCATTGGCGAGCTCCTGGTTCAAAGAGACGCGAGCTGTTGGCGGAAATAGGCGCATTTTTCTTTGCCGAAAAGCTAAGACAAATGGCCGGAATACGAGATATGAGTGATCTCACGGCTAGTGTTGAATCTACGGGCCGTCGATCTTTACCTGAGATAAGATACTGCCGTAGATCAGTCTTCGTGATACATACGAGAGCATGCAATTCATTCAAGTTGCGGTTCTGTCGACATGCAGATGCTACATAGGATGCTAATAAGGCCTTTCGTTGACGGCTAGGCTGCAGACTAGACTGGACAGTTCGAATATCACCAAGCCATGGGCATCGTGCCGACAGTGTTGCAGTGATGCTCCCGGCCTACGGCGGTATGCCGAATCAGGTGACTGGCTTCTGTGCTAGCCACAGTAGGTGATAGTTAGGCTCGGAGTGAATTCTGGTTACGGTGCTTTGCATGTTGGAACTGATAATACTCCTTACGTTGTAACGAACACCCAACTACGAAAAGTATTGCACTCAAAGTCTCCTTACCGTCAATCCACAAAAACACCGCCGAAAAAATTGTCACGACGTGAACAGGCCGGACTTCCACTCTTCTAAATTTGCGAGTATATACATAAAATCGCGTATAGCAATACCGTCTCGTGACCTGCCCGGGCGTTTCATTCGTGGCGGTATACGGATTACAGTACCCAACGTCTTCGCTCGATCGCATCAACACCGCCACGCCCAGCTGCCCCTGGCCAGCGCCTTTGTCAGATACCTTGTAAGCGCAGCCAATAGCCCCCCGTTAGCCTACCGACAGCGCTAGCAGCGACTCGCCATCCCTAAGCAACTCGTGCAGCCTCAGTGTTCGAGCAAAGTACGAGTATCTTGCGAGTCCTGCTCTTCATCCGCCCTTTCGTGCTAAGACAGAGTATAGTTTTGCTAGTCGTACAGAGACTTCACATCCGATCCAACTCACGTTCCCCCAAATAGCTTACGATGACACTACACGTGTTGCGTGACACATGAAACAGGAACACTACTCCATACAAACAGTAAATCGGCACGGTAACCAAATGATGGACAGGCACTCTTCAAATTATCTTATTGCCTACCAGGTTGTAGAGGGGCGGAATGGACCGAGCGGCAAAACATTCAGGCCTTTTTGAGTTTAGCGGATCTCATGCGGAAATATTGTTGTCGACGAGAGACGACGTAATGCAATGCTGCGAGCCGGAACATCAAGCTGCTTATTACCTTCGAAGCCATGCCATTCTGGCCAAATTCGCTGCGCCAAGGGCGTCGGGCCGTTCAATTGGCAGAGGCGACACACCAGATGACCAGCTGCGCTGCCGTGTCTTCCGCCCCAATAAACTGTGCTCTCAACTGTGCTGGCCGATTTTTTTTTTCGCCGGCACGTCCGGTATGGATTCTTAGATCCGGCAGGTGCGGGACCAATGGCTAGGCAGCTGGGCGATCCTCCATGGGGGCAAGGCAGCAGCTAAAACCGTGCTTATTCAGCCCGTTGCAGCAGCCATGTGCACGGCAATGTTTTTGTTATTAAGCCCTTCACTTCTGAGACAGCAGAGCGATTTATCGTTGCTCCTGCTCTCCAAGTCTTCTTCTGCTGCCCAATGGCCTGAGTGACTGCTGGCACCAGGAGGAACCGCCTCCCATCATCGTCGAGGCCACACGGCCGCAACCGTTCTGTACGCCAGAATCCTGACATTGTCCGCCTCAGAAAGCTCACCCGCCACGATGCGCTGGCACCGGAACCCCTTCTTCCACACGGCGGTGCTTCCGCCCTCGGTCGCGCCGTCTGCCCGCCAGTCCGCCGATCTGGACGGCGCAACCGCCGCCGCCGCTGCCGCAAACAGGGCCGCCGTCCTGGCCGACGATGTCGAGGCCAATGCGACCACCCGGTCTCACGCGACCTCGTCGGCCGCTGCCCCGGTCGACGGCACTCCCCAGGGCGTCCTCGCCGAGGCTGCCAAGCTTGCGGCCGAGCAGGAACGCCACCCCCGTCTCAGCTTCCTGGCCCGCAGACACCGCGAACCCAGCGAACCGACCGTTCCACGCCTGACCATCCTCGAGCCCAGCGACCACTTGACGCCGTACCAGTTCTTTTACATCTTCATCATCGACGGCATGGGCGCCTTCATCCTCTCTGGCGCCATCAACTTTGTCATTGCCTATGGTAAGCCGTCTGCCGCTCGTTGGCACCCCTGCTCCCTGGAATGCTGCCTGCTGACCGGTGCTCTCGCTTCACAGCAATGTACAGGACAATCAACTCGGACAAGCACCCCATCCGCCTCTTTCGCTTCCCCAACACCATTGCCGGCGACGCGGCCCTCACCGTCTTCATCCAGTGCGTCATCACCTGGTTCATCGAGTTGATCCTCGTGAACCGGGACATTCGTTCCGGCCACATCCAGCCGATCGGCTTCATCCCCGAGCCGGCCAAGGCGCCACTCCGCTGGTTCTTGCTGCTCGACCGCCTGCCTGCGACAGGCAGCAGCAGCAGCGGCACTGGCAGGGGCAACAACGGCGAGACCAGCGGTAGCGCCAGTGGAAACGCTAGCGGTGGTGAGGACGAAATCGTCCGACCGCTCTCGGCACCGCACGACGCAAACTGCCGCTGCGACCAGCACGTGGAGCCATACGAACCCGGCTCGCTGAAGCACTGGATCTTCTTCCTGGTCTCGCAGCTGATCCGCGCGCTAATGCTGGGCGTGCTCGCTTTTCTGCTCGTGTGGGGGCCCGCGATCGGCATCATGACCGCCGTGGGCGATCACCACGACGGCGACTGGTGGTTTGACTCGTCCTCGTGGGCACCGCCCATCTTCAAGCTCATCTATGGCGGCGTGCTGGCCCTGCTGACAACGCCGTTGTTTGTCATATTCTGGCTAGTGCGCTGCGGTTGGGCCTTGCAGGCGAACCAGCGGCATCTGGACGAGGTGTCGTGAAGATGCAGTGGTCCTACAAATCATCCCTTTATGTTTTGATACCCGCTTGACTCCCTGGTCACGAGACACGGCCTCTACGCCACAGAGTGGTCCTACTGTCCAGCCATAGCCAGTCAATGCTTGCTTGCTTTTATTAGTGGGGGGATTGTGACATGACAATGCGAGAAGTCGGCAGACACGTCTGTTCAAGCCTGCAGGCAGCAGGAAGAGTCCCCAGGCTGAACGGGAAGCATATGCAAGACGCTTTCTGCGTTATACTATACCCATATGGAGCCAATGCTCTCAGACAGATTATATATTAATGTTACCCATACATTCATATTTGTTCTTTGGCAGACTCTTGTATCTGGTCACCAACATGTACTTGTCTAGTGTGGCATTTCTCCTGTGCTTCCTCGCAGCCTCCAAAAATGCCAGTCGTTTTCCTCTGACTTACGGTCGGCCACTCGTCACTCGACTGGCCAGACTCGAACTTCTTCGAAAGCGATCTGGCCGGCCACGGCCTGCTGCACTGCCAGCTGCCTCGCCCTCTGCCGTAATGTCCATTTCCTCCATAAGGCGCCGACCGCACTCATGGTCGATCTCTTGGCCATCCTTGCCGATGATAACGGTGCGTTTGTCGTTGAGCTCGTTTATGAGGTGGGCAATATGGCGGAAGTCCGTAGTGGTCGTGTTGTACCAATCGATACGGAACGGTTCCGTCGTCTGCCAGTGGATATTATCCATCCAACCTGGCCTGGCCGTATTGGCAGACGGTGGCGATTCCATGCGCGCATAGCCCTGAAATGCCCGTGACTTGTTGACAGAGAAGAAGAAGACAACATTTCGGCACTTTTTGAAAGCGGCTACCAACGTCGCTTCGTTCTTGGGCTGTGTAGTCCAGACACCGTCGGCCATTGCCCGGCGAACATTGCCTTCGTTAAAGGATTTGAGCATAAAAAACCGGGTGTCTGAGGTGATGTGTGTTAGCACGTAAAATTATGGCCATACGGATCAGTCTAGCTCCCACTTCCTCCACCCCACCCTGCGATGTTTCAAAAAAGTAGGGATGGAAGGAAAATGAGTCTACTTGCCACCTCTTTGGCCAACGTTGACCGATCTCGGCTGTTGGTATTGTCTCCTGCCGTTATTCCACCGACGACCGTTGTCATCGCTTGTATACCTGTCGATCGTGTTATGCTTGTCGAACCTGTCAAAGAACCGTTGTGGGCTTCTACCGCGACTTTCAAAATCTTGTAGCGGCGGTGAGTAGCGTGCAAAGTCAGCCGTTCGGGCTGTCCCTGGTGTTTCTGCGAAGCTTGTGCTAGTTCTGCGCTTGTCTGCCGAACTAGGTTGGCCAGAAGAGCTTTGCTGGCGAAGTGTGTTCACACGTTCCGAAGACGGCGATCGCACTCCATCGCCAGTATGCCTCGGGGGAACATTCTGTCGTAGGGGAGTCTTCAAACTCTCCTGATTGGCATTGGGTTGTGGTACATCTGCCTTTGTGTCCGTGGTTTGGCGATCAGCCTTGTTGGCACCGTTGAAATTATTTTGCTTGTTGGGATTGCTAACCGCATCTGCGGCCTTCCCGCTTGTGTTCTCCATTCGGGCAACTTTATGTGGACGCTTAGTACTATCGTCGTCCTCGGCCAAGTTCAACCCGCGCCCACGTTTCGCAGAGCTGATATATTGTGTTATAATGGCAGCTCCGCTTATATTCGCTTCGTCTGTACCTGCAATGGTCTGGTCCTTGCCCAGTGCAGTGAAGTTCTCTGCCTGATAAGCCGGAGAGGGAGACGTGGGCAGGAATGATGGACCGCGTGAGGGAGAGATGTTTGGTAAGTTCGATGGCAACAAGACTGGCGAATCGCGAGACACAATAGCTCCCGGGTAACTCAGTAAAGAGGCAACAGATGCAGAGAAAGAAGTCAGAGCTTGCACACTGGCAGGCGTGAACTGTCGCTGGACAGACAAACTGGCCTCTTCCTTCTCTTCTTCCAATAGCTTCTGTCGCTCTATCTCCAAGGCGGCCAGTCTTCGGCGCCGGGCCAAGAACTGTGTCCGATGTGACTGATCATAAAAATTTGTGAAGAGAAGCCAATCTTGTAGATCTTTAACTTCTTGATCGGCATTGATATAGGTGACCCTACCAGACGGTTCGTCCGCGCCGAGAGGCGCTCCAACATTTGCATGAGTGTTGGCCGTTGAAAATGACAATATTTCGTACTGTTGGCTGTTGGTATCAGAAACTGGGTCAGACATGCGTGTGCTTCTCAATTGGCTTGATTCCTCGGCAACAACATTTTGGTCATTGATGGTACCCAAAGCTGTGCCAGTCTGAGCGGCCGAAGCATCTTTGTTTGTGCTAGACAAAAACGGCATTCCAGTGGAAGTGTCTGGGACAGACTGCGTCATGACTGGTAAGTAGGACGGTTGCAGTGCCTTGGAAACAGATAAACTAGACAGAGAAGAAGTTGAATCCGAGCTCTCTGTCATCCGAGCAACTGTTGTTGGTACCTCGAGTAATGCGGAAGATACATCCGCTGTTTTGATGTCTGTGCTCATGCCACCCTTGTCGTCATTGTCGCTCACCGCAGGCACCTCTGTTTGCTCGACCACCTCGGGCGCCGCTGTTGAAGCACTCACAGAGACGGCTTCGCTGGTCTCCTCTGGGCTCTTCTCTCGCGGTAGCAAGCCTGCAATGAGGGCATCAATGTCGTCGTTGCTAAAGTTTTGCCGTACCGCGAGGGACGGCGAGGTGGTATCTAAGGCAGGACTTTCGCTTGCTTGGGCCTTGATAACGACACTGCCCTTTACTGTCAGTGGATCTGGGCCAGAAGGTGATGCCGACAGCTGCCTGCCGTTTACCCCAGCGGCAAGCTGGCGTTGTCCTAAAAGCAGTTTCCTAAGATCTGCCGCCCGAGACTCCAACTTGAGCTTTGATCCGCTGCTCATGCCATGCGCCGCTTCACTCACGGTCTGGCTGGCCTTTGGTTGCTTTCCTGCTTTGAGTGTAAGCGGCTTGGCTGCTAGCTTTTTGCCTTCCAGAGTGCTAACCAGATGTCATATTTCAAAATCTTCAAAATGGGATAAGATGGCAGATCCGTCCACAACTCCAGTGTTCAGATGGAGGCTGTCAGATGCAGGCAGCTCAAAGGAGTTAGCTCTCGTCCGAGTTTGATGAAGCAACTCAGCGGAAGACAAACCCCGTTGGCCGCTAGAAATAGGTCTTGGAAGACGCAAGAGGATGAAAAAAGTTGCGTTATGGAGCTGGCAAAGCTCGTGTTCCACACTGCCCACGTTTAATTGGGCCGAAATGGAAGTCGCCTACCACAATTGCATATGAATTGTAGTGGGTCCCTTGCAAGGAAGGCATAACCAAGTCGCTACTTCCCTTTGAAGCATTATGGCGGTGCATACCCCAGGCAAGGCACTTAGTCAGCAATTCGACAAACGTACGTCTTTCTGATAGCGGAATGTTTTGGATAGATACGTTGAAATATTCAGGAGTGCAGGTTACCAAGAGCAACCAATGACAATGTGCTCTGCGGTGTCTTTTGATTTCGATGCCAGCGCACCTCTAAGCCGGTGGTAAGAAAGACGCAAACAAGACGCCCTGTATAGATGCATACATGATCATAAACCAGACAATTTTAGCGGCCAAGCCCTCTTGCGCCTTCGTGCCCCTAACGAGGTTCCGCGCCAACCACCAATACCATACCGGGTACCCAGAGCACAGACGCGTGATGGGCTGGACGTGGTAGCTGGTAAAAGCAAGTCCTGCAAGGATCAACTGGGCGGCCGCAAGGCAGCGGACCATCTGGACGAGCTTGGGCTGGACGTCAGTGCCGTCAGGAAGCCCGTCAACATCGGAATGTTGCTTTCCAACCGGCGCGGACCGTGGGCCAGCCGTATCGGACCAGATATCCTTGGTTGACCAGGTCAATACGCACAGCACAGGAGCGGCAAGAAGAAACAGCGGAATGTTTGAGACGGTCCAGTATTTGAACAGACCGGTGTTCCTGCACGTTGTCTCTGTGTAAGCACACATATACGCCCGACTACGTGAAGGAGCTGAAGGGCTTGTCTTACCAGTAATGTTCCTGCACGAACCCATAAATACTGGGGACCGTGCGTAAGCACCATGGACGCAGATGCTCGCCAGGGATTCCGGAAGGCTCGGAGCAATACTGAAGGTATGCGACCGTCTGAGGGATGATGGAGCCCGCCGCCACTGCCAACCCGCCAACTCCGAGGAAGCACAACCGTCGGAACAGCTGCCAGCCGGGCCGGCGCACGATGGCGACGGCCGCCATCACAGCCTCATAGGCAAACGGCACGCCGTTCAGCAGGCCGTTGGTGCGGAAAGTGCTGGCCAGCCCATACGTCAGCCCGGCGAGCAAGCGGAGGACATCACCGCCAAATGACGGCAGGGCATCTGTCTGGTCGCGCAGGCAGCCGGTGGCATAGACGAGATGGCCGGCGAACGAGAGGAAGGAAAACGAGCTCTCGGCGTACGGCGCAGAGAGGAAGAGACCGGCGGGCGACAAGATGTGCAGGCAGGCGGCGATAAAGGCGGCCCTCTGGCCGGCATGGCCAAGCCAGACTAGGCTGCCGAGCTTGTACAGCACCAGGACCGACAGCAGGTGGGCGATATGGGAGACGGCAATGGCCAGGACGGGCACCGATATATAGGCGACGCCGAGTGAGGCAAGGCCTGGCGTCTGTCAGTGATGTGTTCGGCTAGTCCGAAGGGAGCTGAACTGCACAACAGCAGACTGGCTCAGCTGAGGGCCAGGGGGTTGGAGTTCTGACCACTGCGCAGCGAGGAGACGAGCAGGGGCAAGCCGCTGCCAAAAGCCCACTCCTGCTCAAAGAAGTGGCCGCGGCGGGCAGCCTGAACAAAGTAGACGGCATCCCAGCTGGACAGCCGAGTGGCGAGATGGTGGCCGTTTACATCTTCGTGACCTGCACTGGCGAGGCTGGCCGAGGTGTCGTAGGCTGGGCTGACAAAGGTGGTGAGAGCAGCAATGAGCAGGAGGACGGCCTTCCAGGCACAAAAAGCCGCAAGGAGAGAACGGTATGGGTGTTGGACGGCGGTACCCTGTGCTCCTGTCCGAGCACTATTGGGAACGCGTTGTGGTCTCGCGCCGATTGCCATTTGAGGAAGAGGCACCAGGCTGAATGGTGCCAAGAGGATCGCGATTGGGCGGAGGCAAATGTGCTGCCTGGAACGCGAGGAAATAAGTGACCAATATGTGACGTAAGGGAGTCAGGTGTGGCAGTTTATTTTAGCGTGTCTCCCTGTTATGACCTGCACAAGCGGAAGTCGCGTCTACAAGGGCCAAACCGGCCGAATTCCGCACGAGAAGCAGTGCAGACACGGTGGGCGCGCACGGTGCTTGCCGCCGTATCTCGTATTTCGAGAGCATTCGTTCGGGCACAGTTTGGCTCCGAATTCCTGCATTCCGTATCCACCACGACGGATGGGCCCTTACTCGGAGGCCTTGGCCCCATTTGCTAACCCGAACACAGCTGCCTCGGACTCTTGCATGAAGTCCGCTCTGCAGCGTGCTCTCGCCTATGCCGGATTGGGTCCATCGTCCCATGACCACGGCGACAACACGGAGCTGGCGACCTGCGATCGAGGCTGCCTGTTGCGGCGGCGGTTTGGCGGGAATATATCTCTTGAGACTTAATAATGTGATGTGTATTATTATTCCATCGGGTGGAATAGCTCGGACCGGGGTGCAAAGGGCGGATGGATTACTGTCAGGCCACAGTCTGTTCACTAAACACACTGAGGCCCTTTCCCCCAGGCCCAGTTCCAGCCCCCAATGCTGTGCTATGTACGAGTACCCATGTCTGCCGAGGAGCAAGAATGTGGCAGACCGTGTCAGCAATGCAATGTTGGCCCGCCTGATTCTGGGTTCTGTCGAACGAACGAGATCGCCTTATGGGCTGTCACACCGTCTCCGTCTCCGTCCATCGTTGGCGCGACTTGGCATTTCCAGTCGGGGCAGCAGTTCCATTGCTGCTTCGTCAGGAAAGACGATGATCAGAGTTTTACAAGTACGGAGTCGACCCAGCAGGTCTTAATGGCAAATAAGCGCCGGCACTGATTTTCCATTTCCTCCTCCTCCTTCTATTTACACTACTTGCGCCTTTGTTCCTATTCGACCCGCATTGACCCAGAGAAAAAAAAGGTTTTTTTTTTAGAGCTGTGTCATTTGGCATTTTTGGCCTACGCGAAGGGGAAACGGCGCCCGCACATGTCCAAATCCCCGAATCCGAGCTACTCTTATTCAGCCGCTCACCGTCCTTGCCTCCTGTGAGATTCCTTGCCAACGCGTGCTTTCCGTTTTTTTTCGCTCCCTAGCTCGTCCTCTGCTCGGTCAGATCCAATGTGACCTGCTTATTTTCTAATCCACTGTTAGCTTTTACGACGTACAAAATAACATCTTTGTCAGAATACCACCGAACACGCGGATTTCAGATCGACAGCCTTACGCAGAACCCGATCGAAGCTGCTAACCCCTGCAACTAAAGGTTCGGCCGACCCTGCTTAGCATCCACATGCGCCGAAGCACCCTTCTGCGGCCCCTGTTTTAACACTTGCCGGGGCACTTCTACTACCCCATCCTCGTTTTCGTCCTCGGATTCCTGCCGAAGTCCGCCTGGACATTTCGGTTGCGAGCTTGGCTACATCACTGTCCGAGGCTCGATCATGTCTGCTTAGCACGGCCCACACTCCCTGTGTAGTGCAACTCGCAGGTCCTCCGTTCCCTTCCTGCCGATTCTCCCACTATAGATTGGGTGGTAGCTCCAGTTCGCCGCATTGCCACAGTCGACGTTATGTTTCTTCACTCTGGTGCCAGCCTGCATGGACACGAGTACTCAAACAGGCAGCCCGGTCAACATCCCCAGCCCGGTCCTCGACGCTCTCCCCTCCTGCGATCGGCATTCGGCTCATCTCCCAACGCCAACACGTCACCGGCTGCTGCAGCTCCCGCTGCAACGTCATCGCCCTCCTCCCTCTTCCGCCCGACAGCCATCGCCAAGGGCCCGCCACTGCCCGCCAGCGCTCTGCAAACAAAGCCTCGGCCACGTCCAGCCTCGGACGGCTTCTTCCCGCGGCGGACTCCTGAACCGGTCGTACGGTTCCAGGACCCTGTTGTGGTGGACATTCCGACACGACGACTTTCCACGCCCGTCAGGCCGTCAGGCCCGGTACGACTAACAACGCCCGTCAAGCTCAACCCCCTCCGGCCACGAGAACAAATGAGCGACGATGAGACCAACTACTCGGCGTCGGAGGCCAGCTATGCCAGCGACCAGGCGTCGGTCTCGGCTAACGGCACCTCGAAGCGGATGCGCCGTCGCCGGGCGCCCCGAAAGAGCACAGCCTTTATCTTTGCCCACCCAGCCCCCAAGCTCGCGACCAAGAAGCACCTGCTGCAGCACATCCGCCCGACCCTGCTGCTGCAGATGCAGCAGCTGTCCGACCGCCGGCCGCTGCCGGTCATAGACGTCTACCCAGCCTCCCTCATGGCCGGCAACGTTGTCGCGCCGCGCTTCTCCAAGCTGCCGCGGCTCTTTGGCGTCAACGGCGAGCTGGGCATCCACGACACCATCCTTGTGCGAAATGCCGACTACGACGACCTGTCGCCCGGGTCCGAGAGCGAGGGCGACGACGACAGCTTTGAGCGACGGCAGCTGCTGGCCGTGCTGAGCCCGCTGCGCCGAGAGGACCGCGCCGAGATTGTGCTGGAAGACGGGACCGTGTGGATGGCCATACCGCTGGCGTCGGGCTCGTTCGACTTTGTCTGTGTCGACGCCAACGGACGGGCCACCACAGCCCGTTGGGTCCGGCGCATCCCCAAAGCCGATCCAGGCACCGACACATCGCAGCCTGAGCCCGAGAAGCTTACCTTTAGCGTCATCAACCCCGACTCGAGGCGCCACCCCATCCTGGCCACGCTGACAAAATCTTCGCTCGACGTTCTGGACCACTACACAACCGTGTCCACATCGAGCGGCCGATATCCGCCCACACGATCGAGGACGATCTCGCCGCCGCCTGCCGAGGCCGATGGCAGCAACGACGAGGAGGCGCACGGAGACCAGGAGCCCCGCGGCCGTTTCGGATCGACGACACAGCCTGGCGGCGATGGACGAACGACCCACCCGGTCGACGGAGCTCTGCGAGACTTTATCTGCATCACTGCCATCTGGGTGGCGCTGCAGATCGGCTGGGCCCAGGGCCCGACGCCGCCGGCCTTTTTGTCGGCCCTGAACAACGCCTCGATGACGACGGAGAGCCTCATCAACGGCGCTGCCAGGGCTGCGTCGGGCAGCTATCGTCGCCGCAGCTTCCCGCCGAAGCTGGAAGAGAGCCGGGCAGATGGCGCGGCATCGAACGGCAGCAGCTGTGATGTGCGCGGCCGTGGCCTGCTGTCCCTACGGAGATCGCGGCCGGCATCACCACTGGTATTCGGCCAGCGGCCAGACCGAGACGACTCGCCATACGTGTCGCACCGAGCTTCGATGCCCGCCGGTGGGCTGCCGACAAAGGCCTCCAGCACCGGTGCGGCCTACATGCAGCGCCGGAAGCAGCTACAACAGATGTACGACACGAGCGATTCGGAACGGCCGTCGCTTTCGGGCATACAGAGAAGTAGGGCCTTCTCCCGTCTCAGCGGCGACTACGCTCCCGACGTGCTGGCAAAACAGCGGCTGTCGCCCTCCCCTTCCATTGCGGAAATCCAATCGACTTCTAGACCCACGGATGCTTCCCCTTCGTCGCCCATGAGATACCCGCTGTCTTCAGCAACAGCACCTGACGTTCGGAGCCTAGCACCGCGCTCCCTGACCCCATCGACCCCATTGCCTCGCGGCGGGCGTCGTAATTACTCTGCATACTACCCTGCCAACCCCGTGCCCACGCCCGACTTCGGCAGCAAGGCGGAGCGCCGTGGGACTCTTGGCTATGCGGGCGAATCAGATCGTGGGCTGCAGCCTAGCCTGGCTGTCGACAAGGGGCCCGGCGCCAGATGGAAGAAGCTAGGCAGCTGGATAAAGAAACTCGGCGGGCACTAGGACTGCTTCTGCTTTGAGTCTATTCACGAGGCGATCTCGCCAATCACAAGCATTACCAAAGCCATTTCCTTTGTACGTCCGCATCGAAATGTACTATACCGTAGCCCGAGTCTGGCTGCGTCCATTCATCTTTGTGTATTATTTTTCCTATTTGTCGGGGTTTGGCGGGTTTTCTCGGCGTCCTGGTCCAGGAGCATGGAAAGAAACGATGGAGGCGAGCACGATTCTTGCACGAGACTTTCCCATGTACGAGTACACTACTACGGCACTGCGCGGGGATAGAAGGCCATTTTGCAAAATAGCATATCGAACCATTACCATTCCAGCGACGGAGCATCACAGCTCATCCCCACTAGCCCGATCGAGAGCCAAGAGCAAGATACGCGCAGCGAGGATGGGACGATGGGTCCATACAAAGCGCGTGTCCGCCGCCGCCTGCCGGGACGCAAGGCTGCTGTCGGCCGGCGTATTCGTATCTTATCTCGCACTCGGAGCCTTTTTGAGCGGCGCAAGGTGCTTGGCTGACGTGTCACGAATTGGGGCCGGTGCCATCATCCGCTCGCGAGCTTGCACCGCTCTTTCGAAAGCTAGCAGCCTAGCCGCCTGGACCTGGGCGGGAACAGATTGGCTCGTAAGCAATCGCGCGGTCAGGCGACTTTGCGGGAGCCAGTGCCAAACTCAATCCGCCCAAAATGGGGGCACCGTCGCATTCGCGAGGCCGTTAAAAGACGCACTCGCAGGCAGTCGCATGTTCTGCTTGTCCGGACGAGAGGTGGAAAAATGCGCAACCCACCTGCGGCCAGTCAGCCTGGTGGCCGTCGGCACCGTTCCGGCTCGACGACGAGGACGATTGATAAACGGGCCCCGGCAGCCATGGCGGATCACCTGTTCTCGAACATGTGTAATTATTTTGCAGAACGGCACCAGTGAGAGTCACACCGACAGATAGGACATTGTATGCATGCCCCTGGATGGGGAGAGGTCCTTGCGGCCATTGATAACTTGATGCTCGATTGTGCAATGCTATACTATGCGATACTATCAGAGAAAATATAAAATAAACATGAAAAATTAAAATAAAAAAGCAGGTAGGATGTTGAATAGCACTGATTGACAGCAGATTCACACATTCCTTGGAACAATATGCCGCTCGTCCATTTCGTCCCCCCATTCCATATGGATGATACTCTGATCATTTTGATTCCTTACCGTCGCAGCATATCCGTGTCTGCCTACCCCCCCGACCTTTGAAAAAAATGCTTCCATGCTTGCAGCATTCCCCTGCCTGCAGCATTCCGTGTCATGAAAGACGGGTGATGTAAATAGAGGCTAATCAGAAGAAAGAAAAACAGTCAAACAAGAAAAAAGTGCGGTCTTGTGTCAGGCATAGTTTCCGCGAGTAGGTTTTGCTTCGAGAAATGGAAGTGGAAACGATGCTTCCAGAGGAAGTAGATCAAATCATGTTGTAGTGCGACCAGCACATGGCTCATGTGTGAGCTGCGGTCAGCGATCAAAAACAAAAACAAGAGCACTGATGTTCGAATGTTGAAAGGCCCAAAGTGTGCGGCCTTGAAAGAAAAAACGTGTGGTGTATGCCCACAAAGCTCATTGTCAGATAATCAAATCTTGGACGTGTTCTTGCGAGCCTGTCTCTTGCGGCGGCGAAGAATGTTATTGCGTGCATGAGCAGCGTTCTTCTTCTTGTTGCCGGACTGCACCTGGCTGCCAGATGCCTCCCCGGTCGACGGCCCAGCAACGGCGGCCTCGGTGACCTCAGTGGGCTCCGTCACCATCGAGTCGTTCTCAGCAGTGTCCTGAGCAGCCGAGGTGGCAACAACTATCTCTTCCTCGGCCACATCAGCAGGACCGGAAGACAGACCAGCAACGACATTGTCAGACTCTGCGGCCTCGACCATGACTGTGTCCTGGGCCACTTGACCATCCTGGCTGCTGCTGTCCGAGCCAGAAGAGACCCGCTGGTTCTCACCACGGAGGAATTCGGCTGCCTAAGCCACCTCCTGCTGCGATCCAGCAGGCGGAACGGAAATTCCGGCCGCAGTTTCAGAATGATGCTCAGCAGCAAAGACGGCCGACTCCACCGGCAGGCCAGTCGTCGAGTCGACGAGCACGTCGCCCTGGACAGTGACCTCGCGGGCCTGGATCCGGCGCATCAGGCCGACAAAGGCCGACTCACGGTAGCGCTCGTTCGGGTGGGCGTCCAGGGTGTTGACAATCTGCTCAGCCGTTCGGGCAAGATCGTCCTGCTCGATCTGCTCCTGCGTCGGCGAGGGCTCCTGCTCTTGCTCCTGCTCAAGTGCCTGAGCCGGCTGTTCCTCGACCTGAACCGGCTGTTCCTGGGCCTGAGCCAGCTGCTCCTGGGCCAGTTCGTTGTCGTGAGCCCGCGTGTGCGCCTCGCTCATGAACTCTGGCATGCCATCCTCAAAGTTGCGAGTTGCAATCGGAGCGCCGGAAGCCAGGGCCTCGGCGAAGTTCTGGGCCTCAAGATCTTCGGCAAGCTGCTCAAGGATGACGTCCACATCTTCCTCCTGGCGGGCAGTGGTTGCTGTTTCCCCGCGCTCTGCCGGGGTCGGGCCATACTGGGCCATCCAGGAGTCCATTTCGTTTTCGAACTCAAAGTCATTTTCAAGCTGAGCAAACCGAGCGTCCAGCTCTTCCTCGGTGAGGCCCCCGATGAGGTTTCCGCCCGCGACCGGGGCCGCCATAATGGGGCCGGCTTGGACTGCTGCACCCTGATTGTTGGCAGCAACGAAAGAACTCAGCGGCTGGAAGGCCGTCTGCTGAAAAAAAGGCTGCTGGAATGCAGGCTGCTGGGGGACCGGTCGGTGGAAGGCCGGCTGCTGAAATGCCGGCTGCTGAAAAGCCGGCTGCTGATAGTTCGCAACGCCCGGATAGTTCTGCATCATGGGCGGAATAGCTTGACCCCGGCCAAAGCCAACAGACTGCATGCGCGGCTGAGGCTGGTTGTTCATTGCAGAAAACTCCTGGGCCCAGTTGCCAGCAGCCTGGGCAGCAGGGGGGCGATGAAATCCGTGCATCTGACCGGCAATAGGGCCTGTAGTCGGCATACCGACAGGTCCAACAGGACGGGGACTAGCGAAGCCCATCTGTGGACGGTGCATCTCAAGATGAGAATTGGCCATATCCTGGGCAGTGAGCCGCGGGTCAATGAGTTCAGCGCCAGGCTGAAGGGCGACATTGGAGCCAGAGGCAAAAGCTTGAAACTCAGCCTCATTGCTGAGACCAGCCGGCGTAGACCGGAAGTTCTAAGGAGTGCATGTCAGTAAGCAAGGCTAAATCTGCAAACTTGGTAAGAAGCCTCGCAACTCACGGTTTGGGAAGGGCCAGGAACGGCCCGCATCCGGTCTTGATGGCGAGACTGGTCTTGGTTGACATGTCTCCCAAGGTTCTTGAGAGCACCCGAGGGGCCACAAACGTCGTCAGACATGGTGAGCAGGGCTGATCTGTCAAGACGGTACGGTGACTGTTGATGGTTGTGCAAGTGGCTGCAAGGGATGTAATGTAGCAAGGGATCCTTCCAGAGATATGGGAATCAAGGGAGCGTTGCCGTCAGGAAAGGGATGCAGTATGCAAGGGATGAAGAAAAGAAGGTTAAAGATGAACCGAGGGAGCCAAAAGACGAGATATCGGTTTATATACGCGACCAGGCTTATCCAACGCCCATTCAAGGTGCCAAGAAAGGCATTCAAGCTGAATAGGACAAAACGAAGGAGCAAGAGAAGCTCAGCATCAGCGCATTGTGGTGGGGCAAGCAACGTGTGCGCTGGGCATCGTTTGGTGGTGTTATGGGAAATGAGGTTGAGGTAGTTATTGGCGTGAATGGAGTTCCCCAGAAACCAATGGAGCAACCTTGCGGCATGCTAACTAATAAATAATAGAATGCGGCTTGAAAGGGCTTTTGCCGGCTGCAGTCCCATTGTCCCCCTTCGCACCTGCCCCCTCAATGCAGAGGCAAGCTTGTGACAGCCGAGCGGGTGGCAAGAACAGTGTGGCTAACGGTGGCTGAACGCCACTCGGTCCCTATCCAGGCTAGTGGCCCTGGCTCTCACCGGCGCCGGATTTTGTGTTTGTCCTTTTCTGGCAGCTGTTGGAGCAGCTGTGGCCATTTGGCATTCTACGAGCAGACCATCCTGGCGCAAGAACACGAACGCGACGACAACCGACGACGCATACGAGGCAGCCAGCGTTGATTTTGTCGCCCACACGTCCATTCTCTACCGATTCTACTATTCAGGGCGCCTGGCAAACCTGAAAGCGGACTACGAAGCGACTCTGAGCTCTCCAACTGCTGCCCGCATTCATCCGTCTTCACAATGGTTAGCTCGGACCCCCACAGACCATGACGAGGTGGAAGCAATCGGCCGAAGGAGGAGATTGGCGGAGGTGCCTTGCAAGGCTGGGACGGCCAAATGCTGACAATTCTGTGATGAGTGCAGGCAACGGGAACGATTTCGAACGTCAACCATGACGGCATGATTGTACGTTGCTCGGTGCCAGCGCAGTACGTGAGAGATGCGGTGTGCTGACAAGCCGGGCCACAGCACGATGTTGCGCTCGACTACTACGGCCGACGGATGGCGACGTGCTCGTCGGACCGGAAGATTAAGATTTTCGAGATTGAGGGCGAGTCTCAGCGACTAGTAGAGACACTGAAAGGGTGAGTGGGGACACGCGAGAGGGAGACTGGCGGACGGGACGGCAAGGGCATTGGCATTGGGCATCGGGCATCGGGCATCGGGCATTGGACCTTGGACCTTGGGTTTTGCTGACGTGCGGCCTGTGGGCCTGATCCTCCAGACACGAGGCAGCGGTGTGGTCGATCTCGTGGGCGCACCCCAAGTACGGCAGCATCCTGGCGTCGGCCAGCTACGACGGCAAGGTGTTTATCTGGCGCGAGCAGGGGTGTGCATGGCAGCGGCTGTTTGACTTTGCGCTGCACAAGGCGTCGGTCAACCTGGTGTCGTGGTCGCCGCACGAGGCGGGCTGTCTGCTGGCGTGCGCCTCGTCGGACGGGGCCGTGACGGTGCTCGAGTTCAAGGACAACAGCTTTGAGCACACGACCTTCCAGGCACACGGCCTGGGCGTCAACGGCGTGTCGTGGGCGCCGGCGACGTCGGCCGGTAGCCTGATATCGAGCAATCCGTCGCCGTCGGCGGCGGGCAACCGGCGCTTCGTCACCGGCGGCAGCGACAACAATCTGCGCATCTGGGCGTGGGACGCGGCCGAGAACGGGTACGCGGCCGAGGGCGAGCCGCTGACGGGGCACACGGACTGGGTGCGCGACGTGGCCTGGAGCCCGACGGTGCTGCAGAAGAGCTACATTGCCAGCGCCGGCCAGGACAAGACGGTGCGTATCTGGACGGCCGACTCGCTGGCGCCGGCGTCGACCGGCTGGGCCAGCAAGGTGCTCAGCTTTGACGAGGCCGTGTGGCGGGTCAACTGGAGCCTGAGCGGCAACGTGCTGGCCGTCAGCACCGCCAACAACAAGATCACCATGTGGAAGGAGAACCTCAAAGGCGAGTGGGAGTGCGTCAAGACCATGGGCCAGTAATCGGGGCCGGGGCCGGGATCGGAAGGCGGAAAGCGGAACGGGCTGGTCGCTGGTCGCTGTTCGTTTGGAGCGCGCGCTTGGTGTCTGTTGGTAATCACAGTAGACAAGGGGATTGCAAAAAAAACAGAAATAAACAAGACTGGACGAGCGAGCAGACGAGGCAAAGCATGTGCATATTTTGTATTGAATAGAAGTCGATTATTACAACAGGCAGAAGCCGAGCGCGAACGATCCGCTGCCGGTCTTGCTTGTACAAATGAGCTTGTCTTTTAAGCGAGATCCTCCTGAGGAAGACCACAGAGAGGGTCGAAAGCCAGAAAGACCACTTCCTGACACTGATGCAAGTACGGAGTATCGAGGACTTATTCAGCAGCCCCGGTTGTGCCTGCCCCATATTTTGGAGCAACATGGACTGGCTGAAGAAACCGGTACCTGGTAGTTGGGTAAACAACAAGAAATCTTTCCGAACATATAATATTGAGCGTAACGGTACAGAGTACTCCGTAGGTAAATCAAAAAGAAAATCTGGCTAATGGTAAGTGGCAAAAATGAACAAAATAAGCAAAAAAACGTACAGCAGCGGG